>JANHMN010000011.1:26681303-26710835 GCA_030674055.1 Rhabdomys pumilio
AGAGAGAGAGAGAGAGAGAGAGAGAGAGAGAGAGAGAGAGAGAGAGACAGAGACAGAGAGAGACAGAGAGACAGAGAGAGAGAGACAGAGAGAGAGTAAGAAAGTGAGGAAGAAGGGAAGAGGGAGAAGAAAGAAGAAAAGAGGGTAAGAAGCTCCATAGAAGTATATCTAGCTGCAAATGACTGCTGACTTAAAAGGACTAGTTGACTTTGTAAACTCAATTTCACCAAAGCACAACACCTGGTGTACTCTAATGAGTATTATTTCTTGCTGCTTTGCCTTCACACTGTGGAACATCAAAGAGAATGCTTCCCTCGTGTCATTAGTCCTGGGTTCCTCTTTCTGGCTCACGAAGACATACTAATGGAATTAGTAAGGCACAACTTGAATACACAGAGACGTAAGGGGGTCATGATAATTGAGTGTAAGAGTGTGAAAGGTATGGACACTGAAGAAGACAGGGAGTTATTTGTCTTCTAGCTGAATTATTTCCAGATGACACAAAATTACACTAAGCAAAGGATAATTTAAACTAAACGCCAGACACCAGGATAAACGTAACATTCATCAGAGTGAGCAAAGCAACTGAGATGTTTAAAATACAAAAAGATTAAAATGTACTTTTTAAGCAAAATGTATACAGGGTACACAATAACAGATTGGAATCAGAGAAAAATCTAAATTGTTGTTTGCAAGTTCTCCAGATAAATTAAATGGCAGGTTATGGGTCACTTTCTGTCCTAAAGTTTTTGAAAGGACAGGGTATGGTGATGAAATCCTTGAGTGTGACTAGACAGTGTGACTGAGTAAACCCAGGCCTCCACAGGAAGATACACAGTGAGGAAAAGGAAAAGAATGGGAGAACATGAGTGCACTTGAGCAATCTCTGGTTCACAACTCATGTGGGTTATTGCATGTTCTAAAACCATTGCAGCTGAGACAAAAAGGAAAAACATCTTGTCAAGCCTGTTGCTTTTGGAGCTCAGCTCATGGCTGATGCAATGATTCCACACGGCATTTACAACCTTACGATATCTCAAGCAATGCCCCTGTACAGCTTTTACCTGCAGCATACTCTGCACACTAGCTCCCCCAGCACGCTGGTGCTATGCTACTAGCTACTAGAACCATTAAAAAAGAATAGATTTTTATGATGGCTTCCATACGTGGCTCCACTCTCTTAAGCTGTGTGAGGTGTTGTAACTGCCTCTAATACCTACTTGTGTTGCTTACTTCTGTTCAGCTGTGTCCCAGCCCATCAGGACTGCTATCATGAAAAACTATAGGTGGCTTACAAACAACAGGAAATTATTTAATACAGTTCTGGAGGGTAGGCAGTCCAAGATCAAAGTGTCTGCATACATATTGTCTGGTGAGGCCTCATTTACTGGTTCATAGAAAGGCCTTCTCTATTGTGTCCTTATGAGGAGCCCATCCTCATGCTCCTATCATCTCCCCAAGGCTCTAGACTTCCAACTTGCATTACATTGTAGATTAAGTCTCAGCACCCAAACTGTGGAAGAGCCAGATATTAAATCTGTATCAAGCTACCAGAGTAAACATTTACCAACTTCCTAATCAATACCAAAGCTCATGCAAGTTCATGGAGGCTTCTGAATATGAAACAACCCGGGAGGCTTACAATCTGGAACATTGGCTTGCTCACAGCAGAGGACCTCGTGTTTCCTAAGCTATCACTCTGAACTAATGAGAAATTCTTATCTGAAGTAGTAGAAATACAGCCTTACAGGTAACCCTCTTGTGGGCTTAGAAAAAAATATAATAGCAAGAATGCCAGAAATGCCTGAGTTTCAACTAGAAGATCCAGAAGAAAAGCAAGGAAGAATTACAGTGGTCTTATCCAGTGGTTGTAAGTGATTATTGGGCTGGTTAAATGAGGAAAACTATTGTACGCTGTCCTACCAGAACTTCTCTACCCTAATGAGACTCTAGCCGGGTGTTGAATTCTGGAAATAGAGGTAGCACTAGGGTAGAGGAGGCTATCATGAGAGAAGGAGAAAAGATATCTCCCTCCCTCGTGTGTATTATAATGAAAGAAAACCCTCCTTACCTTCTCAGGTGGTATTGGGGGAGTTTTTTCTACAGACATGAGACTGAAAGTTTATCTGATAAGACTTGCTTTACTGGCTACTTCTGGGTGTGCAGTGAGAAGTGTAGGGTGCGATTAGTTACCATGTGCATTTGGTGTATAAGAATCCCAAACCCCAAATCCAATAAATATGGCTTTATTTATAGTTTTATTCTCCAACTAGTAAAGCCTGGGGGAATATTGCAGAATTTATCTTTCCTTCTTCTACAACAGGTTTATTTCTTTAAGAAAATAGAATGTGGGGAAGGGACCTATGGACGCTCCCCCTATCCACCCTCCCCCCGCCATTTCTAGATATTGAATTGAAAAGAATGCAGTGTTTCAACCATCTTCAAACCTGTACCCGTTCTTTCTCCTTCTGAAAATTCTATGCTCACATAAGTTATAACTCACGTTAGTTTGGCAGTTATGGAAGAGGGCAGGTGGAGAAATCTTAAAAGTCTCGTAGTTGTCTTTAACACTTCTTGTTACAATCTATCATTACTCTTAAACTTCACCCAAAAAAATGACCTTTCACATTTTCTACATATCACATCCTACATCTGGCGCATAAGATCTTTTTTGAAAATGGGGAAGGGAAAATTTAGGTGGAAATTAACCCATTTGGAAATAATAGTGTGAGATGTATCTTAGTGTGCAGCACTTTCAGTACAACATGTGCTATTCTGAATACACTGAATCCAAAGCAAATAATTGTATATCATTATTGCCTATTCCTTATTATCTCAAAGCCAGTCATCTTGTCTGTTGGTAGAGATTAGAAGCTTCTGATGTTCCCAACAGTTGTGTGATAAAATGTTATCAAAGAGGTCTTGTGCTCCTCTGGGACTCTAGTTAACAGGCTTGGTTGACATATCAAGACAACGAATTCCTGTTCATGCTGGCTGGATGTTATGTTGATTTGGTCATTTGGGGATTTTTAGGAAAGGAACAGCTTGTGGCATTTGAGCAGAGCCATTAATTGGTATCGTTTAGTGTAGCATGACAAGGAGCAAAATTCCATCGTGGGGCACAACTATGTCAACACCCCAGCTGCTCTGTGCTAACCCAATGGGCAGTGGAGTTGTAAATTTAGTCATGTGAGGGGCATAGAATTTCACTGAAGTTAAAATCCACAGACCTTTCTATCTGTGCTTTAGCTATGTCCTTTCTGTTGCCCAACCTCCTTGTCCACCATTTCTTTCCCCCTCTAATGTCTCCTCCCACTATTTTTCCTTCCAATCTATTTAGAAAAAAAGTTCATTTAATTGGTTAGGTACCTTGTGAGAGTGTAAAAGATTTCCTGTCTAGTTTTTCTTTATGGAAACAAAACATTCGATTCTGTAGATTGTTCCAAAATAGAACCTTCCTGTCTCTAACTCCAACTGTTAACATGGGTGTAGCTTCTTATGCCCTAAACTTGGTGTCTCAGTCAAAGACATCATTAGCCACACATTCTAGTGCATCCACTATGACTTGAAAGCCTGGATGGTAATCATCACAAGGATTAGCACAGGGCTTATTTTCAAATATTCAGATCTATTTTTCTTTATGTATGTGTATGTATGTATGTGTGTATGTGTGTATGTATGTATGTATGTATGTATGTATGTATGTATGTATGTGTGTAGAACATATATATACATGGCTATAGAAGCCAGATGAGAGCATCAGATTCCTTAGCATTGGAGTCACAGGTGGTTTTGAGCTGTATGATGTACTGTTAATTGAACTTGAGGTCTATGGAAGACCAGGAAACCCTCTTTACTGAGCCATCTTTCTACTCCCAGCACATGATTTTTGCAATAAACAAGATCCACATAATTCAAAGAGCGGCATTTCTTGCAAGCAATCTACTCTCTTTCTACCAGCTCCTTTGGTGTAGGAGGGTAAGCAGTAAAGATGATTACCAGTGCATCCTGAAGATCCCTGGTGATTCATGCTCACTGCTGCCCCTTCTTTGTTCCAAGTACTTGACTAATGACTGACAGATATGAATGCTAGAGCACTCTAGTCTCTTGTCTTCTTGTTACTGGGACAGTGTTGAAATGGGAAATGTGCAGTACCCAGAGTCCCCGAAGGGCCAAGTCAGCATTGTTTCTGGAAATTTAACCTGGCATCATAACATTGTTGGCTTCTTTCTCGTCCAGCTACCATTTCCCCACTCCTCGACCTGTTCTTCCTTAAAACACTTCCCACTCAATCACATTCAGAAGAAACTTTATGGTGGTGTCTGTATCTGCAGATTCTGACCTTAGACAAAGCACGTTGTCAGATTAATGAAAAGCCGTGTTGATTTATTGCTTTTAAAAGGAAAAAAAAGAGAGAGAAGTAATCTGCTGCCTATTTTAGACTTATAAAAATAATCATGCAATTGTCTGGTTTTTTTTTTTTTTTCAGGAAGAGAATTTGAAGGAGAAGAAGAATATCTGGAGATCCTAGGCATCACCAGGGAACAGTCAGGCAAATATGAGTGCAAGGCTGCCAACGAGGTCTCCTCGGCGGATGTCAAACAAGTCAAGGTCACTGTGAACTGTGAGTACAGGATCAGCAGGTGTTCCATGCCCAGGGCACACGTCCACTCCCAGTGAGCTCTACAGATCCCATTAGCAAAAGCTCATAGCATTTCAAGCAGATGTTCTTCTGGTCAGGGATGCACATTTACACATTGGACACTTCCAAGGGCGAGACTTGGCCTTTGAATTTGATAAATCAACGCTTCTGATTCTAAATATAACCAGCAATACATTTCACAATATCCCCTGTCTTTTACTCAGACAGTGGAATTAGGAAAACATGATGAGGACACCACTTGAGTTTCTGGCAGTCACTGTTGTAGAGCCAGTGGACACCAAGGTCATATTACTTTGAGAAAAGCAACAATCCGTATCTACTTTAGCTGGAATTTTTATCTTAATGCATTGTTTGTCAGAAGAGAATAGCCCCAAGATTATATTTTATCCTCTGCTATTTAACTAATTGGCCTTGGGACCAAATTCAAGCCCATTAGGTCAGATATAGTGTGTCCCTGATGGCTAGAGGGGAATGTCTGATAAGTTCATTCCGGTTATCTATTTCTCCTAAAGCCTGGGCATTAGAAATGAAGATTTCACTAAGATGCATAGGTAAGTGAGCATACTTTGAACTTGTCAGATGAAAGGCTCCTTAGATGTAGTTCAAAGTGGGAGGAGGGAGGAAGAGGGGATCTATAGGATGTGTGTCACCCAGCAAAGGAATAAAAAACTTGTTTATCCTGCTCAATTAGGGGTGACTTCCTATAACATTCAAATTTGAAATTTTTTACCACATAATTATGCCTAAGGACATGAAAGGACAAAGAGATGTCCTGACATCATCTCCCCCTCTCTCTCTCTCTCTCTCTCTCTCTCTCTCTCTCTCTCTCTCTCTCTCCTCCCCTCCCCTCTCCTCCCCTCTCTCTTTCTGTGCATGTATACTTATTACCACAGACATAGATACATATACCCATTTATGCATGAAACACACAATCACACACATAATCAGACACAATCACACATGGTGCAAATACTTGAGCCCACATCTGAAAGCGTATTTTAGGCCACGATGCAGTACATTTTTGCATTCCTACATCTTTCTTGATGTCACCTATATGCCAGAGTCAGTATAAATGCACTCCAGTCTTCCAACAACACTGACAATGTAAATATAATCAAGTCCAATTTAAAGCTTTAGAAACTGAAGCGTAAATTTAGGAAATCGCCTATCCAAAGCAGCACAAAAAGCAAATGTAAGGGGGAGGGGGGAGGGGGTTCAGCCTCAGGTCTATTTGACTCTAAAGCCCAAATTTCCCAAGGAAGCAGAGGAAGAAGAGAAATTTCAATTATTTGTAATGCTCGACATAGCTTCCTGTTAGGGATTTAAGCATGCTATTAGTCTCAGTGTAATCCAATGAGATAAGCATCAATATTCTTGCTTTAGAATTTTGGAACTGAGCTTGCTTAAGGTGGCTTAGCCTCTGCTGGAATGCCCTGGTCCCCAGTGCCCAGCTGCAGCCAGCATTATAGCTTTCTGAAATGGGCAATGAAGACTCCACCGTGTACCTTTGGGAAGCCAATAGACACAGCACTGAACTCCACGTTTATGATCTCATTTTTAAGAGCAAGGGGTTGCATTTGATGAGCTGTGAAGTGCTTTTATCCCTGGCTGTCTCCAATTTTTTTTTTTAGTAATAGTTTTGAAATGCCAGTATTACTATTCTTTTGCAGTACTGGGTGTGTTTCAAAGATGCATTAATGATCTCAATGTTATAAAATGCTTTAGGTCCTTTTTTCACATGAAAGGCAATTTCTCTGGGTGTTTATGTAAGTTTGTAATTAGGTTAGTTAACTTCTATTATGCACACATAGCCATGCTATCATCCGCCACCTCTTCTCTGACTTTTAGAGTCAAGATTTCATTTTCACTTAATTGACCTTCAACTTAATTAGGTTTCCTGAAAGTCCAATCATATAGTAAATAGAAAATATTTATGCTTCCATTGTATGAAACATCAAAGTGGTCTGGATTGGAGATGGTTTCCAAGATCAAAGCTAGTCGCCCGGGTCCTGTTATTATTGAAGCAATTAGTCTGACATTGCTACCTCTTCACTGTCCCCGAAGTATAATTTAGAACAGAAAAAAAATACTGATAATTTTCAAGAAAACTTTTATGAAAATATGAGCTTTTTTCCAGTAATGAGTGAATCACTGAGTATGGACAGAGCCCACCGATTCTCAAAAATTATCTTGGAAGAATTCAATTAGACACCCAATGGGCTCAGCCCTACAAACATAGTCAGCAAGTGTTAACTGAAGGTAAAGATAGAAAATAAAACTCCATCTTAATATTTTCCCAAACTCTATAAATAAATGATAATGGCTACACAAATCAGGAAAAACATTCTAGTTTCAAATTCCTCTGGAATCACCTTTTTAATCCAATCCTCATAAAGTACATGTATAAAATCAGACCTCACACCAAAAATTCTGTTCAGATAAACCATGGTACCCAGACATATTTGCATTGTGTATATAAGCACAGTCTCCAGGATTGAATTATAAAAGCTTGTTCTCACCTATGCAAAGATAGCTGAGATCTCTTTTGTCAGTTCATCTGAACCTTTGTTTAACTTGAGTTCTCTTCCATTTCAAGCAGAGGCTTCAGGATTAGGTCAGGCAAACAGGATGGCTAAGAGACCTACTGATGGAAGAGATTATCATAATGAACACACCCTGGATGCCACTAAAAGAAGCAATCTCAGCACTTACAACTTTCCCACTGCTGCTCATTGATTCATTTATTCGTTTGCCAACATATGTTTGTTACAGGCTACATAGAGGGTAGCCCAGTAAGGAAGGGAGACATAACAGTTTCACCCATTGAGCTCACAGCAGATTCTGTAGCCTCTCCTTTTTATTTCTCTTAGATAACCTGCCTCTTTGGTAGGTCTATATTGTTGCACATAGCCATTTTACAGACAAAGTCTATTTACTATGTGGTAGGAGGTCCTGGCACCTATAGAAAGCTAAATCATTGCCTCAAAATATTTGCCATTAAATAAATTTGGTAAAATTTATGGAATGGACAAGACTTTTGACTTTCTTTGTCTTATGAAGGCACAGATAATATTAATCACAGAAATACACTATTCTGACTCTATGCTCTCAACTGCATCTTCCATTACACCTTAATGATTCTCTAGGATAGTATCTACCACAGAGCAAGTGTTCAATTGGTTTTGTTCTATTGCTTTTTTCAGACTTTTCCTAGAGTGGACTTCTTTCTAGTCATGAGGAAATTCTTAAATGCTGCTCCTAGATCTCATCCTTCCCCCTCCACAGCTGACATGCTAATGTCCTTACCTTTTGCCTACCCATAGTTTGCCCCCCTCCTTCTCATACTGACAACCTTTGCAATTTCTCTTTCCAACTCCTTATCTCCCTTTCACCCAACTCTGCATCTAGGACTAAATGGCTCACCCTATACAAATGGTGGAGGACCAGTGACATAGACATTTTCAAAGCTCTTACATATGTGTTAGTTTAGAAAAAGCAGAGGTTACTGAACAACATGCACCACTTGTTGGGTATACACAGGAAATCTCCTAGGACTGGAATTATGGCTACTGAGAGCTGAAAGATTCTCTAGAACAGGAACTGGCACATGTAACCTCTGGAAAACTTTCCAGAACTTAAGTGTAATTTAACTAGACTCTTCGGTACTTTGGTTCAAAAGTCATCTGATAAGCAAATTTAGGGAAATAGTGTCTCAATGTAGAGTGAGACCTCAAGTTATTCATGACAGCACCTATCCAGTCTCTGTGTTGGCCTTACATTTTCCAAATAATATTTTCACTTATATTTTGAGAATTTCATAGAATATAGTTAATCATAACTATTCTCCTCTCCCAGATCCTTCCAGATCTTCCACCACCTCCCTAACCTCCAACTGTGTCTCTAGTTTCATACTCTCTCCACCCCTTCTCTTGTATACACACACAGAATGTAAACATTCTCTGACCCAAAGTCAAAGAACTTATGAATGACAGACTTCAGACTCCTAGGTCTGACTCAAATTTCTCTGCACCCATACCCAAGACAACAACAGTGGTGAAAGCAATTGATGTAGCTACTTCAGATGCTGAAAGTGTTCTCTCTACATGTGACTTCATACAATATTTGCCTTACACTTGTGTATGAGATTAGTAGGTGCCATTGTCTGTATTCATAGGCAAGAGTCCATGAAGAAACAGGTGTCTATGGCAACAGTAGAGGCACGGGAGAAAGTCAGGACTGAATCTTCAGATTCCTAATTTAAAAATATACCAACTATGTCACTATATGTTCTGTCATTTTTTCTAGCGTTCTGTAAACATTTACAGAAATCTGCAACATTTACTTTTCAAGCTCCCTTAAAGAATATTTTATTTCCTTTTTAAAAGTCTATTCCTGGGGCTGTAGAGATGACTCAGTGGTTAAGGACACTTATTGTTCTTATACAGAATCTGGGTTTGGTTCCCAATATTCACATAGCCACCGAAGCTTACAGCCATCATAGTTCCAGTTCCACTGTGTCTGATGCCCTCTTCAGACCTCCCTGAACTCTTAGGGCACTGGGCTCTGTGCAAGTGCTGCACAGATGTATATGTGAGCAAGAACTTCATACACATGAAATGAATAAATCTTAAAAGTGAAATGAAAGAACTTATTCAAACAAACAAGCAGTTCAGAGAGGTTCAGAAAATGATCAACACAGATCTAAATCCATACTTCAGCAAACACTGCTCAGATGTATTTGAACAAGTTACCAACCTTCTGCAAATTTCCCATCTTGTTCTCCAAATAACACTACTAATGAATAACTCTTAGGGCTGCCATTTGGACAAATAAGGATGTCTGACATCTGAACCGGTACTAATAGGTGTCTATAGTATTGTAGACCATACCTTTTATTAAAATTTTATGGTTTCTGCAATCTTTCCCAATATTAGGAAAGGTTAAATGAATGAGAGGTTTTTTGTTTTGTTTGTTTGTTTGTTTTTTGCCTAAGCCATGCTTATCCTTATTATCATCATTCTAATGGAAAGATTTTGTTATCAGTAATGTAAAAATAAGAACTCCCTGATTAATGTTTTTAGGACCTGGAATTTTGAAGTTAAAAAACTGGAGGAATCCTTTGACAATTATATGTAAGCTCTCCCAACATCATGTAAAGAACAACCATGAATCTCTCTGTAGCATTTGCAAGAGCCATATCTTTATTATAATCATATTTGGAACAGGCACACCTATTATTTTAACTCTACCAATCTTGCTACAATATGATTCATAATAATGTTTCTCAGCCATAGCTACACAGAATTCATTCTAAATGAGCTTTGAAATGTTCATTCACAAAAGCCATGAAAGAAGACCTGAACCATGATGTCATTTGAGAAAGATAAGGAGCAACAAGCTTTTGTGCTCCTTATTAGTGGCTGTGAACTGACTTTGATTAAAGGAACTTGCTGGTTTTACATGAAAAAAAAGCAAGTGGTGGGACTTGGTGACTGATCTGAGTCATCCTTCTTCTGAATTTAATGCGCTTACACCTAGTTTCTAGATAGCTTCCAGCATGCTGGGGCCTCTAACAGTTTGATAAACAGTTTGTTGCTTACCTGCTCATGTGTTTAAAAATTAAAAAATGAGGATAAGTTTGAAAGGCTGAATGCTTTCATGATAGAGGTCAAAATAGAAGTATTACCAAGTAGTACCTTAGCATATCTAGCTAGCCACACACCCCCAGGTACCCTGGGCTTGGACTAGAATGTCTGCCTTTATGAGAACAGGAAAGAGTGGTTCTAGATCCAGCTTTGAGAACGAGAAGACCACCCCCGCCCCCAGCTCTTTGGCCAAAAGCTAAATTCCAAAAGCACAAAGAACTCTTCTTTTAAAACAGAAGGGTCTGAAGTCCAAGAAACTTGGAACAACATAGTGAGGTACTACCTCCAAAACAAAGACAGACAAATACCAAACATGGCAAAGAGAAGAAAAGAGACAAACAGGCTCAACGTGTTCATTTTTTTTTTTAATCAAAAAAAAAATCATCATCCCCCAAGTAATAGACGCCAAATAAAAGGCATATTAAATAATATGGACTTAAACAGTCAGAGCAAGGAATGTTCTGCAAAATTATGCATCTCAGACTTGTGATCTTGATACTATGCCAGAGGGTTTTGAGGAAATGCACCACAGCTATACTGTGTCAATATGCTATAGCTCTGAGTAACATGGCGGTGCTGGTAGTAGTGGTGATGGTGGTGGTGGTACTGGTGGTGGTGGTGGTGAGGTCCTGGTAGTAGTGGTGATTGTGGTGGTGGTGGTCATGGTGATGAAGGCAGTGATAGTGGTGGTGGTAGGATGTAAGAGTCTGTGTCTTTCTTGACTGGGTAAATGACAGAGTAATGAAACATCAGTCTTCACTAAGGATGTGTCATTTATATGCATGCAGCTCCAGAAACAAACATGTCTTGAGATTTATTTTTCATATTAAGTAATTAAACAAACTACAGAATCAGAAGTAACATTGTCTTTCCTACCAACATCAGTGAACCACTGGGCTACAAACTGTGACAGTGTGAGTGTCTGAAGAGCAGGAAAAAGACAAAAATAAGTAAGGATACAAAATTAAATTGACTGAGTTATTACAAAGTTGGTCACCTCTACTTGATTTATTGATTCTCTCTCTCTCTCTCTCTCTCTCTCTCTCTCTCTCTCTCTCTCTCTCTGTGTGTGTGTGTGTGTGTGTGTGTGTGTGTGTGATTGATGCATATGTCATATGTGTTCATATGTGTGCATGTATCCACATGTATACATGTATGTATATAGGCACACATGTGTGTGCATATATTTGAAAAACAGAGATCAACTTCAGCTGTCTTCCTGTACTATTCTGTACCTTAACGGTTTGTTGGGTTTTTGTTTTGGTCCCTGTCTTTGTTTTAAGACAGGATTTCTCACTGAATGTAGAGTCCACCAATTGGCTGGGCTGACTGGTCAGCAATCTATCAAGCCTTGCTGAATCCTGGCATTACAGACATGCACCCACCCATATGCTTAACTTTTCACATGGGTGCTGGTGATCTGAACTCAGGTCCTCATACATTTTCAACAAGCTCAACTCACTGAGCCATATTCTACTTTTTGTGTATGCTATTTTGGTGGCTAGCATCTCTTGATACCCAAACAAAAAACCTGGGTGTTATTCCTTTATCCTTCCTCCCTTCCCCTTTACGTCTAATCCATTGTTAGGTGATCATTTCTAAGGGTGCTGTATATTTCAAATATGTCCTCTCCTTCCCATCTTTTTATCATAAACCTGGTGCAGAATCTTTCTAAATTCCTTCATCAGCTTCTAAATGGGCCTCCCTGCTGCTAGCTCCAGGCCTTTATTGATGAGGGAATTGAAGTGACTGTGACTCTGGGCAAAGCATTAAAGTCTCTAATAAGAGAGGACAAGGAGGGGCCGAGCCTCAATTTGAGCTCACATATATCAAATTTAAATCTAAGCTTAAAACCTCCTCTATTTTATGCTCCATCCCTCTACCAATAATTCTACCATCAGCACAAATACATCCAATTCATGCACTATCCCTTGAACAGATGGGCTTTAATGACCTAGGTAGCCAATCCTAGGAAAACTTTTCCATAGAAACTTGCTGATCATTTTAAGCTGTCTCCTTTGAAAAGATAAGGAAGGAGGGAAGGACTTAAGCTCATGTGGAGGGCTCTAAATATAGGCTCAAACCTCAGATTTCAGGTTCCCTTCCACTGACCACTAACTAACTCTAACTCCTACCCTATGGAGTAGACAGGTGAATTATCTAGAAAGCTAGAAATTTAAAGGCAAGAATGGCTAAAAGTGTAAAACTGCATGTGCTATAATGATATTGACAGCTCGGTGTTAAGGATTAGGCTTGGAGGATTGCCATAGGCGTTTAAAGTGCCGTTCCCTTCTTGTATAAATGATAAGCCAAGGTTCAGGCTATAGATACACTACACATAAGCCTGTGTAATGAGCGGCCCAAAATCCACACTGATACTATGTCCCAGGACCCCTACTGTCAGTTCAGGGTTTTGTTGTTTTTTCTTCTGTTTAGCTTTTCAATAGAGCATCTTCTCATTTTGTGCCTCTAAGAAAATGAGCAGCTAAGTCTAAACTAAAAGAATACCAACAACAATGCCCTGGACTATCGTTTACATACAGTTTGACAGAATTATCCAAATGTCTTCTTACTCTTTTCTCTCTGAAAAAGACAAAAAAAATAAAATAAAATTCCATACTAATAGTAAAATGAGATGGACAGAAACTGCAACTGCAGACTTTCCTGACATTGTTCTACATGATTCTGTAGACACAGAACTTTAAAACTGATTTCTAAAACTATAGGAAAACAAAAACAAATAGAAATGGGATAATCCAGGTATTTGAGTGAATTGTGTATGGTAAAGTTTATTTTATTAGTTAACTTTTCCTTCACAAAATCTGAATGACCTGATTGGTGGTGCTTAGGCCTATTTTTCCCATACACACAGCTAAGTTACCATTTCCTGGAAAATCAATTTAGATTAAAAAAGTTCTCTTTCTGTGTGCCTCTCACTATCTTTGTGTCTCCCTCTTATCTGTGTGGTGTGGTGTGGCATGGTGATGGTGCATATGTACATGGGGGCCTTCAAGTATAGTCTTCAGGAATGCCATCAGATTTCTATACCTCAGGCTAAATTTCCTAACCACAATCCTCAGGGAATCCACCTGTCTCCACCTCTCCAGCCCTAGGATTACAGGTTCATGCAATGATGTGTAGAATTTTTCCATGGGGGCTTGGGATCAAACTCAGGGGATCATCCTTAAAAGGTAAGGGCTTTACTGGCTGAGCCAACCCCCTTGGCCTGGGAAAATCTTATCAAACTTTACATGGGCAAAAAAAAAAATCCATCATTAGATCAAGGAGATCATGTCTACCATATTGTCTGACTTCACTTTAGTCGGATATGTATAAAAAATCATGGCAAAATTACACTATCAGATAAGGTTTATACTTCATCTTATACTTTATACTTCAAGTCAATTATAGTTTTGATAGGCCCATTCAGAGGCTCTCTCAATAGTTAGATAGACAGACAGACAGGCAGAAATAGACAGACAGACAGACAGACAGACGGACAGACAGCTAAAGATAGATAGATAGATAGATAGATAGATAGATAGATAGATAGATAGATAGATAGATCCAACTGGCATTGGAGTGAAGGACTGATGACAAGCATATCTCCTGTCCAGTATTAGATATATCATATGGCAACTCATACATAAAAGCCAAATTGCCTTGTGTCATAGCAACAGAAGGGAACACATAGGAGCAAAGACCAGAACAATGACCTCATGGTAGATTTCTTGCTTATTAGTTTCTAGAGTCCTCTGATGACCTATGGCAAAGTTACAGATTAGAATAACCCTTTCATTTTCACCAGACTCCTCAAAGCCATTACTAACTATAGTGATAATAGCAATGACCAACAAAAATGGTCAAATTATGTGTTTGCCCAATGACTAAGTCCAAGCACTGTTCCTGGGGAGGCAGTGAGTTCAGGTTCCAAGCATCCATTCAGATGACTTGCAGCTTCAGGGTATCTAGTACCCTCTGTGAACTCTATGGGGTCCAGCACTCAACTTATGTAACTCACACACAGAGAGAGATATGCATATATACATGTAACTAAAAAATAAATTTAAAAAAACTATCTTTTGGTTTCATGGCTTAGTGAAAAAAATTGCAAATAATGTAAACCATAATTATAATGATCGAGGAGAGGAAAAGAAAGCATGGCTTTCATTCACATAAAATGTCATTGAGTGTTGTATAAATGAACTGGACATTCCATCAGTCATATTTCACTTTACTTTAGCTTGCCCGTGAACAGTCCCATCTAGCTAATCACAAGTCATGTCAATGATGCTTCCACATAATCGCTTTCTTGTCTCTCTCCAACCAGATGCCTTTTCTGACTCTGCCTTGGGTACCAATTCTAGAGTCTCTCCCTTTCACGTAAACCTGTATATTCATCCTTCTAACAGGTTCTCCAACTGCAGCCCTTTGTTCTCAGAGCATCCTTTGCTCTCACATAATAAGCATCTCTGTCTGCTCTTGCTACAGATCCACCCACTATCACGGAGTCTAAGAGCAACGAAGCCACCACAGGACGACAAGCTTCCCTCAAATGTGAGGCCTCAGCTGTGCCTGCACCTGACTTTGAGTGGTACCGGGATGACACCAGGTACATGCCAAACCCTTTATACCCTAAATTCCAAATCATGATCTCAAGTCTCCTAGAGCCCAATAGCAAGACCTTGCTCAACTGTAATGGTGTATATTTTTTCTTTTTAACATCTTTATTACATTACCTAGAAATTGTATCCCTTAAGGTGAACCCAAAAGCACTCAAGATGAATTTAAATACTAAGGAATACGGTTCAATTGATAATTTCCACCTATGTATCTTTCTTGAATGTAATAGAAACTTAGTTTAAATAGAAATCATCCATTGCTGTGTCTTCTTTGTGGCTGGACATCGACCAGTTCTAATAATATAAGTTACATGATTATAATGAGTGAGGAAAGATAAACACTCTATTTCCTCTCCTCACTTTAAAAACTCCAGCATAAAGATGAGAGAAAAACCACAAAGCTGTGCCCTTCAGCTGTATCACTTTAACTTTTCTATTTTTTACTCTTAGGATAAACAGTGCAAATGGCCTTGAGATTAAGAGCACTGAGGGCCAGTCCTCTCTGACGGTGACCAATGTCACTGAGGAGCATTACGGCAACTATACCTGCGTGGCTGCCAACAAGCTCGGCGTCACCAATGCCAGCCTAGTCCTTTTCAGTAAGTATGCCAAAACAGAGCCTGATTCCATGCAGGTCACAGGGTTCCCTCACACTGGTTTGAAATCTATCCCCCATCCTTAAAGGTAAACCTATACAAAAATAAGAATATTCTCACTGTACCAGAGTGGAGGCTACCAGTCTCCACAAACAGCAATATTTTCAAATAGAAAAACTAGTCTCTCTACTCTCTTGCTTTGGATAACTTCCCAGTTTTTTCATCTGTGTTGCATAGTTTTATTTTTTTATGGTTGGTTATTCTTCAAGAAAATTCAAAGAATACATATTTATTTTGTGGTGGTCTCTTTCTGAAACTGGGGAAATTTAAGGGCCAGAAAATGGATGGCTCTTATAATATGCCAGTGAGTAGTTATTGGGAAAGAAATGTCCAGTAAGAGCAGATGAAGTCCTGGGAAAAGGAGAGGCTGGGAAAAGAAAGTATTTTTCCTAACACAAGAGGAAGAATAGAATCAATGTTTAAAGCATAATACAAAATTTGAAGGAGAAAGAGGTTCTGTAGAATGGTTTCCCTATGACAGTAAGTTTACATTTCTGATCCGCCATTTGCAGCAGAAGTAGAATCCTGGGAAAGGGAGCATTTCTGAAGATAAAAGAAGACCTTGAAAGATGGTGGAGAAGCAATCAGTCCTTTTCAAAGGTGTAGATGTTATGAGACACCACCTTGGAGTCTTGCTCATGGTAGCATGTTCAGCCATGTCTGTAACTCCACAGCCTTGTTGGTCAGGTAGCTATCATTTCAGATTCAAAAGTCCCTGAGAGACAGAGGATGCTGAATGAGGTCACTGAAAAATAATATGTGGAACACAAAGGCTTTATTTATCATAATAAGTAAAGCAAAATGGTTAGAACCTTCTTAGCCACACAATTCATTTAGATTAAATAGAAAATACTTTGAAGGTTTTATTATTATTATAAAATAACAAACCCCTAAATACTTTTTTTTTTTGCTCTATATGTGCTGATTTGGAAAAAGTATACTATGGCTAGGAAAGATGTCTGCATCTTGTTATATTCAATTTCAATGAGCCTCCAAGGGAAAAACAGATTCTTTGAAGAAAAATCAATTTAAGTGAGAGTTCACTTGAAGGGTAGCATTAAAGGTTTTTGGAAATTGCTGAATTTCTAACATTACTTTTGTAAAACAACAACCATAAACCATCCTAGTCATGGCCTTAAGTTTCTCATTCTTAACAGTCTGGCTTTGGTCTGTGGTAGTTTCATGGGGGAGTGTTCTATAAACGCTACATCAACTTGAGGCTGAACATTCAGATCCTGCTTACTTGTCTCTGAAGACTAAATGTAGAAATTCTTTTCATCAGTTGAAAACAATACTCACCAGACCCTTGGGAACTATACGTTAGGAGATATAGTTACCAATTCCTTCCTGACCTAAGGAATTCCAGAGGTATAGGCAAACCCTAAATCCAATGATAAATCTGAGATTCTGACAAACCCAAAAGAACCACCCAAGTAGAGTACTATGCACCTAACAGAAAAGTGTTTTAAGGGGATTCCAAAATAGAAAATGCAACAAGATTATTTAGAAAAACGAACAATCGTATACCACATTAAGATATATTTTCTTGCTGGGTGGTGATGGCTCATGCCTTTAATCCCAGCACTTGGGAGGCAGAGGCAGGTGGATTTCTGAGTTTGAGGCCAGCCTGGTCTACAGAGTGAGTTCCAGGATAGCCAGGATTACACAGAGAAACCCTGTCTTGAAAAACAAACAAACAAACAAAAGATATATTTTCTTCTCATCCCACAGAGAATACAAAAGCAAGGTCATTATACTGTTCAAGTAACAAAACATTGCCTTAAGGCTGAGGAAGGAAAAGTTGAGAGGATATTTACACAGAGAGGCAGAGCAAGAGCTGGGTTATAGACAGTGGAGACACTTGTAGGACCTAAGAAAAGGGAACTACCCATCACAACCATTCATCAAAGGACTTAACATGGTAAAATTAGGAAACATAAAGAATTTTAGGTTTTAAACTGACATTAGGGGAATCGGTCAAATGTTTCCTATCACAATGTCCTTCATAATTTGGGGACAGTCATCCTCGGTTATGAAGTCTGCAGTGCTGTAATAGGTGGTGGGCATCTCCTCAGTGGCCCCATACTGCCCTCTACACAGCATCATGCAAGCTTAACTGTATACAGCATGTATATACAGCATACACCCTCACCTTGGTTAACGATTGTTTCCCTGCTTTATGATGAAGTTATTATGTACTTACTAAAGACCAGATAAAATAGCACCAGGTTTTGAAGTGAACAAAGTTATTGCCATTGTAGAAAATTAGCTAACAACTGTTTCTTAGACCCAAAGCCCAGTTAAAAACTTCATGGGGAGAAGGTGTGTATGTCTTTTGTGATAAGAACAATGTGGCTTCCTGACACTCAAATTCCATCAGTTAGGTTCAAAAAGCTGTCAGTACAACCTGCATAGCTAGAGTCTTGGAGATGGGGCTTTACAGTGGCCCAGTTTGCACAGGCCTAAAAAATAAGGAAAGAAGAAAGAGAGAAGGAGGGGGAGCAGGCAAAGAAAGAAAGACAGAAGTGAGAGAATAAAGAGGAAGGAAAGAAAGGAAAGGAACAATATGCCTGTGTAAGTAGGTTGCCCATTGTTCACATTCAAAGTCAATGAGATTAAAGAGAGAGGGGAGGAAAGGCCCTTGTAAGACAGCTGGTGTTCCTCCACCCACCAGTGTCAGGAGGAGTGACTGAAGCCAGAGGCTCTGACAGAAGCACTGTATGGGCAGCGGGGTGCTCTGCTGACCAAGCCGGGCCAGAGCAAATACAGCAGCTGGTGAGCTGCTGCCAGCCAGAGGCAGCAGCAGGTAGAGACACAGAGCCAGCGTCCCTGAGTTCATGATTATTCATCCTTAATGACTAGTCAGCACATTTCCGGCCCGTCCACCTCGGTGACATGCTGACTTTTGCAGTGTCAATTTGCCATTTGTTGTCCTCAGCAACATATACATGTATCCTTCTCCACTCTCTATTCACCTCTCCAAAGGGGTCAAAATAACTGGATGATAGAGCAAGAATACATTGTGTTTATAATACTTTCTTCCTAAGCCACTGGAAGCATTTCTCTTTCATTTGTTCTCATTTCCCTCACATTCTAGTACTCTGCCAAAGACTAGTGTATATATTTGAATAATACCTTTTACATATTTTTCTTCACGCCCGAACTAAATGGAACATTTCACATTTTTCTAAATGTATGAATCCAGTAGCACAATATGGATGGGCCAAGATTAGGCTCCTTAGTCAGTTCAGACAGAGCAGTGTTCATGCCATAAATGAAGATGTGAATTTTTTTTGATGCAACGAGAAGTTTCATGGTCTGCAGATAGGTTATAACCATCTCAATGTTCCTATGCAGATAACTGGAGATTTACCCAAGATGATCGATGTACCTTATCTCAGTGCTTTCCTTAAGGGAGGAAAAATATGGGCAATTATTTGAGTGTTATTAATTCTTCCCAAGTGATGCTTATGTAAAGTGCTTGCTTCACATGCTTGTCCTTTAACCACCAGGACAGCCTTACTATGTTCCTATGGTCCCCTGTTGCACAGCAATTATGTAATCAGTGAAAACAAAATGATATGTACACTGAGTTTGAGATTTAAAGTTGAGTCTGAAATTCCTAGAGACCAGTTTACAAAGACCAGTGCGTGATTTATTTATGTAAACCAAAATGTCAGGAGCTACAGCTTGTGGTGTAGAGGAGACACTCAACTTCCTTTTCTTCCCTTTCTCCAGAAGCCTTTCTCCTGGCTACTTAACGTTCTGTTCCTATACAGGGAAGAGCCCTGCTTTTTCCCTCTCTCCACTCCCTGCCATCAGCCTAGGTTTACTGACTCCTGGACTAGGGACTCAAGTCTTTGAAATGTTGAGATTCTCAACTAATATTCCAAGTTAACAGCTTATCTCCATGTAAAAGGAAAGTTCTGGCAATCAAATTAGAGAAGCATGAAGATTGTTAATGTACTAAGACTACAGGTAGTAAGAGAATAAGAATATAAAGACATCTACACTGGTCCATTCTCTGCCTGTGTACAGGGAGTACTTTTCCATTTCAGTTTATACATTCAAAAGATCATTAACTTATAAACTTATAATTGACCAGAGATAAAAACTGCCCAAGCAGTCTATGAGTACAGTGAATTTTCAAGAGGACCTTCACTTGTTCTTCCAACCAAAAACAATTCAAGTTACTATTTTAAGAGTTATATGTTAAAGGCATATTTTATTTTAATTTTCTTTATTTTTATCTTTTGGTGGTACTTACTACTTAACAGACTCCTTAGCCATATTCTTACAGATGCTTCATCATAAAACAAGCTATTATTGAGCTCTAACCGCATACCGTATATAACAATAGACACTAACTCCTTCAAAGACTCTTTCTGGATACAAAAGGAAGCGAGTGGGAATGTGGGTTGCTTTTTATTTCAAAATGGACATCAAATGAGTTGAGTTCCAGGAGTAGTTACCTAATATTCACAATGAAATAAAATCGGAGTTAGGAAATTATTTTAATATAAACATCTTGCCCTTCATTTCAGCGGTTTTGGTACAGTCAATTCGAAGTGATTCCTTGTGAAATGTTAGCAGACATTTGGGTGGGTTGGTTGGTTGGTTGGTTGGTTGGTTGGTTGGTTGGTTGGTTGGATGGTTTTACTTTTTGATATCCAGCAGAATCAGCCAATAGTTCTCTTTCAGCCACATATCCCATTTAACCAATAGGAAAGCAAAGCCCATACTTAAAGACCATACAAAAAGCCACAGCCTGTGAACAGCAGAGTCTGTCCCTAGCATCTCCCACTCATCTGCTTCGACCTCAAGCATCCACATCCAAGGGAGAAACACAAAGTCCCCCAAGATGCCTGCTCTTTTCTGGTTTTGAAAATCAACAGTGTGAAATTTCCTTTTTCCGTTTTAATTGCTATCTGCATCACTTTTCGGTTCACTCTTGCAGGAGCCCACAAATCCTGCTGTGAACTTGACAACAGCAGCAGTAGGAAGGATGGTGGAGAGGATGAGGATAAAAAGAATCAGGAAGAAAAAAGTGCCTGAGAACAGATAAGCTAGAAGGGTAGAATGGAGAGAACAAGACTAACTTATGAGGGATGATAAGCCTAAAGTGATGTTAACAGGGCAGGGCTGGGATGCTAATCACCAATCAGCAAGCAGTTGTAAATGCGATGGAGAGAAGGCAGTTTAGCAATAGGCTTGCTCTTGTGGATAGCAGAGTGCATGCATCCAACTGTGAACAGTGTGGTGAGAAAGTAATAAGCTGAGTCACTTAAACACTCTGAATAATAATAGTAATCATAAAATAAGACACAGCGGAGAGAGTATGGTATGGGACAGTGTTCTCCAGCTGATACATAAATGTGAAAGCACTTCAGCTATTTATTTTCAAAGCTGGAAACTTAATCTCAAACGCACAGTGAACGTTTAAATCATTTCTTTCTGCTTGGCACTTGTATGACTACGACATAACTGTTCTCTGGACATTGTCGACCTATTCTATCTCAACACACTTAAGCACCTTTTACATTTAACCTACAACTTTCAGTCATGCTAGACAGTACAGTGTACCTGGGAATTTTTCTCAATGGCCAGATGTGTGAGGAACCTGAAGACAGAGTAGGGGAGGGAGAGGAGAATCAACGTTTCCTGACTGACTTTACAGTACAGTAAAAGGTGGAAGACAATCCAAACTTGAATGTCTTATCTGTGGCTTGGTTTTGGTTGGTCACTATTTGAATAAACTTCTAGATTAAAATGTGGAAATGTATGCTAATTGTGTTGCTTCATAGAGTTAGTAGTTGGCAAGTAGTGAGCCCTGTCTCTCCCACATTATTCTGCCTTACTGAAGGAACCTCAGGGGAGATATAGAGTCAAATGTAGACTATTAATAAGTATGGAAGATGCCCTAAAATCTCAACTCCATCAGTATATTTACTTTACAGGAAGAAGCCCAGGTATGGGACTATGAAAGTGAGAGATTTCTTTATTTAAGACCCGAGGGTTCAAATAAAAAATACTTGCTATTATTTAACAAGCTGTATCATCAAAGTTTGGCTGGCTCATCAAATTTTGGAGAAGATTGCATGATAGCAAGAAGTAGGATGAAGAAATGGACTACAGCTAAAACTATATCACTCTAAGAAACATATTGTCAGAGAGACTTCCTCCTCTGGCATCCCTATTATGGAAATAAATCCCATGAGAGAAAAGATGAATTAGTGTTTCCCCAAATAAATTTTCCAGATGCTTGGCTAAAGCTGATACAGAGCTGAGGGATAAGGGAGAGGAAACTGCTGGTGGTTTCCATAATTCTATCTATTACAAGCAAAGGGGAGAAAACTAGAACCAAGAAAGATTCCATAACTTCTATATTCTGTTCTAGTCCCTCTCCCTAAGAAGACATCACCTTGGTATTGGTTTTCTAGCAGAGGAGAGGACCCTATATGGAGGGCTACCACTGGTGCTGGCTCTCTACTCTTTCTTTAATAATTTAAAAAAGGGTTTATATTTATAATTTCACTAATATCTGTCTTTGATATTTTAACAGGAAGAACAAATAAACACTGTACTGGAGATAAGATTCTATAGGCATGGAAATTCCTGTTCTGTAATTGTTTGAGCAATTAACCTTGAGAATACGTGTGTGTATTTATATCCTCCGTGATGTTTGCCATTTTTCCCCTTTAGAGCGTGTTTTACCCACAGTCCCCCACCCCATTCAAGGTCAGTATGATTTTTATCACTGTAGTTCTGTTCCTGGGTCATTCTCCAATGTAAAAAGGTGTGAAACACACAAAGGAAGAAAACAGATTCTCAAAACTCACATTTGTTCGAAGTTATTTTTTCCACCATAAACACTGCAAAGCAAGACATTCATTCTGTTGTCCCAACAACAGCAAGTTCACAGACATGCCACTGCCTTAGCTTCAAGTCAGTCAGCTACACAGACAAGGAATAATGTATTTTCAATAGGCATTTATTATAGGTCACCAAGAGTTCTCATATTGGAACAGAGATGCCTGTATACCCTAGCTCTCTAGGCCACAAAACTGCACATTAATGATCCCACTCTCTACCCCAAACACAAAGGTTTATAGGTTCTGAACTTATAGTCATTGCTCTTGCTTGTAAAATTTATTTTCCCAAAGACTAAACACAATACAAATACATGAACACTGCTTTTCCTAACTATGGACCAACTTATGTGTTTTACCTTTTAAACACAAATAATTTTAAAAACCACAAATGACAATTTATAAACAGTCGCTCTATATTCTCCTCATAAAACTTTCTACAAACCCAAATTAGATTTTTGCCTCCAACATCACATTTAGATGCAAAGTCACATCCACGACTTTCTAGCTTAAGGGTATTTAAAGGCAAATTGGCAAATAAAATTAAAATAATACAAAAAAAAAATTGAAATGAAACCAACCTACCATTGAAATTAAATCTCAGAAAAGTGATTCGCAAAAAAACACTCAAAGACGTGAGGGAAAAAAATGGAAACTAGGCCATGCAGGGACTAGTTTGGAAAAAAAATAAATCCAATTAAAGAAGATTATTATACACATTATAAGAAAAATGTGCTCAGAATTATAGGAAGAAACGGTGCTGTTTCATAAATTTGAACATGGATCATGTTTCATTAACTTGTCCAAGCTGAAGTTTGGACCAGACTTGGATGGAGATCTTCAAAGTACCAATAATGGGATTTTTGCACATGTATATATTCACATATGTGCAAAGTTACTTTAATTATATTTACAACTAGTCATAGAAGGTTTCTAGGGCTGACAAGACAGCTTAATAAATTTTGAGAGCAGTCTAGACTATTTTAGTATAAAACTTAAAACCCTGTTGAATAAAATAACTTCCCTAAAGCATTAATAAAATCTGTTCCTTACCATGGCCACTAAAAATAAAACTGTTAAAGTGTGCCTGGTTTTCAGTCTTGACGTGAAACATGGCATTCGTGGAAAATATTCCATCTTGAATTCCTGACATGCCACAATTATTTTAAGACATTTAACTTCGAGTGTTGCTACAGAAATCGACACCGTTTTATCATGATGGCATCTTGCAAATATCTTGATAAGGAAAACACACACACACACAGGCATCACATCTGGCCCAGTCGATCACATTTGCAAAGAGGTCATGCCCTGTCCAAGAGGAGCTTTGCACACAATATCAGGATGACACTGGGAGTCTCTGTGACAGCGGCTCTGCAGCCACAAACTCAAATATTTATCTGATGGCACATTGTGACTGAACAAAGTGAAGCCTGACGCTGTTCACAAAGGACAGCTGCAGAATGCTGGAGAGCAGTTTCACTGAGGGGCTGACCTCATTCAATTCTGTGGAACTTTGTTTCCCACACACTGAATTGTTGATTGGAGAATGACCCTCGTTTGATTTTGCACTGTATGTAGACTGTAGTTAGCTTTTTTTTTTTTTAGATAGATTTTAGAGAATCTAGTTTACCTTACTACTAATACTTTGGGCTTCTGCTGGCAGGGATTGAAAAGCTGTTCATGGAGACATGGGAGAGCTGGTGTGAGGGGTCACTGGAAAATGTCAGTTCTCTTAAGTCCCCTGTCCTGTACAAGGATGACATCTTTCTATGGACCCAATCACCTTCTCCATCTCTTTTCAATGAAGAGAGCTTTCCATGGGAAATGTACTTTCCCATGGAAAGACGAGACAATGACAGAATACTAAGCCTCTAGAGTGACAGTCAAATACCGATAAAATGTATGTCTTGCTGTGTCCCCCATTGTTTTGTATGAGTCCCTTATTTAATTATATCTTGTCCTCATCTATTTAGAATCTTAACTTTCATCACCAAAGTGTTAACTATGTCTTATATTTGTTGTTTGAAGCAAATGACCTCGAGGATTTCAGAACTTGATTTCCTCACGGTGACTTAAAAGGCGAACATCCCAAAAGTCCCAGTTTTTGCCCTTGTCAGTAGAAAGAAAGACTTCCTCTTCTACCCAAAACCTAGTCCAGATAGTTTTCACCCCAATTGCTTCTTCTTTAGTGCCTCACATTAGAGGGTCACCCCTCTCATCCTCCTACATTCTCAATGACTTTTGGTCCTCAGGCCATCTGGGACTGCACCTTTATATATGAAGCGAGGGTAATGTGTATTGCCTGTAGTCACTTAGAAATTCTCCAGTGCCCTACCTCTGTACCAAAGAGGAAATAAAAGATGAAAAGCAGAGTGCTTCCCTGATCCCTAATCCTTAATAAATAAATATATATATATGTATACACACACACACACACACAGACACACACACACACACACACACAAACATATATTTATATTTAGACAGAAAATAAGTGGTGTTCCTTCCTTGATTTGTTTCTGATAGTGGATTTTCCCATTAATTTTAATTTAGATTTATTCATTCTGAAATCAGTCCTGAATTGCATATATTTGCATAAACACCTCAACTATCTCACTGCAGAAAATCCATTGAATTGTAAAATGAAGGAAGAGTCAGCTCTAAATTTCTGAGGGAATTTTCTCACTTTGTTTGCCTGAGGCCATTTCCAGGAGCTTCTGTGAGCCTGGGCAATGGTGGTGTCTCCCTTTAGCTGACTCTTTTGTCGCTGGAAGATGCCCTTGCACTGACAAGGAGCATGGGTTCAGCATGAGGCAACGAAAATAGCATTAGCATGTTGAAATCAAGTGTAAGAAATGAAGACAAGGACACCCACCATTGTTTTGTCTTTGCAGCTTCCGAGCAGAATCTCCCATGAGCTCTCTGGGCTCTGTCAGCCCAGTCTCCTCCAGTCCCTGCCCATATTATCATTATTTTTACAGAACAGGAATGAATGTGTCTCGCTTGTTTGTCTCCCATCTGATTATTTGTCCCAAGTGAACAGCCTTTCCAATCGCTAATCCCACGTGGCAAGTAGATCTGGGAAATTTTGAGATTATCTTCCAGGTTCAGGCATTGCGCTGGATTTGTTCGCATCTGCTTGCCATTCAGTCTCTGTTTTTCCATTGATAAAACACATTGCACATGGCTGGGTTTGCATGATTAATGTGGCTAGCTAAAGCTCACTCTGAAAACAAAACAAACTCTCCAAAACTAAAGTTCAAAAATAGTTTTTGAACCAACCCACGGACAAAACAGGTTTACATAAATTGGAAGTCACCCTGATTTGTTTTCTCTTCAAAGAAGACTGGTGTCCTTATGGGCAAAGCTGGCATCCAAACAGCCAGACGATACCTACAGCAGAGGAAGAGATAGCCTTGCCCCTACCTGGCTCTGCCAGGAATGAGTTCTTTAAATCAGGATCCAAGAAAATGGAAGGGAAAATGGGAAGGGAAAAAAAAACCTGAATATATCTCATTGTGTAGAGAATGCTGGATAAGCCTCACATTTTATTTTCTGAGTATATCATGCTGGAAATCAAGGAGTAGATGCCTCTCCCAAGTCCTAAATATAACACTTTCATCTAGTACAGTACTGGTAATATTAAGATTAATGAAAATACCTAATGTACTTACCAGTTTCTCATTTACCAATACATTTTAAGGTCTTTTGTATGTACTGTCTTGTCAATTCCCACAACCAAAAGAAATTAATACTTATTTCTTCCCATAGGTTTAAGTGACCAAAGCATACCCAAATCTAGTCTACCACAAGCCAAACACACACACACACACACACACACACACACACACACACACACATATATATATGTCATTGGAAACCAACATTATAAGGGCATTTATAATGCTTATTAGATATGCACCTATCTAACAAATTGCAATGATTCATCTAATTTGTTTTACACTTATAATACCTACATACATAATAGTCACTTTATTATCCATACATTTTTGGAAAGTCCTATTTGCATGCCTAAGTAATGCAGAGATTTACATGAAAGCAAGGAAAAACACAGGAACAGAGCTGTCTGGCATCAGTACATCTAATTTCACACACTTACTCAGACCGATTTGCATACACACCTCTATTAATTATGGATAATTACTAGCATTGTTCTCTGTAATTCAGTTTTTCCAACTGTGAAATGGGAAAGAAATTGTATTTTTCATGCCTACAAGCTCAAAGTGGTATTTTAAATACCATATGAAGAACGCTAGAAGAAAAGCATATTGGATTTCAAATAATCATATTTAACTGCACATCCTTCCTGTGGTTTTTAAAAAGCAGTATTCTGAGAGGTATTTTCATGTCATATCAACATGGGCATTAGGTAGACATGACTTCCTCGTAGTCTGATTATTTTGGATCCCATGTCTTACATGTCCACCCTGCTAAGAAGTGTAAAATCAAACTATCTCAAGGCCAAATGAAAAAAAAAAAAAAGATTTTGCCTTAACTTTTACTCATAACAGAATAAAAATCTTGAAGAGAATCCATTACATGTCACCATTCTCTGTGTGAGACACATTCACTATTAAGTTATGGCTCTCATGCATACCACCACATTATGGTAATCCAAAGTCAACAGCCCAAAGAACCTTTCATTTGTCCCAGAGATATAGATCTTATGTAGGAAGATTAAAGTGTTAAAAACACATCTCTCCCTTCCTATTAGCTAACAGAAATAAGGGTCTTATTTCTACTGATAGTATTTATGCAAACATGATGTAACAAAATCAGAGAATTCACAGAACTACCATTGACTACAGCTAATATACAAGAAAATAAATAAGGGTCGATCTGCATACTTTCTTCTCTGGCTCCTTCAGATGGAATTTAAGTCTTCCTGCTGATTTTCTTTACCTGTGAGTGAGTATTGCAGCCGAACACTACTTCCTGTGGCATTTGTGAGTTACTGATTGCCACAGAATGGTTTAGACCCAACTGTAACACTCGAGGTCTTCCTTCCTTGTCCATGTCTTACCCCTCTCCACCTCTCTACGCTTTGCTTGATGTGTTTCCTAAACCATTCTTGTTAAAATCTGCTAACAGGAATCAATATTAAGTGTAGCCACTGCGTTATTGAAACAGCCAACAGCAGACCTGTGGTGGAAAATCTCTCTGATTTACATTTAGCTTCAAGCTAAATAGCTAAAAGCCCTACAGCATAAATTTACAGGTAGGGGAATTCTGACATTTTCTCTCATCTTTTCTTTTTTTCTCCAGTCTTGATCTGCTTACACCACCCAGCCTTTCCTGGTCACCTCTCTTTCCTTATGCCTTGCTGTGCTATTTTGATTTCTAAAGCCAGCTGGGATTGAAAAACATATATATATATATATATATATATATATATATATATATATATATATATGAAAATCGAAGCTTCCACAAAATTTTAATTTGATGGAAGTATTACGCTTGTATGAGCTTTATGGAAAAAAAAAAAGAATCTTTCAAAGTAACAATTACATTTGGGGATTAAGTTTAAGTAATTGGCAGTCTTGTCTTTTTAATTAAAAGGAATAAAGCTGCCTAAGAAAAGCTCAGTGAGATTTGCAGTGGGAAATGTTGGCATACTATCCCACAGAGTAAGAAGCCCGGGATCCTGAATGGACAGGTGAAGCTGGCATCCGTTCCTCTGGTCTTTAGAGTACACCCCATCAGGGCTAGCCTTAGTGTTCCTCATAAGCAACGACATGACAGTGCTGTGAGAGGCATTGCAGGTAGAAGTGAAGTAGATCCTTTCCTTGGGAGTTTATCTCTAGGTTGTAAGGAGGTAGAGTCCTTAAAGGAAGCATTAAGAGGTAAGCAGAGAAGGAGGGGACTGAGCTAATGGTTCAGTGAAGGCGTGCTTGCCTAGCATGTGATGGGTCCTTGGTTTGATCAGCAGGATCCCAGATATTGACAAATGTCATACCTTAGTGTCCTTCCAACTATAAACCTTCTTTTCAGTTTGTTCCTAAGTTCCCTCTTCCTCTGTCACCTGTGGTTCTTAGTCTTGATTTTCCTTCTCTCTACATTCTGTTCAGATTCATCTTGCATTTGCATATGCACATTATATCCCCTTGGACTCCCTTCAAACAAAACAAAACTAAAAGTTGAGAGTAATAGAAATCACTTCTAAACACTCTTCACTGCCATGTCAGCACCACTGAGTCACTATAGGATCTATGGAGAGGAGACAGCCGTGTCTAAAGAAGCAGGATACAAATTAACCTCAGTAACAACATCCTTACAAAGTCTCTCTGTCCTCACGATGGCCTTTCATCATCCCAAGTTATTTGCAGGTATTAAATTAAACGAACACTTTGATGGAGGGAACGAGAGGTAAAGCACAGGCTTTACATCTTCCCTTGCACACTGCTGTGAGGAAACACACCTGCCAAGTCAGAACACAGCATGAAATAATGAGGGTGGAATTCCAATTTAGGACGTTCATATGTGCCAGATGCAGGAGGGGAGTCAGCCGATGACTCACTAGGACTCTGCTGAGGATTGTCAGCTTCTATCCACCACAAATCAGGGGAGGAGAAACCTTACAAGCCATTTATCATGCTTTCTAATTGGACACTGGGGAGCCAAGACTGCCATAATGTACTACACCGCTCTGCTTTTTCACTGACACTAGAAGAAAACACTTCCCACATGTCTGTGACATGTGTACACTTGACACCTACACGTAACAACCAGCATGATATGTTGACTATAATTCTCGGGAAAGTTTCTTACTTATTGGCACACCTTAGAGACCTTGCATTTCCAGCATGACTTTTGCAACCTCCCAAGAACCACTGGGGCAAGCATAGCATCCTCTCAGTAGGTGGGGATAACTCTTAAAGGCAGTTAAGGATGCAAGCTGTTTGTTCTAGCATTCCACGTGCTCTAGTTCATATAGTTCCAAACATCCCCAGCCATGTTCCATGTTGTTATCTTGTTTGACCATTGGACAGTGGTTATGTTTTAAGTGTGTGTGTGTGTGTGTGTGTGTGTGTGTGTGTGTGTGTGTGTGTG
>JANHMN010000011.1:26710845-26750922 GCA_030674055.1 Rhabdomys pumilio
GTGTGTGTGTGTGTGTGTGTGTGTGTGTGTGTGTGTGTGTGTGTGTGGTTTGTTTTCTTCATTACTTGGAAGCAGGGAATGTTTGGAGAGCAGACACTAAACAATAACTTGCACTTTGTTATTGATTTGCAAGCTCCCATAACTTGGGGAACTTTCAAATTATCTCCCCCACTCCCAGAGTTCCAGAACACAGGTAAGTGTGTCACTAGGTGCTCCTGAAAGCAGCTGGAACAGAAAGAATGGTTCCCTGGGAGCTCAAACTCCCCTTCTGACACCCCAGCTATAGACTTCTCTAATTACTCTCCACTTGCTCTGACTTTTGCTGTATAGTGTTTCTTTTAGAGTTCATACTTCCTCCTTCTTAAGCTACCTACTCACTAGGAACAAAGGAAAGAGCATCCCCTGATAACCATCAATCAAAACTAATTTGGGCTCCAACTAAGTGGCTTTGGCAATGACCATTATTACAAAAACATCATTGAAATCAAACAAATGTTATCCTAGAATGTGTTCTGAGCTGGGCCTTTTGGGAGTAACTGTGCTGAGCAGGCCAGGAACAGTGTCTATACAAGAAAGGTTTACTGCCCACATGGGGAAGCCCGTAGTATAGATGACTAAACAAGAAAGTTCAGCTTTATTAAGTGCCAGATTAGGGCACCTGCAAGGTGCTAAGGAAACAGAGTCAGGTACTTTAGGTAGGTAAGTCAAGGGGGTGTCCCTGGTAAGGGGTAAAATGAACAGAAGGGAAGATGAAGGAAGAAGCAGAATATCCCAGTACACAGAAAAATCTAGGATCCAGAAAAAGCTCACTTGACAGATATTCAACATAAAACCCATCCAATCCTTAACATCTAAAAAAAAAAGAGAGAGATTTTCCTTAAGTATTTCTGATTTTCTGTATTTGGCAAGAAAAATGACGAAGGAAGGAAGGAAGGAAGGAAGGAAGGAAGGAAGGAAGGAAGGAAGGAAGGAAGGAGGGAGAGAGGAAGGGAGGGAGGAATGAAGAAGGGAAGGAAGAAGGAAGAGAGGAAGAAGAAAGGAGTTTCAAAAGGAACAGTAGATATTTATGCTTATGTTATGAGAAATATTCCCTTGGGCTGAATGAACAGGCATGCATGGATAATCTGTACTGTAGGTAGTAGCATTATTCCAGGTTGATTGTCTGGGTTATATGGAGTTTGTTTTCTAGCTGAACATCAGAGGAAACTCACAAAGATTGTGGTAAGACTTAGTTTTAGTTGTAGGAATGGTCAGATTTTAAGTAAACAGCTATGCTTTTAGAAAGTTCACCCAGAGCTTGGGTAGATGCTGTATTTGGGAGTCTGTTGCAGCAAGAGTATACAGAAGGAGTTGTAGATACAGAAACCTTGTGACTAAGGTTTCCTAGAGATCAAGAAGAAAGTCACCAAAAAGGAGCCTGAGGCATAACTTCCCTTAGTAAGGCCTACACTGTGATGTTTAGTTCCACAGAGGCAGATACAAGGGGAACTCAGAGCATACCAATATTTTTAAATCCCTTATCTTCTTATTTCCAGGAGCTTTTAAACCCTAGGAAATCCTACAGATTGACTTATTCTCTCTGCATTCAAATTACTTCGTTTCATGGCATTCGAATGTTTTTGATTTTTGAAACATACAAAATGAAAACTCACATTACATGGATTAAAGACTGCCTTGAATCCCTCAGGATTTTGAATCTAAAAATGTATGTCTAAAGGGTTCTAGAATTCACAGTTTAGACCTTGGAAACAGAAAGCAGGGGGTAAAACCAAAGAGAGGGAAAAAATAAGCGAAGCCTCTAGAGATCAACCCAACCCTTGCATTTAATCCTCTTTTAGCAATTCAAATAGATGAAGGGGCAAAAATAATCATTAAAAATATAGAATATGTATATTTTAAAACACAGATGTTAGAATCTATTTTCTGCTTTAACAGCTCAGTTGAATCAACAGCTGAGTGTGATAGAGGCTGGGTATTTACAAGACAATTAATAGGTCTCTATCACAGCAGGAGGCTAAGGACCAAAATGTCACCCACAGGTGCAATTTGGAACATTCCAGGGACAAAGACAGAAACATACTGCCTCTTTAAAGCCTAAAACTATCTGCCTGGCCAGGGGCCTCTCCCTGACAACTGTGTCAAGTGAGCTTGCTTTATATGTATTTTCCTACATTTACAGGCCCTGGAGAACCCTTTATTAAACTTAAACCTGTGGGCATTCTGAAACACTTTAGTTCATTGATTATTAAAAATTAAACCTATCCAGGATGAATAAGAAACCCTCAGGATTTGAAAAAAGCTGTCTTGATGCAAGGGACTTACTGGAGTCCTCAGTTCATATTGTGAGTGTTTAACGAGACTGTATTTTCTGTAATAATCCATAAGGTAGAGACTACAGCAGCCAGATCCTGCCGATTTTTATAGGAACAGTCAACAGTACATCAGGCTTCTGGTCAGAAGGAGTCATAGACCTGTATAAGCCTCTTCTGTTGCTTTACCCCCTCACACTGGGAAGCCATATCCCTTAAACCTCACCCATGCTGGCTTCTCTTTTGTCTTATTGCATGATATCTATCAACTTAATTTTAAGGGAGGGATTAATGAATGCAGATGCTAAATAAGCAAAACATGCTGTTTTGAAAATTTCCTAGTTTCAATTTTTTTACCATGTAACATGTTTATAATTATATAAAGTCCAGGACCACTTAAGATAATAGAAATTAAAACTTATTCCTCTCAAGTTCACAGCAAAGGCACAACTTTATGGGAGAAGGAACACACTATATTTTCCTTTAGGGGATGGTTACATAGACGTATACAATCATCAGAACACTTCAAATACTCGATTATTGTTTATTATAATCTCTGAGTCTCAAAAGGAATGGATATAATATATACAAAATAATAGAGTTTTGAATGTATGATCTGGACTTGAACAATCAGAGAAGCATGTAAGTTAGAGGTAAACCCATGTAACAAGCCAATCACAGTCTTCCTTAGGACTTTCTTTGGAAAGCTCTAGAGTTGTAGAGAAGATTGTGGGCACTCGGGATAGTGTGAGGACTTGCTTTACCATCTTTACTGACATATGTTAAAATACTGTCTGAGTATACATTCTATCATAAGGCATAAGTGGTCCCTTGCCTAGATTACACCTTCAAGCCCGGAGCACGTCTTTTTGCCTTCTGCTTGAAGTATTAGCAGCTGATGGTTCTCAGCTGAGTTGTTCCTTGTGCATTGTCCTCAGCCAGACACAGCAACTTGAACCGGTGAGTAGCTGATATAACAGTGGGTTTAGAAAGACCTCCCTTCCCTCCCTTTATACCAGACAACTCTAGAGCTTAGCCTGGTTTACAGTTCCACACAGACCTGGTCACCTCCCTCTATCCAATCCCACTTTCTTTCATGCTGATATTCAAACGTCTTCCTAGAAAACTTTCTGTGTAGGCCCTGCGCATGCTGCCTCAATTTCTGTGAATTCCTATGTACGCCATCATGTTGAATTAGAGGGCCTTGCCTGCTTAGTGTCCTTCATCTCTTCTGGCTCTTACACTCCTAGTTCCTCCTCTTCTACAGGGTTCCCTGCTGACTGAGGGGTGGATTTGATGGAGATATACCATTTAGTGATGAGAGTTCCAAGGTCTCTCACTCTCTGTCTAATGTCTGGCTGTGGGTCTCTATATTTGATCCCGTCTGCTACAGGAGAAAGCTTCTCAGGTGATAGCTGAACAAGGGACTGATCTATAGCAGAGTTTTGCTAGGAGTCATTTTATTGTTACATTCTTTAAATAGAACGTTAGTATGTAGCTTTACCCTAGGTCCCTGGGCTACAGAGTCTTAGGATCTTGGTTACCCAAGCATTGTTGGCTATGGGATCTAGCTCATGGAGTGAGCCGTCAGTCTTATTTAAGACATTGGTTGGTTACTCCACAAGTTTTGTGGCTCCATTGTACTAGCACATCTTGTAGGCACAGAGCTGCTGTAGATCAAAGGGTTTATAGCTAGGTTGGTGTCTATATTTCTCCTTTGACATCATACTGAATACCTTCCTGTACCAACGATGCTTGCCTGGAGGAGTAAAGGCTCTGTAGGCACGAGCTTAACTTCTCCATGTTCAGTGAGTTGTGTAGGTGTTGTCTTCAGCAAGGGAGCCTTGCTGTCACTTTGTGAAAAGCAACATATAATCTTGGCAACAGCCTGAGTTGTTTGTGGGTCCCCGTTGGACCCCTTTGGCCAATAACTTAATTAGATGTAAGCCATTTAAAAAGTAAAATAAATTAAGAAAATCACTTACATTTTAAAAGGGTTTTTTTTTCCATTCTGTCCATTATAGAACATTTGGTTTGTAGAGATTTGGTGATCCAACTGATAAGAATAATAAACAAGGCTCAAATGATTCGTTCGCATTTTATAACAAGCTATGACAGTATTCATTTTAATTCAAGCATATTTATTCACTGTGTTACAGTATTTTGGTAAGTTTGTATCAATATCCCCTTCTCTAACCAGCTGATGGTCCACTATACAGAGCAAAGCCCTCTGAGATATTCAAAAGCAAGTGGTGGGATTCCATTTCAATCAAAGTCTAGTTAAGGGATGCTGATATTCTTTCTCAAATGTTGATGGCGTGGTAGGCTTTCACAGCACTTTGGATACAGGTTCTTACTCGCAGAAACAGCAGTCCTCTTATAACTTGGGCCCCCATAACTTCATAATGAGGGTGGAACTCAGTACTCTACGGGGCTGCCTGGCCCGTGTGAGACCCAGATTTGGATCCCAGCTCTGCCACAGTGTAATTAAACAAGAACAGCGATACAACAGCCTGAACGTTGAGGTTCAGGTCACCTTCTGGTTTGATTTTCTCCTCTCTTGCCTAGACCCAGAATGATTCCTGATGATTCTCAGAGACCAATATTCTAGAAATATTAGGCACTAAGATTTATACAAATTGAATATCACACATGGAAGAAATCAAAAGCTCTAACAATACAAACAGGAATCAGAGGGCATATCTTTTTCTGTGGCAAAAAGAAAAATAATCATACATGAAGGCAGAAGCCGTTAATCCCTAAAGCCTCTGAGTAGAGAGAAGAAGCCCATGAGAAAGAAACTAATAACTTCCAAAGTGTGGCTTTCAAAATTGAATTAATAAAAATGTCCCCCTTTTAAGCCACTCTAATAATAAAGGTTTTATTTTTCAAAACCTTGACACACACAAAATGTCAGAGAACAAAACCCCACCAATTTCTACAGAGGAACTTTGCAAATGTTATGCTCTCGGGTCTCAATGTCAGTAAGGGAAGGAGAGTAAAGACTGAAGCCCTATCTGCCCCCCCTTCCCCTTTTCTTTGGCCACCTTAGTGATTGTCTTTATTTGGATTTCATTGCTGTGAAAAGACACCATGACCATGGCAAGTCTTATAAAGGACAATATTTAATTGGGGCTGGCTTACAGGTTCAGAGGTTCAGTCCATTATTATCAAGGCAGGAACATGGCAGCATCCAGGCAGGCATGGTGCAGGAGGAGCTGAGAGTTCCACATCTTCATCTGAAGACTGCTAGCAGAATACTGACTTCCAGGCAGCTAGGACAAGGTATTAAAACCCACACCCACAGTGACACACCTACTCCAACAGGGCCACACCTAACAGTGCCACTCCCTGGGCTGAGCATATACAGCCATCAAAGTGATTTGAACCACACCTCTTATATATCACTTTTAGGCAATGGGAAGACAAAATCTTTGTCCACTGTGGTTCCTCTCTACCAGAAAATTATTAACTCTGACCCAGAATAAAAAAAAAAAAAAAGAAAAAGAAAAAGATGTCACTAAATATATGAAGTCAGCTACCAAGGTGCTATTTCCAAACCTGTAGCAAACACAGCAGAACACTAGCCTTGCAGAGAGAGTTGTGCCATAGATAAAAACTGGTTATTCCCTTATTCAGATACAATGGTTGCAGGTAACCTGTGTTTAAATAAGTACCCTGGAATTAGGACAACTGTGCAAACAGTGTCAAGCCCCACACTGCTGCAGGGCCCCTCCATGTAAATAAGGATGCTGTGAGCTGTGTCTGGGGCAGAGGCTGAGTTCAAGAGACAAACTATGCAAAGCTGCTTCTGATTCTCAAAGCCTTGCTGTCTGGTCACTACCTCTGCTACCCAGCCCCAAACCCCATCCCTAGGAACTCAAAAAAAGCACATGTGACAATGTTTTCTGTGTCTGATAAGGTCTGAAAGTGCCTTGAGGTAACAAGAACGCTCCCTAACTAAAAGGAATTTCTACTGAAATGTTTCAAATTACTCACTTTAGGACAAGATGAGGTGAGGGGGAAAGGACAGAGCAAGAGAGGAAGAGAAAGAAAGGAAGAGAGAGATCACAGAGGTTAAAGAAAGAATAAGTTTCCTGACCTCCAACCTTTTCCTTCTTTTCCTTCTGCCACATTCTTGGGAGTTAAAAAGTCGGCATTTTGACAACACCAATGTTTGAGAATGCTAGAACATTCTCAGTTCTAAAATCTCCCAAAGTTTTGTCTGGTGCCTGACTGCAGACACGTCTGTTTATACTTCTAACCTGCATCTGTAGGCTTGCTTTTTAAACATATTTTCAGAAGCAAGACCAAGATGTAGGAGGAAATGTTCATGAAAAACATAAAAGTCAGAGACTACGGATATGGTCTCCTGAAGAATCCAGGGAATCCTTCCAGGAACAGTATCCCTGGCAATGCAGTTTTTGTCAAGAATGTAAAACCACCTTTCACTAGAGAAAAGGATGGCAGACAGGCATTATGGACCAGATCAAAAACTTGTCCATAATAATGAGGAGGCCTCGTTTGAAGAGTCACATTTCACACCGGCTCCATCCAACAAGACTTAAACTACAAGCCTTTCGCTCATTGTTGCCACCTGGTGGACAGAGATGATACTTTCCAAAGTCATCTAGGAACATGTCCTGGTGAGACCACAAGATGGCAGGACATAGCCAAGTTTTCAAACCAGCACAGAATCAGGCGGTTTTTCTTCCTCGGAAAGAGACTAACCAGCCAGTGCAGGATGAATTAGAAATAACTGTACAAATATCACAAGTCTGTCACATTTTCACAAAGAAACATTGAAGTTAGAGTTTTAAGGTCTCCTGTTTCACAAGGAAATCAATTTATGGCCACAAAAGGAAGGAATATCTATAAAACGTAACTAGACATTTGTCTTTTAAGCACCTGTGAACACACATTCGAACATGTTTGCACAGTTACCTCATGGAGTTAAACGTTCGGTAGTGTTCCAATATATTTCTTGTAATTCTCCCTCTTTAATTGAAGAATAAAGAATTGTTCCCCCAATATATTCATTCGGAATGTACAGATTCTCACCCAAGCCTGTATCCATGGGTGAGCATTGCCAATTGCATTCTAAAGATTTGGTTGCCCAGTTAGCCTCCTTCCCATCTGGTTTGCATGAGCCAAGGTCTCCCAAAGTTTTGCCCATCATATAGTTGGCACACATGCTGTGTAGTTTTTAATCAGAGTATCTTTCTTGCACTACAAAAATTGCACTAATAATCCTCTCTAGAAGGATCCCACCATAAGACGGTAACAACGACTCCTATTAAATTGTGTGCTAGGTGCAAGGAGAGCACACAGAGTAATGATCTAATCCAGGGAGCAGGTTTTTCAGGGCCAGATTCATTAAACTCATGTACAAATGATAAAACCGGGGCATAGAAAGGTTAAAGAGGTATCTCTTAGCTTAATCAGAGTCACTGCCCTACCTGTCTGCCCTGAGCATTTGCTTAAGCTTCTTTCCACAATGCCTGTGCACCAGATTTAGAAAAGAAAGGAAAAGAAAAGGCCACAATTCTTTTCTTGAAAAAGGTCTCCTCTAGATCTAGAATTCTTTGGATAAGTGGCTTCAGTGTCTGCCTCCTAAGAAGGAATGTGCTCCATGTTTCTATATGAGCTTACGGTATAATGTATTTGTTGATTGGACCGTCTATAGCTAGTGTTCTTCAAATAGAAAAGCTCTGAGAGATGCTGGTGTCTCTGAGCATCCTCAGATTTTCACCATGAGCAGCACCAGTCATCACAACACAGGAGAACATTCATAGTGATTCATGCAAAAGCTAAGCAGTTCAGGGAAACCATTGTACCTACAAACGCGGGGGCAGGCTGGCTGGTGTTAGTTCTGCTAGTAGTGAGGCCTAGCCAAACCTTTGTAAGCTTCAGACACTGAGACAACCATGCCCTTCTTTATAACTGCCCTAATGATGCCAGGAAGTGTTCTACTGTTTGATAGCCTCTCCTTAAGACTACTTGGGATGGACACATGAAGAAATATGCAAAGTAGGGGAAGAACAGGTTATCAGAAACCGTGGTGACTTTGCAGGCATGATTTCAAAGAGCTGAGCCCCATGTGCTAAATCAGGTTCCCCATTTTTCTGTTTCAGAAACAATGTGACACATGTTTATTTTTCTCATATTTTGATGTGCATTCAGAATGGTTGTCATGCACTGGACTATAGTATCACATAATCACAGACACAGCCCCAGACTTCATGAAGTCAGAGTCCAGGGAAGATGACAGCCATTTATCAAAGCATCAGATAAACACACTGGAAATTAAGACAGAGATGAGTATGATAGGAAATAAAAGGACCAGGCACCATCAAGGAGACCAAAAAAGGCTCCTTGTTGGAAGTAATAACCCCACTCTGAAGGGTGACTGAGATGCTACTACAGAAACCATAATACCACAGGAGAGGGAATCTGGTTCCAGGGAACATAAAAACGCATGCTAGGGAGATGGCAGATGTTTATGAGACTAGACAAGTAGGATTGTGAGAAGAGCCACAAATACTAAGCTGTGGATTGAATCTTTATCCTGAAAGCCACAAAAACAAACAATCAAACAAACAAACAACTCTGAGGGAAAAAATAGAAGCCAAATTATAAGATGGCAGAGGTTCTATATAAAAAGCTTTCTATGGCTGAATGAGCCAGGCGTTTTACCTTTCCTGCTAGTTGTGATACCCAGTCTGCAGATCTGATCCTGCAGTCCTGCTGGTCTCAGAGAGAAAACAGTAGCCAAATCTCACTGACAGCGTGGACATCCATAGCTAATCAATCACTTAGTTAGTCATGAAATAGAAAATGGTACCCTATAGAAATTTTGCTTATTTACTTCCAAAGGCACAGGAGTCCTTTGAATTATTTGGCAAAGATACTTTAAAAAAGAAAATTGGATATTTAAGCAATATGATCTCACTCAACCTTGATATTTATTAACACTTGCAACGAGTGTTTGGAGAAAGTTACTATGTCTCGTGGTCCAGGCTAAATTCTAGATTCAATGGTGGATGAGCTATGCACTATGGATGCCCTTAGGAGGAGACAACCTGTAAGCAAATGAGGAAGTCATACCAGAGGGCTTTAGTGCTGCTTACCCTAACGCTCAGTAAAAGACGTTGAGAATCAGAAACTAATGACTTTGGGGAATTGGTGAGTGCTATGATGGTGACTGGAGTGAATGACCAAACAGTCTAGAAACCTAAGGGAACATTTCTAGTAGATGACGCAGCAGTGGTGAAGCTTGGAGAAGGAATGGATGTGCTTGTTAGGTGAGGAGCTAGGTGAGACCAGTTGGTGTGAATGGGGGCACGGTGAGGCTGGGGTTCAGACACATTCTATGGTTGCATACAATGTCGAGACTATGTTTACACTTCACGCTGGAGTCCCTGTGCTTGCCTAACGGCAGAGCATGTAGTGTGAAGAGTCAGTAGCTGCCATTAAGTTTTTGTTCCTACTAGTTACTCATTTATTCTAAGAAGAGTCTCTTTCCGCTCACCTGTCCTTCGGTCTCTACCAACCATTTCTCCTACTGCCCTGTCCCCTACTTGCCTTTTTCTCCTCCTTCTTTCAGTGGAGAGTCAGAAATAACCCTCATGTTTATTTTCAGTTGATAAAGCCTTTTTTTTTTATTTGTTTCTGTTTTGCTAAATGTTTCTTTTTTAGAAATTGGCACCACCGTACACTTCAAGCCAAAAGGTATGGTTTCTGTTTATAAAAACCTTTTAAACCTTACTTGAGACTGCACAGCCATATATTGTGGTCTAATGCACGCGAGTTTGATTTAGCATCATGATTTGTGATAAAAATTTCAGTAACACAGTTGGCAATGCTTTTCCCCGGGTCGTGAACTTTCTTATTAATAAAGGGGCCTCACCCTAACCCTGGTAGTGCTTTTGACTGAGATTCACTTTAATATCCCTGGGCTAAAGAAAGATTTTTGTTCCCTGCCACCCCCTCTTCCTTCCCTTATGTGTTTTAGCTCAAGTGTCTATGATTAATCCCACAGATCTCATTTTGTAGAATGGTCATTATCCAATGGCAAAGTTTTCAGAATTTTACAGTCACTTGTTGACGATTCAAGTAAACACACTGCTGGGTTCTGATGCCTACATCAGACATAACGGCCAAGCAGCAACTCACGAATTGAAGTGCACACGCAATTAACGTTTCCACCCTGCCTCGATTCTCTCAGCTCCTTAAAGTCTCACTTGCTATAGCTTTCCTGGAAAAGGCTGTTCCGTGATTGTCATGCACTTCTGTCAGTCATGGGACACTGTTTACAGTCTTATCTCTACAAAGACAGGGCCAGCCTGCCACGGCTTCATTAAATGGACCCTAAGATGCAAGCAACAATAATATCTAACTTTCCCTCCTATGCATACACTAGATCAACAGCATGGTGTCCGTCCCAGGACGAGTACTAAGGAAGCTGGGATGAGACCATCGTTCATGCCCTCCTGGCCATCCCTTGACTGTTAGTTGTCTCTTATGAAAATAGTTTTCGGGCTGAAGAGATGGCTCAGTGGTTAAGAGCACTAGCTGTTCTTCCAGAAGACTTAGGTTCAATTCCCAGCACCTACATGGCAACTCACAGCTGTCTGTAACTCCTCTTCCAGGGGATCTGACACCCTCGCACAGATGTACGTGCAGTCAAAACATCAATGTACATCACATAAAAATCAATTATTGTTTTAAAAGGGAAAAAAAGAATATAGCTTTCTTTCTAACTCACAAAGTGTGTGATAACCACAATCATCACCAACAGTAAAAACCTGTTGTGGGGGGAGGGGATTTACATCCTCCAGAATCCAAAAGTCAGAGAGGTTCTTTGGTTGCTCAGACCTATACCCTTTTTTTGTGGTCTATCTTTGCAGGTCATCCCTGTCTCAGCAGATAAGAGGTAACCAGGAACATATCTTCAGATAGGGCTCTTTGAAGCAAAATGACATAAAATATTGTTACTCTCTTTAGCTCTTTTCTTCCCAATGGTATGATTACAAATTATCCACTAATTTGTCTGGTGCCACAGGTGAAACCTCAGGGCTTTGATGTGAGTGATCACATCGGGTATAATAGTTTTTTATTCAGATATCATTGTGTTAAGGTATTGGGTGTGACTATAAGTTTTAGATAAGTTTTTCACAAATGGTATGGGAAATTATTTGATTTTTTTTTATTTGTTTTGTTTTGTTTTGTTGAGTCACGGTTTCGTATTCCAGGCTAGCCTTAAACTCATATGGATGAAGCCGATCATAGTCTCCTTACCCTCCTGCCTCTTCCCAAACGCTGGGACTATGGTCATGACTGCTTTGAGGAGAAAGATGCATTGCTTTTAACGTTATCACAAGAAAACTTCAGCTGACCAAACTACCACTTTCTAGAGGGTAACGATGGAGAGTAAATGCAAGAGGAGCCTGCGTTTAAGGTCTAGAATTCAAAACCCATGTTATTTCGCCTCTCAATCTGCTCCAGTCTAGGCTTCAATAGGCTTTAAGTCCCAATTCACAGAGGAAACTGTATTAACAGGATATAGACAGCAGGTGGCGCCAGAGTCAACATTATCGCGTTTGCCTTCAACATGGCTTCCGAGGTCACCAACACATAGAGCACACAAAACAGAAATATTTTGCAGATTCTATAGATTGTCAACCTCCGTTATTCAACAGATTTTTTCCCAAATTGTTTAGATTTTTATTTTATGTTTTAGTCATTCCATCAGCCTTTAAGAATTCCAAAAATAATTTTCTTTTCTATAATTGAAACATAAATACTATTGCTAATTCTGATTTCTTAGTCTGCAGTGGGCACCCGGGGATCATTTTTAACATGGTTAAAGATGATTTTGAATAAATCAAGTCACAATGGGAAAAAAAGGAAATCATTACTGACCTGTGAATTAGAAAGTGCCATCAAAATAGATGGTTGAAGAAAAATACTTTGTGAAATCTTTGAGACTTTACAGAAAAGCAAAATGATGATCTCAGAATCCTACATTGAATCAGCAGAAGAGAAACTTGCCAAAAATTCTATCCTTCAATTTCAGGATATTTAATAAACCTTTCCATAAATTACAGGTTTTGCCCTTATACAAACATAGTCACAAAAAGATGCAATTTAATATTCACCTTGACACAATACTTCACCTGAGTCCGAGAACCTTGAGAATGTTAATTTGTGATTTATAATTTTACTTCAGGTAAATTTTGCCTTTTACTAATAAGCCTTAATAGCTCCGAGCCAGTACAGGCTCAGTTTCTCGTTGGGTAAAGTCACCTGGTGCCAAGCCAAAGAACCTCAGTGCGGTTCCCAGGACCACATGGGCAAAGAGGAGAATTGTCTGCCATGAGTTGTCCTCTGACCACACACCTACAACGGCATGCACACATGTACAAATATACACACATAATAAATAAATAAGACTGTTCATTTTTTTCTTTAAGCCTGATCCAACTTACAAATATCTTTGATTTGAGTTGGTATTTCATTCATTTCTGAAACCAAAATTTCTGTGTTGTGAATAATATACAGAATATTTACCAAGTACTACACGTGATAGCATGTGTGCATGTATATAATGCCCATATAGAATATGCTTAAATATCCTGGTGTGATCCTTCTCTGTGATATGAAAATCATGTCACAAGCCTTTGAATTGTGCCCCTATTTGCCTATTTGTAAGGCTAAGTTGTGTTTGCCGACTTGTGCTTTCGTAATGGCTGTCAGGATATGCAAGCACTTGCTGAGCGTGGCCATCTGGCACAGTAACTAAGATTTATCATTTGCATTTCAGCAAATAAGCAGAATTTCCTAACTATGAACTAAAACATAATTAATGATTTTGTGGATTATCCTTCCTTGAACTAGCCATTAACTGGAGTAGTCTCCTATGCAGTCGTATGCATCTATAACTGCAAACCTAACTTGTGGTAATTCGCCAACAGCTACCCATTTACAGAGTTCCTCGATTCTGTTTACTTACTCTCAAAATCAGTTATGGCAAGAGCAAACCACATAAGCACATTAAATAGCTATGTGAGAGAACTTAATAAATAATAATGGTTAGAGGCAAAGGTATCTTACCAGATGTATACACTGCATTTCAGATATATAACAAGACTATCAGGAATAAAATTAAAAACTATTGATATATGCATAGTGGGAATTCCTGTTACAACACGGCATATGAAAGTAAGAGTTAGCTTGTATTATATATTTTAAGGCCAGTAATGTACACATATGTCATATATGTATAGATAAGTATTTATACATGTATAAGTATAGGGATGTAAACTTCCCTATGTGTGTGGTTGGGTGGAGAGGTGGTAGAGGACCCTAGGCATGCATACACATTAACAAGAATGTTGACTTTAACATGTTTATTTAGCCCCCTAGGAATATACTTTATGCTTTTCAATAATAGAACTCTTGTTTTCTTTAATGCTTCCTACCATTTGAATAAAATGATGAGGCCAGTTCTCTTAGCTGTCCGTGAATACTTCTCAATCCTAAGATGTCAGGAAAACAACAGAGCCTGTCCCAGCACTAACAATGAGACTACAGAAAGAAGCAAATTGGGCTTTTTTCAGAGCATCCATTTCATACTAGAGCAAACTACAAATCATTTTGGTATATGAGACCTTAATTTTTGTACAGTTTTCCTTTATTCCGAAAGAATAAAGAAAATAGTATTTCTTTATTCTTGCTGGTCCACTAATACAGACAGCCACTAAAAAGATACAAGAGGAAAGCTTTGCCACCAGGAGAGGAGCCTAGGGAGGCTTACAGTCCCAGGCATCCAGAAAGCTTGACAGAGGAGATAGGGAGCTCAGGGCAGTCTTTGCATGAAGTATCAGGACACCTAGACATCAGAGACTGGTGTACAGTCACTACAGTTGCTTTGAACCTCAGCCCTCATGAGAGTGGACCTGAAGGTGGTCAGGGGTGTCTCTTCTTACAATGACACTATAGACGTTCAGGAGATCACAGAGTGAGCTGACTAGAATTGCTATATTATTTAACTTGTTTTTTTTCTGATTCTGTGGCTTTACACCAGACAAAACTCATTTTGCATAATCGAAAGGCACTAAGTTTGCATATGTTCATATTTTCATATTAAGCAATATTCTGTGTCACTCTAGCCAAAATATCAGACTTTTTAAAAAAAGATACTGCCTCCATCTCCTTGTAGTTTTTGTCTAGACTTAGCATTGCTTTAACCAGAATTTCACCCACCAAATGTTTAACGGAGACACTCACTGCTGAGTTTCACTACCACAGTTCACCACATGGTGGCGACAATGACTCTGGAGTCAGACACTAAGGTTAAATCTGCTGAGCGGTGGAAAATAGCCCTGTGTGGTTCTCAGTTCCTTCTACATTTCTCTGGAAGACGGTATTTGTGACAGTAAGCTCGCAGTTGTGCATTTATGTTTATGGTTTTATGAACAGAACACACATCCCACTTACTGTGGCATCGTACAGTTGTTGATCGGTTCTGTTCAACTCTGTGGCTTTAGCTCTTGACACAGAGCATAGTTTAGGAAGCCATTCTTTAGTTCAATAGGTTTCCTTGCTACGCTCTCTGCAGTCTTAGGCATTTTACGCAGTTTGGCGACACGTCATAGACTAGAACACACTTCCGTTGTAATTGCATGACATCGGTTTTACACACACATGCACACTCACTCACTCATTCATACTGAGTCTGCATACGTGGCCCCTTAAGCTTCAAAGTGACCCATAATTACAGCCCTGTCAGTTCTTATTCTGAGTATCATTGTCTAAGTATATAGTCTTAAAACAATGTCTCCTCAGTGGGAGGGGAAAAAATTTTTTTCTTTCAATGAAATCTAAATACAGTCTCATGAAAAGAGGAAATAGGACCAGAAGTGTGAGTGATGAGGTTGGAAGTCAGACCTCTCATTTCTGCTACTTTATTACTTTATTACCAGTACCAGGAGCACACAAATCCTCCTTCCTCTCCCCTCCACCCACTATCCCTCCAACCCAGACTCATCTCCCCACCCCCCACGTTCTGTCCCCACTGGCAACCTGAGTGACCCAGAGTGACATTCCAAGGGTCAGTCCAGGTGAAGTCTGTTCTCAGTTGCCCCAGACGTGAACCTGTCCCCGAGCCTCAACAGTTTGGCAAGATCTACTGTCTTTGTTTTTCTTCTTCATTCTAAGGTGATAACTTTGGGCAGGAGGACCTTTACTTCTTTGTGAGACTATAGGACTCTGTTTTCTAAACCTTGCTAAGGTACCACCCTTGCAGAAATGCTACTTTAGAATACTCCCCACCCACCCTCTTTAAAGAATAAACAATCCTGCCTCTCAGAATAAACAAAGTAGAGACTGATGACCGAGCCCTTCTGAGACTGATGTTGCAGCTGTGATTTGTCTGCAGGGAGGGCTTGTGTTGGGCTCCTTAAGGAGTGACACCAGTGCTTGGAGTCTTAATCACAGTTTTGACTTCACTGTAATCATGTGGAGAGCATGGGAGAGGAGGGTAGCTGAAAAAGAGTCATGGCAGCCACCCTAGCAACTTCTCCAGCAGGAATTGCTTTATTTTTAAAGTAACCTAGAGACCTCAGATAGGGCAGAACTTAAAAGATGGGTCCCATCCTGAGCACTGACACAAGACATCAGTGCCTAGCCACGCCTTGCCTCCTGACCACGCCTTGCCTCTGATGCAACCTTCATCTGTCAACTGGCAGAAGATGCTCATTCTCTCTCTCTCTCTCTCCTTTGCTCTGCAGGACCCGGGTCGGTGAGAGGAATCAACGGATCCATCAGTCTGGCCGTACCACTGTGGCTGCTGGCAGCGTCCCTCTTCTGCCTTCTCAGCAAATGTTAATAGAATAAAAATTTAAAAATAATCACAAAAACACACAAAAATGCGTCACACAGATACAGAGAGAAAAAGAGAGTGCAAGATGGGAGGGGGGAAGACTATTGTTTCACAAGATTGTGTGTTTATAAATGAAGGGGGAATATGAAAAAATGAAGAAAACTAAAAGCAGTTTTAAGATCCTTCAATAAAAAAAATCTGAGCATAATTTAGGGTGGGAAAACCTCTCCCAGAATATGTGTCTATCTTCTAAGTAAGTGACTGCTGTGTAGCGATTCCATCATGCTAAGGACATCTGATGTTGTACAAATGAGACTATTCAAGAAGTACCAGATTGATATTAATTCCCCACACACTTTATCCTTCCTTCATCCATTTTCATCTGTGGGGAAAAAAGAAGGTCTTGCCTTTGGTGTTTATATTTCCATAATCTTTTTATTCTGTTTTTTCATTTGAGCTGATGTGTAGACATTTTGGACTATCAACGGAAACCTGTGTTGAGCCTTTCTCAGGCTCCCCTGCCTCGATCATCTCTCTAACTTTTAAGAGCATCCCCTTTGCCTCCAATGTGTTCTATCCCCAGCACACCCATTCCAGATATTCCCTTTTTCTCTACCCCGCCCCCACCTCCCTTTGCCCCAGCAACCCAGAACACTAGTCAGGCCGCAAACGCTAGGAAGTACCATTTTCATCTTCTCCACTGTGCGCGTGTGCTCAAGTCTCTCGCTCTCACGTAGATGTACATGTGTGTGAGCGTGTATGTGTCTTTCTCTAAAGCATGCCAGGGGAATGGTCCATGTGTACATAGACCCATTGTGCTGTAGATACTGTCCTGCACTGTAGCTGTGAAGTGCGGCTGTCACAAGTTGCTGGGGAGATGGGCTGGGTGGGAGTCAAGGAGCAGAATCTCTCCCCATTCATGGCCGTCACATGATATCAGTGTGCATTCAAACCAAGCTGTGCTGCTCCTTCTGAGGGCAGGACCCCATACCCCTCCTGGTCTCATTTTCAGAACCCAGCTGGGAGTCACTCAGAATATCACTGTACATGAAAGTGCCTACTATCAATGGGGTGAGCAGACAGGGAACAGATCCGTCGCCTGGATGACATGACCTAGGGAGGAAGATGGTCTCTGATTTCACTCTTAGTTCACAAGCCTGGAGGATCTATCCATGAGTTTCATAGCTTTATAAAGCCTGAGCCCCACTGCAGAAAGGAGCAGTGTGTATTGAGCAAATCTCCAGAAACAAGTGGGTATCTGAATGGTAAGCCCCCCCAAGGGAAGGAGGAGCCCATGGTGACCCCAAGCAGGCCTGCTTTGCCCCTTCACTAATCTTCAAGTAACATTGCATTTGCCCCATAATGCCCATAATTGGAAATTGTTGACCCAATAAAATACTGTGAATGAGACATAAAGTGTAGACAGATGCCTGAGTCTTCTTTAGAGGCTGCTAAACCTCTAATACAAGGTATTGGTCATCACAAAAAAGGAATTCCAGGCTTTATTCTACTTTGTGGATTCTTATTCTCGAGTTCAAGGCTAACACTTTATTGGCTTCCTGCCCCACTGCTGATGCATGTGGCACCATTGCCTGTAGAGGTCAGTCAGCATCCTGAGCCAGTCCACTGATTGCATTCAACTTCCCTACTCTGTTTAGACTCTGTGAGAGTCCTCTTGGCACTAACACTGAATCCTGAGCTACTTGCTTAACCATAAGGAAGATCTGAGCAATGTGTGATGAGTCCAAGTAGAAGCGTGAGCATTCCAAAGCCCTGTATCATCATATCGCCAGCAGTGTTGGCCTAGGGAGGTCTTACAGGAAAGCTGCTTCTCTGCATGTGGGTATCTTTGCTAGGAAACCAGTCACTGCTTTCCCTTAAAACTATACAGAAGCATCCAAAGTGATTCACCTTAGGAAAGGATGAAGGGTTATTGCTGAGGTCATAATACAATGCTATCTCACAGAGCCAAGGCGCATCAAGTTTTCTAACCTTTGAAAGGCTGTCACATGATACAAAATGAAGAGAAAGAAGAAAAAAAGAAAGAAAAAGAGGAAGGAAAGAAGGAAGGAAGGAAGAGAGGAAGGAGGGAAGGAAGGAGGAAGGGAAGAAAAAAGGAAGAAAGAAAGGAAGAAAAGAAGAAATCTGAGCAGTATTTTATATTTCTTCTAAGGAATTACATCATTTAGTTTATAAATCTGTCACATCCTGTCTTCATGGTTTGCAGTTTAGACATGATCCAGAGGACAGGCAGGGCTCAGAGTGCATAAAAGTATTTATGAAAGATCAGATAGAAATTCTTATCCAAGAGGGTAGCTAGTAAAACATAGCGAAGGTGTGCCGTATTCCAATGTGATATATTAGCAATCAAGGGTTTCTCCAGCTTTCTAGTCCTCTTGTGCAGGAACTGAAGGATATGTGCTTCCCATGCTAAAGAACCCTCCACATCCTTAAGTAAAATCTTAGAAGAGGTGCATGCTGGCCTAGATAGAAGGAATAGGGAAACAGGAGTTAGTTTGGCATCATTTAGTATTAGTTTCAGAAATGGATACCTGTGACATTCATAGGTTTTGACAATGCACTTGGTCTTCAGGGTCCCCATTCTATTATAAAGACAAGTTCTGGGTTTTGTGGGAAGAGTCTCTCCTTTGGAAAGAATTCCTGGTCATATCAATACCATTCATTCTCCTTGTTTTATTATAATGGCCCATTGAGCAAACAGCTAACGATTCTTTGCCCATATCTCCAACAAGATCTGAGATTTTTAAGAATGTCTCTCCCCCATGGAGAAAACCTGGGTTTCCTCATATGCCACATAGGTTTGAGAACGTTGCTAAATCACATGCAGAACTGAAGGAATATTTTTTGAAGCAAGAGTAGAATCACTGTAGGGCCAGATGACCTATACCAAGATGTCATACAATTGACAGAAAAATTCATCATATTGCTGTAAATCCTTCCAATGATCTCACTTGTTGATAATGAAAACACAAACAAGTTATTGGAACAAATAGGAAGCAAGAAGTAAAGGAATGCATCCATAAGCCTGGACCACTCACGGATTTCATATCCTTTGTATACAAAGTGAAAGTAACACCATTCATAAGACAAAATCTTTAGCCTCAGCTTTCAGTTTAAAAAGTAGAAATTACCTTGACTCAGGGCAGGGCAGACCCCAAAGAAGAATAGCTCTCCTGGATTCTACAACTGCAGAATTGTCTATTCTCCATGCAGTTGGTGATCAAAACGACTTTGCCTAGTGAGAGGCATATTGTTCTTGTGAAATTTAAATTTGTTTTCTCAATATATATATATATATATATATATATATATATATATATATATGATTATTAGAAGGATTTTTTCCCTTAGCTCTTGCGTTCTCTTCCTAGTCAGACAAATATTTCCCCCCTTACCATGAACATTTTTTTTTAACTTCATTGACAACTGAGGCTATTCTAAGAGACCTTATAACAATACTCGTGATTTTTACGTTCTTGGAGGACCGAAACAAAAGTGTTTCTCCTCCAGAGATGGACTTTACCTCCTCTGCCTACAGAGACTTAAACTCCTCAGCATAAGACTGCTTTTTGAGTTCTTTCTTCTCAGCCCACAGTCACAGGGTCTTCTTCGAGATGACAACGATGTGACAGCTTTTATTGGCTCGTCTTCCTCAAGTTTTAACTTTGTCCTTTGCAGGCTTTGTGCAAAAAAAGACCTATGTGTGTATGTGTTGTTTTAGATCTTATCTTTACAAATGATATATTTACAATAACGTATGTATTAAAAGAAAAATTTAGAACAATGGTTTAAACTTAAAAGGAAGAGAGGTATTGAATTTGGTTAATTTTTTTTTAAAGTGCTATGCTTCATTTAGAGAAATGTGGATGCCTTTTTGTCCACTTCGTTATTATTTTGTTTAAAGGAAATTTACTTATGAGACCACGTGATATAGGATTAACTATGTCTTCATGGTTTTCTTTATTCTCACAAATTATCAGCCTGGATTTGGTTTTGGTTCTGCAGTAAACTGCCAGTTCTTATAACAATGTAAGAGCAGTGTTACATCTGACCTAAAAGGCTATTAAGACTCTGAAGACAAATAAACATACCAGAAAAAAAAAATGAGATAGACCCCAAGTTAAGAAACACAAACCAACTTTAGGAAATCTCTTTCATGCTTAAGCATTAAAAACGTTTCTCCTCCAGAGACTTAGTCTGCCCAAGTGATGTAAATTCCCCATTATGGTTGACATCATATCTGTAAACATCTCACTAAATGCAAAATATCACATTTACGTGCATACCAGTGGGAAGAGAAGTAAACTGTTCTCGCTTGCGTTTAGCTATGCTGGTCAAATGTCACCAACTGAACCTCAAGAAAGAATTTGGTTTTGCCCACAATGTATATCTTTCCTCTTGGCAAGGCAGCTGGCGTTACTATCAGGTTTTGGTTTAGCATTCACGCCAGCGAAATGTTTATGGATATTGTAGAAAACTTATTTTAAAATCCTGATTTCTCGTCAGCGCATTTGCATACTGTGCTGATTAATAAATTAGGCACCAATCATGTGTAAATCAATGTAAATCACTAGTTTATGTACATAACATAAACTATGTAAACTTAATTTTTCATGCAGAGCCCAAGTTCAGCTAAACCTATAAATCTTAAAGAAAAAGAAGTCAAAATAAGAAGAACAAAATCCAAAGCTTTTTACAGGTCAACAGTCTTAGAAGAAAGCCTGAAGTTCCAAACATGGTTGCCTTAGCCAAAGGAAGCAGACCCAGAACACTTAAAGGCACTTCCAGCCAAGTACAACTGGGTCTTCTTAGTTCTTTCTGCCTCAGTGAAGATTCTCTAGACTGACCCAACCAATCCTAGACAAATGGAAAGAAGGAGGGCTAGGGTATGAAGGACTCCCGTGCCCAGGTCATTGGTTTCTTGCCAACGAATATATATTATATTGTATCTTTATTTAAATAGTTCCACAGATTCACCAATACCTACATGAACAGATTATCACACACTCCCCATTTTTTTGGTCTGCTTTACACTTAACCACACTCAAAAATTATTATTATTGTTATTATTATTACTAATATTATTATAATTATTTACTCTAGCAGCCTTGTGTATCTACATGCCTGTGAGTTATAAGTAAGGTACAGAGTCATTTGAATAGAGAGTGTCACTCCCAGGTGTATCTCTTAACCTTTCTGAAGTACCTGTTGATATAACAGTGTCCCATATCCCTTTACTCTAATCTAAACAACGGATAGATTCATCAAAAGAGATTAAATAAATGTCCTTCTTACCAGACTGTTGTAGACGAAATTTGGGTCACATCGAGGTTTACATTCATCTACCGAGGACAAAAGGCATCTGTAACATGACAGGTGTATTAAGATTGGAGTCAGGAAAATGGGGCTGTTGCTTTGGGTCTTGCCATACAAAAAGCCGTGGAATGCTGACACAGGCAAGTTATTTCTCACTCCTGAGTTTTTAGTTTTTCTCATACAAAAAGTCAAGAATTCGAACGACACTTCATGGTCTCTCCCACCTTTAAACGTTCTGATTCCGAAAATGAATTAAAATTCCTTAAATGCTGCTACCCATGCAAGGGCCCACACGCAGAGCCATTTGCTGGTCTCTGGTTTTCTCTAAACCCACCTCCCTCCATCTCCGCTACTTAGCACCTTCTAGAACACGGGGCTCTAGACTGATTCTGTGTTTCTTTCCTGAGCAAAATTTCTTAGAGATACAGAGGAAAGGCATTTTCATATTAAAGTTAGGGCATCAAAAAAGCTGAGGTAGCTTCCTTGTTAGTAATACTGGGAAATGTAACAGTTGAACTGTAGCCTAATAGCCTTTCATAGGAAGGAAAACGGCCAGGGTGGGCATTATCTACGTAACAAATGAGGAAGTTGCGCTTGTGAGAGGAAACACCCCGCTTTCTCTTATCCTTGGCCAAGTGCTTCATTGTGGTAAATGTGTGTCACTGGGCATTCTCGGCTGGTCCCAAGCAAGTTCATAAAGGCTATGTTGTGAGAAACAGGCAAGGGAAGGGGTTTTCTTACAGAAGTTTCTTGAAACTTGACTAATAAATAGGCTGTGAAATCGAACAAGTGGAGAGAGGCCTCTTCTTTTAGCAGCTTGAATCGGTTCAGCTTAAAGCATCTAGGAGTGAAACAGGACACAAAAGCTTATGGGGAGGCACAGTTGAAAGAGTCTGAGAGTTGTACAAGCTAAAACCAAATGTGAAAGTTCAGTTTCCAGAAAGGGGGCTCAAACAAGAACAGTTGCTGGAGAAGTAAACGAGGGATTGTTCTGTTGGGTCAGGTACTGAGCAGACTCAGCGCAGGTCCACTCGTCCGTCCCACTCTGTCTTCAACACTCAGCTTAACACCTTGTCCGGTCACTTTTTTCATGAGTCTCCCCAAAGAGCACAAAGAATAGCGCTCTCCTGGACACCGAAGAGCAGAGTTCACTCATTCATCACCTCCAGCGTTAGGATCACTGTTTAGATGAGGATGAGCTTATGGTACTCTGGACAGTAAGTCGGAGAGAGACCGGCCCACCGAACACCTCCCCAGTCCCATTGATCTTTCCTAGGCACAGCTTTTTTGGATGGTGCTCCTGAGTCCACCCTAGAGCTACGTTCTTCCCATCACAAACCCTCCCTGTGTGATATCTAGGCACGGTAAAAAATCTGCTTCTTGCAAATGAAGAAAACCCACGAAGCTAGCTAGCTTCCTGGCTTACCGCAGCAACGCAGCAACCCTCTCCATCCGTCAGGAGCCTCTTTGGAACTCCCTTACCTAAGTCTTTGCTCTTCACCAGAGCATGAACATGGTCCATCCTGGTGAGCTTTAGCCACGATCTGCTCCATAAGTATTTGCTGGGAATGGGGGGGAGACTAAAGGGAGGAAATACAAAGGGGAGGGAAGGATACCTCCTACTTCTCCCCAGTTCTGCTACACACACCCCTTTTCCATTTGCTCTCCTGAAGGTTGTATAAATCCTGTTCTTGGTTAGACGTCTCCTCATTAACAGTGTTATATACATATAAATATATATATAAAATATATTCCTTTTTCCAGCCCTGTAGACATGACCTGATCTTCCCTTGACAATATAAAAACATGGCCATTTTTTTGGTTCGGTTGATTTGTCGCTCAGGTTATTTTACTTTTGTTTATTGGGTGGATATTTTTTCCCTGAATACTAGCTCTGTGAAGGAAAGTAAAAAGCGCAATGTGTGTAAAAAAAAAAAAATTAAAATTAAAGAAAAGCCTTTTTTTTTCCTTTTTAAATGTATTTAAATTCTGGTTCTCTCTTCTGTTACTTTACACGTATGAATGCTCTGCTCTTCTGTGATCTTAAAACAAATGAAATAAACGTGAAAAGGAGATGAGTCTTGATTGACCTGAGTCCAAGTGATCTCGCGGTTGGCTGCCCTGTTTCTTGAAGGCTTTGGTGAATGGCTCAGGAAATGGAGCCAATGACAGCAAACACCAAGCATGGGAGAGGTAGACAAAATACTGGAAAATGGCTGCCAGGTTTTCTGACAATGCTTCCTCTGCAGACGTGAATGCAGTATTTACCATAATTGTCTTCCCTTAAGGAAAAAAAAAAAAAACGAAAGAGAGCAACTGATATTTTGTTTTCCTCAGTCTTCCTCTAGGGATAATGAGAAAAATATGAGCAGATTACCCAGAGAGAAGCTGCAGAGGAGGGAGCATCGAACAGCTCCTGAGTGAGATCTCCAGTTGGTCTTTGGGCTGTGACCTCAAGAGAGCATCTTGTCCTTTCATTAATGTCTCCATGTCTGGAGCTGTCTTTCAGGGTTAGCTTGAATGAGACCTCAAGTGACCTCCCAAAGTCATCTATTATTTCTACTTATGAAAATACAGTATGTTCGCCACTCTTGCTTCAAGAGATAGTCACAGAATCACAGCCCACTTATACCATTGCCCCAGGCCAGATAGAAACTAGCAAAAGATAAAGAAGAACCAGGCAGTTCACAGTTGAAATAAAAAGGAAGGTGCTTAATTAATTGTTCATTAAAATGACCGAGAGGGTCCATAGCTTAGTTTTAGGAGCTCAGTCACGTCTCAAACACATTCAGGATAATGGATCCTAAAGTTTACTTTGTAGTAAAATTTAGAACTTAGAATTTAGAATGAAGGGGGGAGCCCTGATACCAGAAAGAATTTCAGGGAAGAAAACAAAAGCAATACCAAAAACTTTTCTGTCTGCCTTCTGGTTCAAGAAGGCAACAGAGAGATCCAGTCTCTACGTGTTTGAATTTCATTTTTAAAGAAAAAAATCATAAAATGCCCTCTACACTGTGTTTATCAAACTCGGGGTTAAATATTCAGTACTCAAACTCGGTTCACACAGCAGCTACAAGTGTGGAGGGAATTTTAACCTTTAGTTGTGATCAGCTGACTGCACCACACTGTGGCGTGAGTGTCTCTGGCTCAATCTCCAGGCTCAGTAATATGCAAGAATGACTTGAAGGACTTGGGAAAGCCTTAGCTCAGGTTTTTATTATTGCAAAAGAGTACACACAGAACCAGCCACAGGGAAGATTTGGGGAATCCTGCATGTGAAGGTACATTGACTCTGCTCACGGTGTGAGGAAGCATTACTCTCCTAACACATGGGCACATTTTCAATCAGTGAAAGTCAACTGAGTGTGGGTGTTCGAAATGCATTAACTGTTGTTGATACCTTGCGAGTTCATTAATAACTGGACACAAGCTGGGAGGCAGCCTCCAACTACTTTCTATGGTCCAGAGGTCAGGCTGATACTGTAACCCACAATGATACTAGCCTAATTATCTCAGTTCTAGACTGAGTGTTCTAGAATGCCCATCATCTAGATGAGCTGCTATTGAAACTGGTTATTGAAATAAACCAACAGGTGCACTCCAAAGGGACCAACATCAGTACCACAGAAAGGAACAACTGTCACATGGAAGATGCTAAAGACTCCAGGACCTGAGAACAGAGTCTAGTCAAACTTTTTTTTTTAACTTTGTACTACCCACTTTTACAAAAATCATTTGGAGTCTTTAAAATTTTCTCAGATGATCTGATGTTTTATTTCCTTTAATCCACAGAAACATCAGGGTTTGAAAACTAGCACCTCCTTGAGTATCTGTGATCACTCACTATAGGCTCAAAGGAAATTCTGTGGTCTCTGCCTTCATATGCACCTGTTTTAAAAGCAAATTGAACACAGCATGTGAGAACTGTGAATCAGGAGAGTCTGTGAACCTCATCTCCTGGTTTCCTCACCTTTGTGATCCTCTTATACTTAGCCTGATGCTAAATCTATAGTTTGAGTTTAACAAACAATTGCCAAAGTACCATCAAATAGTGTTCAGTCCCTCCCTCAAAGCTGGTACCTGTGAAATTGTTTTTTATCAGTCTCTGTCATGTTATCACTGTAGGAGATACCTGGATCCATGTCTATGAAACAAAAGACTGAGCTTCCCTCATCCACAGAACACATGGGAAATACAGGAAGCCTGAATCCATCCGTATAAAGAGTCCAAAGCCTGTTCCCCTCTGATTCTTAAATTATTTTCTTTTTCCCTTAAACTATTCAAAGCTTTGGCCTCATCAAAGCATATCAAATTGATGATGGTCTCAGAGCCAGGAATTGTGTTCTGGAACACATATTGGGAAATGTTGCCTCAAGTAAGCAGCTTTCTCATATCCAACCTTTCTTCAGAGGGCTCTGCTGACAAGTTCCTGAGTTTTCAAAACCATCACATTTGTTTATTTATTTTATCTAAGGTAAAGTATAACTTAGCTGTTTTCTCTTTACTTTGTATTATTCTGGGTCTCCCTCCTTACCTTTGCCTGCCACCCTCGACAAAATGCTTCTGGCTTCTTTCTGGCAAAAAAGCTCCTATTTCCCAAAATAAAAACAAAGAAAACCTCTGAGTTTCTGTCTACTCAAAGAAGATAATTCCCCAAGGATGCACAAATACCAGAAGTAACCCTGACAGGAAATTCACGAATGAAGAAAATATTAGACGAAGGGAAATTGAAATTACAGACCTGAGCAGCTCCTGTGTGAGTCACGTGATGCTATCAGGCCAACGCAGGACAGTCTCAGACACTACAACAGACATTCTACCCAGAGTCTCTCGTAGTAGCAAGTCAGTCTCTAGATCCTTGGACTATGAACAGGTCTCTTCTCATTATCTTTTGGCTTTTATACAATTAGCACAACCCACACTATGGAGAGTTATTTTTAATTCTTAACAAGAAACAGGCTAATGGTCTATACTACATCAGGAGACTTTAGGGACTTTGAGTAACATTTGAACAAATCCTTTTTTTTTGTTTTTGTTTTTTGAAAGGTTCTAAATTTTATTACTGGACAAATACTATAATTTAGACACAAGCAAGTCTCCAGGTTAAAAATGTTGAAATCCATCTGGTAGAACTGATCAATGACCATAGTTCAATATAAACCCCCAGTCTTGCCACTGTGTGAATCCTGACAGAACAGTTTCGTTCTGCTCCAATGTCTTCTCTTAGAGTTGTACCTGATTTTGTAACCAGTTTTCATCTGAATCCACTGAGAACTAGGATGGTTTTGCTTTTGTTTCTGACCAAGAATCGATTGATTCTGAAACTCTTGTGAGAAGACATGGTGAGACACCGAATCAGTTATGGTGCTCACTGTGGCAAAAGAAAGAAGGGCTGAGAAAATTCTTAAGGAAAGAACTGAAACAAAATAAAAATCTCATAATCAAGAGACTAAGAATTCCTTCTAAATGGAGACATTGCCTCTATGCAAAAACATTTGGGTCATGCACTTGAAAACACTCCTGATAAGCCTACTTTGTCAGTACAGACCTTGGGAAGGGGAGGTAAGAGAATCAGAAGTTTGCTACACAATGAGTATAAGGCCAGCCTAGGCTAAATAATATCATATCTCAGAAAGAAAATAGAAAGAAAGGAAAGGAGGGGAGAAACAGGAAGAAGGAGGGAGGAAGAAAGAGTACCTTATAATTCTGTATCTATTCACCCTCCCACCTATTCAGCTTTCCACAGACCCAGCCTACTCCAGTGATGCCTGGTGACTATCAATCAGGCCAGGCGAGTCAGGGAGCCTTTCATCTCTCTTGCTACAAACCCACAATCTACAGCTTTCAGCATGTGTCTTGAGGGCAATGACTGGTACACGCTAGGAAGACACCGAGGCCTTATTATACATCTTTTCTTTTTTTTTAATTTTAACAAATTCTATTCTTCAGAGAGAACTCAAGCCTAAGCCAAGCTGCTTGTTTTAGCAGATGGAGGTTTCTTATCCCATGTTTTCTTTCCTTAATCACAATGCATGGTGGGGTAATGGTACTATCAAGTTGTTGAACAAACCAAGAATCCCAATTAACCAACTCCACCTCACACACTGAATGCACAAGAGAAGAGAACAAAGGAAAACAATTCTCCAAGCACAGTTAATGTTAAGAGCACAGGCCCATGTGCTCTGAAGACATATCATCTTCCTCACTTGAAGCACTGCGTGGAAAACAGTCTCCTCACCTTCTCAAAGACCTTTTGAAAATACGAAATAATAAAGCTGAGGTTAAAATAAAAATTCCCAGTGGTTACAGTCACAGTTCCCATTAACATTTTAAATGGTTATTTTTAATGGTACATTTAACTAAAGCTAACTTATCCATGGGAAAAGAATGTGGCCATTAAGACCGGCATCTGTTGAACAAACTGAGGTTCCACATTCAGTGGTGCGTGATTTTATAACAGCAAGAATATTACATGCTAACAGCAGACTCATTAGCATTAATTGCTGCGTTTAGTCCCACTTAAAACCTCCTGTATCTATAACATTTGCTAAATGCATCATCCATTTTGGAAAAAGAAATACCCTAAAATGTCATCACATGAGTTACAAAGGAAGTAAACCCAGGCAGCCAAGCGGGTATAGAGCTGAGGGTGCGGATAAAGCTCCGCTAACAATCCGACAACGGAGTAGAAACATTGTAGCTCATGGAAAGCTCCGCTTGAGAAGGTGAGGTAGTGAGGGAGCCCTTCCATGGGAAGTAAGGAAAAAGTCTTAGGGGATCAGACTACAGAGATGTCAAGCATTGTCGACAACCATTTGTTCATTCTTCTTCAAATCTCCCAGGTGACGGGTACCTGAAGACCAGGCGACATTTGAATCCAGTTACTTTCTCCAGGAAACACCTGTCTCATGGTGATCTTATCTCCCCCAAAACAGACTTTTGACATCAATGTATGCCAATATTTTCATGACCTTTTCATAGACCTTGCTATCTGGCCAACCAGACTTTGTCAAGAGCTGAATGGAGGAGGGATTGGGGTTACTAAGGTATGGTGCCCTGAAACCCCTTTTTGAATTAAAAAAAAAAAGATTTTTCCAAATCCCTTGCCACATGTAGTATCTTAACCATGTCTTTTCCTTAAAAAAACAAAAAAACAACAACAACAAAAAAAAAACAACAAAATTCATTCTGAGTTCTCTGTTCTTTTCCCCAGTCTCTCTCAGAATATAACACACACACACACACACACACACACACACACACACACACACACAGCCCTTAATATTAGTAGAGTTGTAGGGTTTTGTTTGTTTGTGTTTATTTGGGTTTTGTTTGGTTTGGTTTGGTTGGTTGGTTTGGTTTGCCTTTCAGATCCACACTGTCTTCCACCAGAAATTTTCCCACTTCCTTCCTGTCATGGAAAATGGGTTTAGAGCATTTACTAGTATCCTGTTACGACAGTATCCATCCAGTCATTCCTAACTCACATATTTCGGGTCCGTGTAGTTTTCCAAGTGCTTTTCTGAGCGCTGCGATACTGCGGTGAGCGAAGATGAGTACTGATCTTACTCTTCTTCAGTAACTTATTCCAACGTCACATTGAAGAGGATGTTCAAAAAACAAGAACAAGATGGAATTAAGGTAGCCCATCAACACTTCCTATTGAAAGACATAGCCGTGACTCTTGTGTAGGATTAGCATACAGCTGAGATAAGAAAAGTGCAAAGCAAAGAGAGTGTAAACTGCCTGCATCACAGAGATGCAGAGTGCTACAACCATTGAACGCTGATTTAAATAAACTATGGGGATGCGGTGGAGATGCCTCCATCAGTAAAGCTCTTGCCTAGAAAGCAGGAGGTACTGAGACTGAACACTCAGATCTACTTGGTCGCGCACACTTGGACCACACGAAGGCTTTGCTATGTTGGGCCACACTTGGGGAAGGCTTTGCCATTTCCATGAGGTGCTGGGATCCTTGACATGTCTGTGTCCGTGTCCATAATGCACTCAGGATTTTATCCACTGCCTACAGTGATTTGAATGTGTTGTCCTTAAAATGTGGTTTGGAAACTTAAGCCTCAAACAACAGTTTGTATAGCAGGTCCAAAACTGTGGTGATTTTATCTTAAGAATAAATAGTTGAATATCAGACATCAACAGGGACTCCATCTTTGACTCTCATCTCAGAAACAGAGGCCAAAGCTTTCTATGCGTTATACATTAGTCTGTGCTACTCTGCTGTAGCAGCACAAAGGGGATGGAGTGAAACCCAAATGTACGTCGATGCCCCTCCACACCTTGCTCACACAAACTACAGTGACTCTAAGCACAAGGGAAAACTACCACTTAGAAGAGAAACTGTGGGAAGAACATTCAGTGAAGCAGAGCAGACGGCTTACACAGTGACTTCTAACTCGTTCTCTTCGGCGTCCAGGCACAATTCTATTCACAGACAATCCATGGCGGATCAGTAGCTGTTAGTCTGTTTCCCAGTTGAGGGAACCAAAGTTCAGAAAACTCCCATTTGAGGTAGCACAGACATCTGCGTAGGGTAACCACAGACCTACTGGGTCTTTTGTGTCTAACATGAGGTTTTTTTTCTCCACTGCAGACTTCTCTATTTTTGTGAAATCTGGAAGGCAATTGCTCAGTAACTCTTGTGAACATGCTTAGAGAGTGATACTAACTAGGTTGCAGCCCCTTGTCAAAACTGTATATCAAAACTGTAACCGCCAGTGCCTTTGCGTGCATTTGGAGGGAGGAGGCAGAACCTCTAAAGAAGGAACTAAGGGGGAAGCTATAAGCACGAGCTAAGAGGAGAAAGAGATGGCTCAGCACAAGTTGCTCTTCTAGAAGACTCTAGTCATAGCACCTGCATAGCACCACAGGCAGCTAAAAATCACCTGTAACTCTGGTCCAAGGGGATGAGAAAATAAGCAGAAACAAGAAGAAGAAAAGACTGAGCCAAACAGACTGTTGTCCTTAGGCAAGAGGAAGAAACAAAGGAACATCAAGAATGAACCAGTACCCTGCATGATGGAAAGCACAGGTGCAGAGACAGCATGAAAGTGGCCACCAGCACGCAAAGGACAGAGACCCCAAGAGAAACTGAGACCATAGACGCCTATGACTTTGAGTCTTCATTTTTTTGTCTGTTTTTTGTTTTTTGTTTTGGTTTTGGTTGGTTGCTTTTTTGTATTTTTCAGATTCCCAAAGTATTTCTTTCTCATTTATGGTGCTTTTCTGAAACACAATCCATAGACTGCAAATGAAAAAAAATTGGCTTGTCTCCAAGCTGAATTTCTATCTTCAGGTGTCCTCAACACGGTCCAGAAGGAGAGTTCACTTCCTGAGAGTTGCCTTTGAAAGGATCCTGATGATGCTGATTCAGATGTCCATTCCACCCTTGCAACCAGCCCACAGTGTGGTAAAATAAGCTGTATTGACCAAAACATTTTCATGAAACCATTTGTTATGGCAAATGAGTTTGGGCATCACGGCCCACACACACCCATCTGCAATGATTAATCTCCTGCCAAAACAGTTTTTATCATCCTGTCCAGGCTTTTGAAATGTGACCTTCCTCTCCAATTTTGGAATCAAATTCAGCAGTGTTGGCAAAATAGTAGTGACTAAGGCTGGTGTCTAGAAAATTCCTTTCAACCTTTCTTTACAGCTTACACAGAGATCAGGCCAACACAGACCCAGAAAAATCTCTCTCCTTTTGTTGTGTCTAAGAAGACAAAAGAAAGGAGTTAGGGGTTACAGATGTGACTCTAAAGAAGCGACTCCCTGTGGCTTTTACGGGTTAGCTTTATTATTTTTTTTATTTTTATTGTTGCCGAATCGGTGGCAGAAGCCTTGGAAAAGTATTTGTCACATGCAATTGGATTCTTCCCAGTGACACTTCTATTTCCCTAAAGGTCCGTGAGTCCATAGAGTTCCATAGAGGTCAGCAGAGAGGAGGAGAGAGTGCGTGTGACTGTGCATGAATAAGAACAAAAAGATGTGGCTGACAGTGGCTGGGAAAGGCTGGAGTTAATAAGCCAGCATGCCATGCGCCTGAGGATGCTATCAGGCACAGGGATGGATGACATAATTGTTTTCTGCCTCTAATGATCTCAGTGATGTGGGATACAAGAGAATATTAAAACAAGACAGAAAGACTGAAACTCATTTTCAGCAGCTGTCAACCAAAATGGGATGCAAACTAGGAGAGAGGCATATTGAAATGTTCACAGGGTTCACTTCATCAAAAGGAGTCTTTACCTCTCCTGGATGTCACGCCCTCCTTCTCTTGAGCGGAAGCCACTTCCCTCCCCTCACCCCCCAAACTGTTGCTCCTTGTATTTTTCCCATAACCTCTGCTGTCACTCCAGTCTCTCGTCACTGTCACCTTGCCTCTCTCCCTTGTTAATATCGTTCATTTTCGTATTCCTCTCTTTCCACACCACAAACATCATGTATTTACAGTCTCTTCTTTCTTCTGTCTCTCCTCCCCGCCCCCCATTTCTTTCATTAATAAGTAACTGAGTGAACCTGGAAACCCGTTTTGTGATCCCAGGAGTTGAATAGAGACAAGGGGGAAAAAAAATATCCCTTTGAAAAAACACTCCAGTGACCCCGCCCTGCCTCGGGTGCGGGTGGACTATGGTGTCTGCGAAGCCGCGATGCTTGCACTAGCCACGAGGGGGCAGAGGTGAGCGCCAGCGAGCCCGCACCGCGATCCAGCGGGGCGGGAAGTGCTAGGAGGGCGGGCGCCCGCTGCTCACTTCGCGTCACCCATCACCACAGCTGACAACCGCGTAAGGTTTCTGTCTGCTCCCTGGACGTCCACGGATGGGCGCGGCAAAGAAGCAAAGGACTCCTGATGAATGCGGGAGGGGTAAAGTCTGCCTCAGGCCAATACAGATAGATCTTTTCCCGAAACAAAGGAGTCAGACATGCTGTTATGATCAGAACAGCAAGAAGCATAGCTGGGGGAACCCCTAGGAGCCAAGCAGCCTACCAGGATCCCCTTTGCTTCCCTGTACCAGCTCTTCCCCGCCTGGGATACAAAGGGACACATTCCTGAGCTCCTCAGTCCCCTTCCCAAGTAACTGGAGCAGTCATCTTTGTTATTCAGGTCACTGTGAATCTAAACAGCAGCATGCTTGGCCTTTTGGGTGACAGGTGACATTAGAAGTAGCCCACCGGCACGTTGTAGGGGAAGGATTGATTAACATTCTTCTTCTGCGGGGTCAGTTTCCTGCAAATAGCAGTAGGCTCAACTCAGCAGCAGATGGCGGTAACGCTTCTGCCAACCTGAGGATTCTCTGTGGCTGGATATACCAGCCCCCTTTCCGCCCTCCACCCCCACCCCACTCCATGCATCACAGACCACTATGCCTTTAGCAAACACACTTTGAGAGTCTGAAGCCCCACAGGGATTCTGATCCCTCTAGTATATTCCAAAGCAGGATAGGGAGAAGGACCATAATGATGGTGTAGTAATAGCAAGCATTTATTGACCTCTATGAGCCAGGTGTGCACGGCATTTACAAGACGGGTAGTAAAATAATGGTATTCAACTTTAATAAGATGAGGCAAGGTTAGTTAAGAAATTAACTGCATGTATTTTCCTTGGCTTTAAGTTGTGAGAATACACAGATGCCTTTTCCATTCAAAGAAGGTACCTAGGCCTGATTCTCTCTCTAGAGGAGCAGACGGCTCTTCGTTTACTTAATTATTTATTTATTAGCTTTTAAAGGATTAGAATTATTCGACCGACTGCTTTTAGACAGGATTCCTCCTCTGCTAACAGTATTTTAAAAATGGGAATCTTGGTGCAGCTGTCTGCCTTTACAGCTTTCCCAGAGGAAGTATCTGCAGACACTGCTTCTCAAGGGTGCTCAGAGGTGGGACCCGAGGGACTGGTGCTACTGTCCTGTGGAGGAAATGGCTTCCTAGCTGTTGCAGGGCTGTTGTGCCTTTTGCACAGGCCCTTTACAGGACTGCTTCCCACACAATCAACCCTGTCATACATTGGGATCTAGAAATCACTATGTTTCTATGAACCCATGAGACACAGAGATGATCTATCAGAGAAAAGGAAGATTGACAAAGGCTGGAGTGGAGGAGACTACTGCTCTGAGGAATAAGAACTTGGGTGGGAAGAAGGGCTGAATAAAGGATGTGGCCAAGAGACAGCACACATATTCCACACACCTGGGTGGGAGATGTCATTAAACTTCAGGAAATGGAGCACTGTGTTTCTTGAGACCACGGGTATGGGAGCTATGGTGAAGGTTCCACGGAGCGTGACAACAAAGCAGAAAGACTCACCCACTTTGTCAAGGAGGAAAATAGAAACCATTTACAGAAGTTCCTCTTTGGGAATGCCCTCTGGTCTCAGAGATTCATATATAATTTTATAGGAGAAGAAAGAGATCTTGAACCATGACTAAGTATGTTTGTGAGAAACAATTCATTTTATTTTATGTATACAAATTAGGAAGTCTCATTTTGTTTCAGTATCCAAATATCTGTAGTACCAACATGAACAATTTCGTTTTTAAAACATCTTATAAACTTTATTATAAAAAGGCTTACAAGTCATTTTTTTTAAAGTCACACAATAAAATAAACCAGAGATCTTGGGCTAAACTTGATTTTTGTAACAGCCTTCACACGTGGGCACAACGATTAGAATGTCAGTTAAAGAACTAAGGTGCAGTGGTCATGACCATACAACTGGTAAAGCGATAAAGCCAAGATTTTGGTACAGGTAATTTAATTAAAAAAAAAAAAAACAGAGGAATTATGTACTGTATAGTCTCTTTCTGTAAAATGTGACCTGAATCAAAGGGCCGAAGTAAATATTATTGGTAATAGAACTAATCAAAATCACAGGCTCTCTGATAATGCAGTGAGGAACACGGTGTCACTCACAGCAATGTGAAGAAGACTCATAGTGAAACCAGTTGGAGAAGAACTTTGCAAAACTCAAGATCACAAGCCAATACTGAGAACCTATTAAAGCCTGGAAGAAATTTAAGGTAGGTAAGTCTGCTAAGTGCAATGGAAAACTCTGTGCCAGATCCTTTCTCCTAAAAGCAAACAAGATGACAATGACAATGACAATTGGCAAACTTTAGGTGGAAATTCCAAAGAGTTGGGAACAACATTCTTCTGACATTCTGACATTTATTTTGATAGTATAAACCTTTCTCTTCTCTCTCACTTTCTCTCTATCTCTGTCTCCCAGAAACACACATTGAAATCTCACAAATGACATAGTAGAGACTTAGTCTTAAATAGCTTAGAAGAAAATAAAGACTTTCAATGGAACTCCCAATTTTCTGGAATGGACAGTGCTTAAGAAAGAGATGAGGGCTTGGGAGATGGGTCAGTGGTTAAGAGAACTGATGGCTCTTACAAATGTCATGAGGTCAATTCCCAGCAACCACATGATGGCTCACAATCATCTGTAGTAGGACCCAGTGTCCTCTTCTGATGTCTCTGAGACTATCAACAGTGCACTCTCATACATACAATAAATAAAATGTTAAAAAAAAGATGATCTTAAAATAGGGCACTTGGGGGAGAAGACAGGCCACCCAACTAGAGCTACATAGCTCAGATCTTTCCGAAGAAACCAGGAATCCTTCTATAACATAGACAGAAATGTAACTTCCAAGTCCTTAAAACAAATAAACAAACAAACAAACAAAAAAGCATTCCCAATGTTCTGGATTCAATAATAAATATAAGGGACCACTACAAATATTTGAATATTTGTGTTTATGTTGCTGAACCCTTAACTGGTTAATGCTTAGTATGTTGAATATTAATGGTTAGCCTTTTGAGGACTTTTTCTTTCTAACTTGTTGTCTTGTTTCTTTGAGATGGAGGCCACATAGCCCAGTCTGAAGTCACTACACAATCAAGGACTTGAACTTGAGTTCTTCCTGCCGCTGCCTCTCAGCGCTGGCATTATAGGCATGCGCCATCACACCTGGTTTTATGCAGTGCTAGGGTTCAACCCCAGAACCTCACACACATTGGCCAAGGACACTACTAAGACCTACCCTCAGCCCAAGAACTCTGCTTTTCCTTCTGCTCTCAGCCCAGTTGCTCATCACCTGCCCTTCTTTTTAGATATTTCCATTTTCAAGAGAGACCCATCATCCATCCAGTTTATCGAGGCAATCTTCGGGGTCAGCTTTACCTTCTCTTCATGTCATCCCATGCACTAAATCTCTCTTCTCTACCACTAGAATAGACCTTGGATGTTCTAAGGTATGTTGCTACCTCTGAGACACCAACATCAACCAAACCACAGTTTGCTAGTTGGTTTCCTGCTTCTGGCTTCTCTCTTCTAGGTCTACTCTCCAAAAGTAGTCAGAATGCTAGTTTAATTTTTTTAAGTGAATCATACCATATTTTATTTTATCATATCATATTTATGCATGCCATTTATACCATCTGTCCTCATTAATATTCTACTGTATGCCCACATGAGGTTTCAGAGTAGATTATTATTTATTTACACAAATAGCATCCCAACTCTCCTTTGCCCCAGTTCTAATCCCCTAGGGCAACATGGTGGAAAAGTAGATGTCTTCTCACATGTCAGGGAGTTTTTAATAGGCAAGGAACCTGGAAGCATAAACCTGAGATTTCTATGTAGAGACAGGAAGCTGTGGCCCTGTGGCTGGCTTCAAATCCAGAAGGGTCCTTGGTGATTCGATTCTGAGTCTTTTTGTTTCTTCAGATCCAAAAAGAAGCCTGCAGAAGGCAAACCTCCCATATCAATGTCTTTCTCTCACTTCCCTCTCATTTGGTTCTATTCATATTTTTTTTCTTTTTCAGCTCCTTGACACTGCTGTTTTTTCTAAGCTGCTCCAACCTGAAAGGTTTTGTGTTTACTGCATCACAGCTCTTTGTATGCCTGGCCCAGAAAGACCATCACTAAGTACCTCCTTGAGACAAAGCCTCTCTGCAGCCTTATGAAGCCCCCATTTTTAGATTACACTAAGGATTATGAGGAAAACCTACAGAATTATTGCTTATTTACAATTTTTTTCTCTGCTAGACTGGCAGAGGATATTTTCTTGCTCGTTGGTGTACCACCAAGGCACATAACAGTCCTTTTGAATATTGTTAAGTGCTTTAAAAAATGTGCTAGATGACTGACTATATATTTAACAAAAATTCAGCAGAATATATCTGAGGCGAAAAGTCAGAACTCACTTATGTCAAAGCCAATTTACATTCCTTCAGAGCTGTACACAGATCAAGTTTTTAAGAAATCTAATAATCCCACATGAGTGAATTTAGGAGAGGAATTGGGATTTTATTCAGAGAGCCATGAGTTTTCATTCCAACTTTAATACACAGTGGCAACATGGCCGTCATGTGGACAAGAACTTGGGCTCTTAGACACAGTGTCTTATCTAATAGGGACAAAAACCCACTCTAAATGGTCTTTGTCAAAAAAACATAAAATACCCTGAACCTTTCCTTCCTCCTAAACCCCACCCTAGACAGCACCCCCAAGCCCTGAACTCTGCCTTCCATTCTTAACAGCTTAGAGCTGAGGTCAAGCTTGGCTTCCAAGCTCACAGGTTCAACAGTCACTGACCATCTACTGAACATAGCAGTGCACATGTAGGACCTGACTCAGTTCCAGGGCTAGAGGACCATGCAACCCAGTGCAGGAGATACAAGAACGTGACTGCTTTTAACAGTGATTCCAAGGAAGTATTATTCTCAGAGTCTGATCCTTTCTCTTATACTGACTAGTGATCATAGAGCCGTACTTTTCCCACCATTCAATTACAATAATAAATGACCAAGGTCCAAACTGTCTCCTACTATTCATATTAATAGATAGTTAAGTAAAGAGTAAATGATTTGAAAGCCCAATGTGCTGAATAGGGTATATGTTACAAGACCAAGACTATGTGAGGGAGCAAACAAAGTCTGAACTGGATGAAGCCCCCAAAGAGATATATCTATCTCCTATAGAAATATGTATTGTAATACCCACTTGTGGAGATTTCAGTTCTCCAAGTCTCCAGATCATGCAACCAATCTGAGAGGTGGGAAAAAAAGATAAATGTGGTGGTATCTGTAGACATGTATACTTGTAAGAGATATAGTTATATTAATATATAAGAATATATAAGAGATACATTATACTAATATATAATGAAACACATATAAATGATAAGCCTCTAAAAGGCTGCCAATATTTTTCCTCATACTTGACTAAACAATCTTGTGCATATTCTACTTTAGAGACTACTGGTTAAATAAGTCCGTTTAGTTTTGTGTTTTTACATTTTTTACCACAGAAAAAACGCATCATGTTGTTAATCTTCTGTCTCTGTGCTTGTGACTTCAACACTTTTAGTGAAATATATATATTATATAATTTATATAATATATACAAATATATATATATATATATATATATATATATATATATATATATATTTCTTTGTCTAGTATTTTAGGGAGTCCATGGAATGAGTGTATATTATTGATGAGGCTAAGATCACCCTTGAACACTGGTTGATATCCTTGGGTATCCCCACTATAAAATTATTATCATTGCAGAATATACAAAACAAAAACATAAAAGAATGGGAGACTGCAAGCATACTCCACTTTTCCCCTGCCTCTGCACACATGTACACACACACACACACACACACACACACACATTCTTCAGACATAAGATACATTCTATTTAAATAATCAGACAACCTTTAGATTTAGATATGAGTCTAGTTTGGAAAAAATAAGCTAAAAACTGAGTTATGATTTAAAATTTTTTCTGAATTGTAGCTGCTTCTGTTACTTTAGGGCTTAGTGGGGACCTGTTTACCTTTGGGATTCCCTCTCCTGTAGCCCTCATGCTGAAGCCTTGTACCTTAAAAGCTTCACTAAGTGTTATCTCTGACCACACTCTCTGTACCAATGACAATTCATCATCTAATCCCTGAAGACTGCCTGTGGAAGATCACAAGAAAGATCTGTCCCATCTACCTTTCTTGAAATTATGATGGGGATTCAGACAACTTAGATGAATTATGTTCACTATATGTGGATACTAGAGATGTTCATTCTGAGAGCCAGAATAGCTGCATGAATCATGGAGACCATTCCTCACTAGACAGAAAAATATGACTATGACCTAAAAAGAGAGGTTTTGATGGGCACAGGAGGGATCAGGTAAAGGAGAGGGAAAAAAGAGGCTTGAGTTTTTGTCTACTTAGTTAATTTGAGGCCAGCCTGGCCTTCAAGAGACCAGGGGTCAAAACAAAACAAACATAACAGGAAAATTAAATCTAGTTTTTCTTCAGGTCATATGCAGCCATCTTTTCTCTAAGCATGTCCTGAACTACTTACTTAATAAGAATGAATCTGACTGGAACAAGTACAGAAAAGGGGCTATTAACAAATTCTTTGTTTAGAGTAACAGAGGATATCCATAGCCTTTCAGAGTATAAATACCCATTAAGCATACTCATTAAATTATTATCATTCACAAAGAATAGTATAATAATTTTATAGTGGAGATACCCAAGGATACCAACCAGTGTTCACGGGTGATCTCAACCTCATCAATGATATACACTCATGCTATGGACTCTCTGAAATACTAGATAGACAGAGAAGAATATTGACTTAGTTTCTGGGATGTCAGAACCAAATGACGTAAATAAGGTAATTTTTGTTAAAGAAGTCCATTTGGAGTCCAAGAAGTCGTAGGTGAAAGTCCTGATACATTCCAAGGCTGTGATCAGCTTGCTGGTTCATGGACAACCATGAAGCTCTGCTTCCTGATTCACAGACATCTCTCTCCACACTGTTTCCTCCTAGGAAGTGGGGTCAAGGCAGGTTTCCTGAGTGGCTTTGAAGGGGCACTGACCACATTGGATAGGGCTATACCTTTATGACTTAAGCACCACAAAAAGCCCTCCTCTGAAGACAGCATCACGTTAGGCATTAAGAGGTTTAATATACAACTTGGGAGTACACGAAGGTTTAGCCAGTAGTATGAAAAGTTAATTCCTGTGTTATTCATGTCCCCAAAGCATAGACATTATCTAATTATGTGAGAACACCAGCAGATAAAAATTAAGACTATTTTACAGAAGAAATGACCAATGTTCCCCTGAAGTGTCAAGTTCATGAAAGGAAAAGAATTTATCAAAGATAAGTTGAGACCAAGGAGAAACAACAGCTAAATGTGTTATGGGGTGTAAATTTGTCCTTGGACCAGAAAGGGGGAATTAGCAGAAAAAGAATGTTCATGTTCTAATAAAGATTATAGATCAATTAATAATCTTTTCCAATTATACATTTTTATGTACTAAGTGTACTGTAGTTATAGTAGGCATTACCATTAGAGTAAGCCAGAAGGGAGGAATATAAGGAAAGTTTTTAAAATTTTCATTACATTTTATTTATTTATTTATTTATTTATTTATTTATTTATTTACTGTGTGTGTGTGTGTGTGTGTGTGTGTGTGTGTGTGTGTGTGTGTGTGT
>JANHMN010000011.1:26750932-26770161 GCA_030674055.1 Rhabdomys pumilio
TGTGTGTGTGTGTGTGTGTGTGTGTGTGTGTGTGTGTGTGTGTGTGTACATGCTTGCCAAGGCACATGCATATGTAGAAGTTAGGTGACAACTTACCAGAGTTAATTTTTCTCCTGTCACATAAATCCTGGAGACTGAACGCAGGCCATAAGACTTAGGAGCAAGAGCCTTTAGCCACAGAGCCAACCTAAAGCTTGTCCCCCAATAGCTAGTTATCTGTGGATCTCAGTCCAGCTTGTCATTTGTAAGACCTGTACAAACCAGACTTCTATTCTTTTTACACCCATAAACAGGAGTGATAATAGAATATACCTCATGGGATAACTGATTGTGAAGATGTAATGGATGAAAATATTTGCATTTTAAGATGGTGCCTGGCACATAATAAACTCATTCAGGGGGCATTTAAAAGTAATTTCTACTTTCTATAATCTGCCTTTCTCTGTGCATCTGTAGTTTCTGGCTCATCATAGCTTCTAACTTGTAGTTAACTAGTCTTACGCTGCAGACTCTTCCCAGGCTTTGGAGATAAGTATACCTTAGTTTAGATTTGCATTTGTTCATGAGCTTAAGCATATTAAAGTTATTACACAAATTTTGCATATGAAATAAATACTAATGGAACTCTTATGTAGCTTTCTGAGATGAGATAGTAAAATATGAAATATCTAGTAGAAATCAATAACTCATAGAAGATGCTGGATTAATGTACCAGTAGTTCTAGTGACTCTTCCCAATAAACTATAGACAAATTCACCTTGGTGGGTCTCACTTTCAACACATATTCATAAAACTTCATTTATACACACATTAATATCTTGGTACACAAACATGTTACACACACACACACACACACACACACACACACACATTGCACACACAGGCTCCACCCACACCATACTCACTGCATATACACACAAAACGTTGTACACATAAGCTGCGCACACACACTGCACCCACGCACTGCATCATTCTTAGTATAATGCTATACACTTGGTAGATAAAAGTATATTTCTAAATGAATAGGTGTACCATAAGGGGTATTTGTTCCTTCCTGATCTTATACTATTTCAACACAATAAAACTTTTATTTGCCTAAACTAAGTTGTGCAAGCTTCAATTCTTTCCAACATAAGATCCCTAAAGCCAGAGAAATACCCTTTCCCCTGCACACACAGCTCTCGGCTTCTTGTACAAACCCCTGTGTTTATTTCTAGATCTTCTTCACCTTTACTCCATTACGGGAAGATCAAAAACTATTTCTGTAAAAATCAAATACACATGAACAAATGTCAGTTACAAAAGCCAGGGCAGGTGCTTTTATCCATTCCATATATAACTGGAGGTCACACATAGTCCCAGTATTGATCAAAGAAGCCACGAGTTTAACTCCACATACCTTGAAAACAAATTACTGTGCGTCTTAAATATACCATATTAAACTATTGTTTGAGACATCCATACAATTTCTACAATGTGTCTGATCATCTCTATCTTGCATCCTTCCTTCAACTCCCCCCGACCTCCCAATGTACTCCCCCCAACTTCATGTGTTCTTAAAACCTTAACCAAATTCAGTCAGTGATGCCCATGGCACATTAGTATAGACCCATCCACTGAAGCATGGACAAGCAGCATGAGACATGCAACCTAAAGACAACAGGCTGTCTACCAGTAACCAAGTACCAATAGCTGATCATCTAGGGGTAAAGTCTCTTCTGTGCTGGCATCTTCCCTGGTTTAATTTTGTGCAGGTCCCATGAAAGCAGCCACACTTGTGAGTTTGGGAGTGCAAGGGTTCTGACATGCCCAGAAGGCAGTGTTTCACCTCAGTCCTTCTCAAACTGTGACTCTTGCAATCATTCTTCCCAACCCCCACCCCACTCCCAGGTTGTTTCCTTAACCTTGATGGGAGGAGGACTTTAAGGCTGAGTACTATGTAGTCACATAGTATTGCACTTTGACTCAATCTGAGTCTCTGTATTCAGCAGTGACCACTCTGGTGAGGGTTGAGAGCTGCACTAACCTATAGATATAAGGATAAATATTTAGAAGGCAGTTTTATACCATGCTGATTTACCAAAAAATAATATTAATAGGTTTTCCCCTAGATTCCTGTGACCTCCCCAAGTATAGAATCTTGCCGAGGTTTCCGATACTAAATACTGGTACTTTATGATGTATTTTATATAGGCAGCTGAATTGCTTTATATAGTAATATAATCCAGTAATCTGTTCTTCAAGCTTGGATGCTTTTGAAAGAGAATTTTCTTCTTAAAATCGTGGAAGAGAGATCAGAAAGAATGTAAGGAGCAGAAGACCAGGATGCCTGCTGTGAGATACTTTCTTGTAGACAGGACAGGGAAGTAGCAATCATGAAATCTCAACAACAATGTGGTTGTCTAAACAAGACCTGCTTAATAACAATATCACTTGACATACCTACCTGGATGAGGGAAATCTCACCAAGTTGCAACCATAGATAAAGAACTATAGGCACGTAATGGTTGCAGACAGAAAGAGTTCAGTTTTCTCCATAGTTGTCAACTCTCCTCATAGCTTAGCCAATCCCAAGGGACCAGCCGTAAATGCATGTATATACAAGCAATGCTAAATGGGCTCAATAGTTTGTGTGTGTGTGTGTGTGTGTGTGTGTGTGTGTGTGTGTGTGTTTCTGGGAGGTAGTGAAGCATTCACAGCAGAAACTGGAGTTGGGAGAGGAAGGAGTAGGAACAATAGAAACGCATACTCATATATGGCATCCTCAAAATATTAAATTAAATATTAAATTTAAAATATCAAATTAAAAAATATCATACTAACATACAAAACAATGGTAAACCATGCAAAACTAAGCATATACCCTTGATAGTTTTATACCATCCAATTTGTAGAAACTCTCAAAATATTTTTGTATTCCTCTTTTTAATTCCCTAATGTTTTTAGTACTCAGCTGTTCTTAAATATTGTTCTGTCCTAACTCCAACTTAGAGGAACCCCCTCTCACCACCCTGCTACATTTTCCCTATTTAGTAACCACTAGTTTGGACTACCCACTTACTTCTCAAAAGTCACCTCAGGGATATCTGCCCCTCTTTGTACTGAGAGGCCAGAAAGGCTTGAGAACACAACTTCTCTAAATACCCATTTTTCCTCTGCTTCATTAAAAGAGCAGCAAGTCAAACTGCTGATACATTTAGTTTCTTTGGATAACATTTGTGCAAGAAGTATCTACTAAATAACATTCTCAACTTCATTACATGTTTCTTCTCCTTAACATTTACACTTCGCTGCAAAGCACAGTATAACATATGTATGAATTCCCCAAAGAGTCTTAGATTAAACACTATAGTTAAAATCTCCCTCTTGACTACCCCTTCACTAGCAGATAAGCCTGTTTTATTTCAGAATTTGAATTTTTCTTAAGTAGTAATGTTTTTGTTTATTTCTTATTTTGCTTCATGAAAACATAAACTCTGTGAAGTATACCGTCTGCTTCAATCTCATCTCTGCACATAAAAGACAGACTGTACCCCAGGTCTGCAGCCACACCTTCCTGGACTTCTACTTCCATATTAAAGGTAAAAGACACATAGACTTTGTATTTCATTTAGCTTCCTGAGAACCCCTTCAATTGACCAACAGTGTTCACTGGACATCTATAAACAAGGGCTCACGTGTCAACATAAATGTATATTTTTTTCCTAATGCTTTTAGCCAAGCATTTAAAGTCGAGAAATAAATACAATTCAGTGAGCTTTTGACCCTACAGGCTTTCTAAAGAATCCTCAGAGTGAAGAGTAAATCTCAGAATATTTTTTCCTACCCACGAAACCCTCTCAATCCTGTAATTAATCACATTATAACATTTCTCTCTCAGAAGTAAAAGATCTCTTGTTTTATAGGTTATCCATCATTTCTCAAACACTAATTCACCTAGGCAGCATATGAAATTCATTTTACCCTTCCATTCCTATTAATTTTCCATGTATATGGCTTTATATTCATAGATTTAAGCAGTAGGTATAGAAAATATTTTTAAATAGTTATATAAAATTAAAATAAATGATGGTTTATTCTTATGTGATTCCTTAAATAATATACTATAATAGCTCTTAACATAGCATTTGCATTACCCTAGGTAATATATGTAATTTAGGAGTAGTTTAATATACCTAGGGAGTAGTTTAATATACCTAATATACAAGTTGTATACATGATTTTACCCAGGTTTAGTATCTTTAAAGTTTTCATAACCCAATGCCACATCTGTATAGAGAAATTCCTGAACATAACAAAAAACTTCATTGGGCACTGGCCCCATTCAAGTCTCACTCATCTCTGTTGGCACCTTAGAGAAGAGGAATTTTAGCAACTATACCCAGCACCACCTCAATGAAGAGGAATTTTAGCAATTATATCCACTACCCACTTCTGCTAGACTCCTGGTGGGAATTCTAATTGACAGAATGGAGAGAGACCCCTGGTCATCACCATATCCCTAGGTGTGAACTCATTAAAAATAAGGTCATTTGGGTTCTTGTTTCCATGATGGAATTTCACAAAAATAATGTATTCTTTGGTCCATATAAGTGGAGCTACATTTTAACTAGAATATTATCATAATGTAACTTGCAACGATTCCCATAGGATAGTCTGCTACTATTAATGTAATAGGAGTCACTTCTGTCTGAAGAATAGTCAAACAATAACCAGAGATCTGCCCAGGGATAAAGGTGATAGAGAAGCAAAGACTAGACCTTGATTGAAATGTAGCAGGATATAAACAAAGCTGACATAGTGTGTTAATCTTCTGGCTTAGGTGAGTCATTCTTTTAATTGTCACTTCAAATAAAATTTGTAATCATGATAATGTAAGTTACTTTGAGACTGTGAGACTGTTGTCAATTGATAAAATAGTGCTAGAGTACCCTATCATAGACTCCGGGGGGGGGGGGGGAATATATATATATAAAACCTTGTACCAAAGAAGCTCACAGGACCTCAAGGGCAGAAATTGAAGCCCTTTCTTGAGCAGTTCTACCACTCTTATAACTCAGGTGCCCCTGGTACCCTGTATCTGCCAGATCAACTTCCCCAAAGATATTAAGTGAACAGGAGAACTGTGGCCAAGTCATGGCGTGAAGATGAGGCTTCAAGAGCAATGAAGGGCAGGGTTCAGTTAGGAATGCTAATGTTTGAATTTTGTGACTACTTTTTACAATGAGTTTGGTCATAACAGGAGTAGAATGGCTGGAAGGAAAAAAAAGGAAGGCAGGAAAGAAAGAAGGAAGGAAGGAAGGAAGGAAGGAAGAAAGGGAGGGAGGAAGGAAGGAAAAGGAAGGAAGGAAAAGGAATTCATCATAAGAGAGTCCAGGAAATACACTGAGGCCAAAGAGATGGTTTGCCAATCCAAGAAGTAATAAAGAGATATTCAGGAATGATATTTGACTACAGATACATCAGCAAAGATCAGTGTCTCCAAGCAGTCAGCAGAATGAGAGCTAAAACTACAGCAGGATTATTTGTAAAGAGTGACTTAATTTTTAATTGGATGTGTTTGCCTGTGTCTGTGTGAAGGTGTGGGAACATGCTATGTGTTCCCTGGAAGCTGGACTTTGAGGCAGTTGTGAGCTGCCCAGTGTGTGTTCTAGAAGACTAACTTGGTCTTCTGGGAGAGTAGTGAACTGTATCGATTGTTCTGCCATTTCTCTTGGCCTGACAGCAGAAATTTTTAATATGAATTATAGTGTTAAAAAATTGGAAAAGAAAGAAAATTTGAAGTAAATTTTTAAAAAATTAACATTGAGGTGAGTTGCAAAAATTAGAATAATAATAATTATGCAGTGAGATATCTTAGTGAGGTTTCTGCAATGATTTGAATCTGAAAGGCCCCCCCCCCATGTTTCATGTGTTAAAAACATACAATAACTCTCTCATCTATCTATCTATCTATCTATCTATCTATCTATCTATCTATCATTCTATCGTTCTATTGTTATTGTTATATCATTCTATCATTCAATCTAAATATCTATCTATCTCCATCCAATCTAAATTCATCCATCCATCCATCCATTCCTTTCCCACTTTTTGGCCATCACAAAGTTAAAAATTTCACCAACCATACCCCTCTGCCATAATGCTCCTGCCTCATTCTAGGTCTAAAAGTAATAAAGTCTCAGAACCCATGTCCTGTGATAGACCATTTCTCCTGAAGACTTGCTTCCTCAGGCATTTGGTCTCAGTATAAAAACATTTCACCTCAACTCTGATAAAGGAGAATGAGAACCAATCTCAAAACATGTATAAGATGCTACTTGAAAGCTGTTAAGGGCTCCCAGATCTGAGGCCTGGCACAGACCCCCACCCAATCTGCTCCTGTGTGGACACTAGATTCCTCCCAAGACATCCTAGAGGGCCCACTGAACCCAGAGTGGCAGAGGAACAACTGAACTCAGAGCAGTGGACACCTTATCCTGAGACATCCTAGAGGAGACAATGCACTTGGAGCAGTGGGCACCTGATCCTGAGACATCCTAGAGGAGACACTGCACCCAGAACAGCAGACACCTAGCTAGTCTGCTACCTTGGAGGCACCATATCCTGAGGCATCCTAGAGGTACCACTGTACTCAGAGCAGCTGGAGAAGATCACAGAGACATCTGGACCCCGAGTAGATCAGACACAAGCAAGATAACTAGAAAGGCAGGCTTCAGTCAGAGACAGAGGGTACAGGTAGCACTAGGGTTAACCAGATGGTGAAAGGCAAGCACAAGAACGTAAACAACAGAATCCAAAGTTACATGGCATCATCAGAACCCAGTTCCCCCATCATAGCAAGCCCTGAACACCCCATCACACCGGAAAAGCAGGATTCAGAATTAAAATCACTTCTCATGATGATGATAGAGGACTTTAAGAAGGACATAAATAACGCTCTCAAAAAATTTAAGGAGAACACTGGTAGACAGATAAAAGCCCTTAAAGAGGAAACACAAAAATCCTTTAATGAATTGCAAGAAAACACAACCAAACAGGTGAAGGAGTTAAACAAAACAATCCAAGATCTAAAAATGGAAGTAGAAACAATAAATCACAAAGGGAGACTACCCTGGAGATTGAAAACCTAAAAAAAAAAAGATCAGGAGTCATAGACACAAGTATCACCAACCGAATACAAGAGATAGAAGAGAGAATCTCATGTGCAGAAGATATCATGAAAAACATTGACACAACTGTCAAAGAAAATGCAAAATACAAAAAGCTACTAATCCAAAACATACAGGAAACACAGGACACAATGAAAAGGCCAAACCTAAGGATAATAGGTATAGGTGAGGAGGAAGACTCCCAACTTAAAGGACCAGTAAATATCTTCAACAAAAATTATAGAGGAAAACTTCCCCAACATAAAGAAAGAGATGTTCATAAATATATGAGAAGCCTACAGAACTCCAAATAGTTTAGACTAGAAAAGAAATACCTCCCACTGCATAATAATCAAAACATCAAATGTACAAAAAAAATATTAAAAGCAGTAAGGGAAAAAGGTAAAGTAACATATAAAGGCAGACCTATAAGAATTACACCAGACTTCTCACTGGAGACTATAAAAGCCAGAAGATCCTGGACTGATATCATACAAACCCTAAGAGAACACAAATGCCAGCCCAGACTACTATTCCCAGCAAAACCCTCAATCAATATTGATGGAGAAACCAAAATATTCCATGACAAAAACCAAATTTATACAATATCTTACCACAAATCCAGCACTTCAAAAGATAATTAGTGGAAAACTCCAACACAAGGAGGGAAACTACAACCTAGAAAAAGCAAGAAAGTAATCTTCCAACAACCCTAAAAGAAAGTAGCTATACAAACATAACTCCACTCCCAATAACAAAAATAACAGGAAACAACATTCATTTTTCCTTAATATCTCTTAATATCAATGAACTCAATTCTCCAATAAAAAGACATAGACTATCAGACTGGATACATAAACAGGACCCAACATTTTGCTGCATACAGGAAACGCACCTTTGTGAAAAAGACAAACACTACCTCAGAGTAAAAGGTTGAAAAACAATCTTCCAAGCAAACAGTCCCAAGAAACAAGCGGGATTGGCAATTCTAATATCAAATAAAATGATTTTTCAACCAAAAGTAATCAAAAAACATAAAAAAGGATACTTCATAGTCATCAAAGGAAAAATGTACCAAGAGGAACTCACAATTCTGAACATCTATGCCCCAAATGCAAGGGCACCCACATACATAAAAGAAACTTTACTAAAGCTTAAAACATACATTGCACCTCACACAATAATAGTGGGAGATTTCAACACCCCACTCTCAGTTATGGACAGATCATGGAAACAGAAACTAAACCGAGACACAATGAACAAACAGAAGTTATGAACCAATTGGACTTAACTGACATCTATAGGACATTTCATCCTAAAACAAAAGAATATACCTTTTTCTCAGCACCTCATGGTAACTTCTCCAAAATAGAACATATAATTGATCACAAAACAGGCCTCAAAAGATACAAAAAGACTGAAATAATCCCTTGTACCCTATCATATCACCATGGACTAAGACTTATCTTTGATATGGAAAAAAAACAACAAAAAGCCCACATACACGTAGAAACTGAACAATGCTCTACTCAATGATAACTTGGTCAAAGAAGAAATAAAGAAAGAAATTAAAGACTTTTTAGAATTTAATGAAAATGAAGACACATCATATCAAAACTTGTGGGACTCCATGAAAGCAGTACTAAGAGGAAAACTCATAGCTCTAAGTGCCCACAAAAAGAAACTGGAAAAAGCATACACTAACAACTTGACAGCACACTTGAAAGTGTTAGAACAAAAAAAAAGCTAATATACCCAAAAGGAGTAGACGGCAGGAAATAATCAAACTCAGGGCTGAAATCAACCAAGTAGAAACAGAAAGAACTATAAAAAATATCAACAAAACCAGGAGCTGGTTCTTTGAGAAAATCAACAAGATAGACAAACCATTAGCCAGACTAACCAAAGGGTGCAGAAACAGTACTCAAAGTAATAAAATCAGAACAGAAAAGGGAGACATAAAAACAGAAACAAAGGAAATTAAAAAAAAAAAACATCAGATTCTACTACAAAGGCCTATACTCAACAAAATTGGAAAATCTGAATGAAATGGACAATTTTCTAGATAGATACCAGGTACCAAAGTTAAACGAGGAGCAGATAAAACATCTAAACAATCCCATAACCCCTAAAGAAATAGAAGCAGTCATTAAAAATCTCCCCACCAAAATAAGTCCGGGGCCAGATGGTTTTAGTGCAGAATTCTATCAGACCTTCCAGGAAGACCTAATACTAATTCTCTTCAAACTATTCCACAGAATAGAAACAGAAGGAACAATACCCAATTTGTTCTATGAAGCTACAATTACTCTCATACCTAAGCCTAACAAAGACCCAACAAAGAAAGAGAACTACAGACCATCTCTCTTATGAATATTGATGCAAAAATACTCAATAAAATTCTCGCAAACAGAATCCAAGAACACATCAAAGCAATCATCCATCATGATCAAGTAGGCTTTATTCCAGGAATGCAGGGATGGTGCAATATTCAGAAATCCATCAATGTAATCCACTACATAAATAAACTCAAAGAAAAAAACCACATGATCATCTCACTAGATGCTGAGAAAGCATTTGACAAAATTCAACATCCCTTCATGTTAAAAGTCTTGGAAAGATCAGGAATTCAAGGTCCATACCTAAACATAGTAAAAGCAATATACAGCAAGCCAGTAGCCAACATCAAACTAAATGGAGAGAAACTAGAAGCAATCCCACTAAGATTAGGGACTAGACAAGGCTGCCCACTCTCACTCTATCTAATCAATATAGTACTGGAAGTTCTAGCTAGAGCGATTAGACAACAAAAGGAAGTCAAAGGGATACAAACAGGAAAGGAAGAAGTCAAAATTTCACTATTTGCAGATGATATGGTAGTACACTTCAGTGACCCTAAAATTTCCACCAGAGAACTCGTAAACCTGATAAACAACTTCAGTAAAGTAGCCGGATATAAAATCAACTCAAACAAATTAGTAGCCTTCCTATATTCAAAAGATAAACAGGCTGAGAAAGAAATTAGAGAAATGACACCCTTCACAATAGTTACAAACAATATTAAATATCTTGGAGTGAACCTAACCAAGCAAGTGAAAGATCTGTATGACAAGAATTTCAAGTCTCTGAAGAAAGAAATAGAAGAAGATCTCAGAAGATGGAAATATCTCCCATGCTCCTGGATTGTCAGGATTAATTTAGTAAAAATGACCATCTTGCCAAAAGCAATCTATAGATTCAATGCAATCCCCATCAAAATTTCAAATCAATTCTTCATAGTGATAGAAACAGCAATTTGTAAATTTATTTGGAATAACAAAAAACCCGGGGTAGCAAGAACTATTCTCAACAATAAAAGAATTTCTGGGGGAATCACCATCCCTGACTTCAAACTGTACTACAGGGCAATAGTAATAAAAGCTGCATGGTATTGGTAAAGAGACAGGCAAGAAGATCAATGGAATAGAATTGAAGATACAGAAATAAGCCCACACACCTATGATCATTTGATCTTTGACAAAGGAGCTAAAACTATCCAGTGGAAAAAGGACAGCATTTTCAGCAACTGGAGGTCAACATGTAGAAGGATGCAAATCAATCCATTCTTATCTTCTTGTACAAAGCTCAAATCCAAGTGTATAAAAGACCTTCACATAAAACCAGATACACTGAAACTAATAGAAGAGAAGGTGGGGAATACCCTCAAATACCTAGGCACAGGGGAAAGGTTCCTGAACAGAACACCAATGGCGTACACTCTAAGATCAAGAATTGACAAATGGGACCTCATAAAATTGCAAAGCTTCTGTAAGGCAAAGGACCTTGTCAATAAGACAAAACGGTAACCAACAGATTGGGAAAAGATCTTGACCAATCATACATCTGATAGAAGGCTAATATACAATATATGCAAAGAACTCAAGAAATTAGATGCCAGACAACCAAATAACCCTATTAAAATGGGGTACAATTTGAAATGTAAATAAAATATACAATAAAAAATGGGGTACAGAGCTAAACAAAGAATTTTCAACTGAGGAAACTCTAATGGCTGAGAAGCACCTTAAGAAATGCTCAACATCCTTATTCATCAGGGAAATGCAAATCAAAACAACTCTGAGATACCACCTCACACTGGTCAGAATGGCTAAGATCAAAAACTCAGATGATAGTATATGCTGGCGAGGATGCGGAGAAAGAGGAACACTCCTCCATTGTTGGTGGGATTGCAAGCTGGTACAACCACTCTGGAAATCAGTCTGGCAGTTGCTCAGAAAACTGGACATAGCACTACCTGAGGATCCAGCTATACCACTCCTGGGCATATACCTAGAAGATACTCCAACATATAACAAGGACATATGCTCCACTATGTTCATAGCAGCCTTATTTATAATAGCCAGAAGCTGGAAAGAACCAAGATGTCCCTCAAAAGAGGAATGGATACAAAAATTGTGGTACATTTACACAATGGAGTATTACTCAGCAATTAAAAATAATGAATTCGAGAAAGTTTTAGGTAAATGGATGAAACTAGAAATTATCATCCTGAGTGAGTTAACCCAATCACAAAAGAACACACATGGTATTTACTCATTGATAAGCTGATGTTAGCCCAAAAGCTTGGAATAGCCAAGACTCAACTCACAGACCACATGAAGCTCATGAAGAAGGAAGACCAAGTGGGGATGCCTCAGTCCTACTTAGAAGGAGTAACAAAAATACTCACGGGAGCAAATATGGAAACAAAACGTGGGACAGAAACCAAAGGAGGGGCCATCTGGAGACAATTCCACCTGGGTATCCATCCCATGTACAGTCACCTAAGCTAGACACTGATGTGGATGGCTGGAAGTGCATGCTGACAAGAACATGATATAGCTGTCTCCTCAGAGGTTTGCCAGAGACTGATACATTCAGAGGAAAATGCTCATAGCTAACCACTGATATGATCAAGGGTTTCCCAATGGAGAAGTTAGAGAGAAGACTGAAGGAGCAGAAAGGGTCTGTGATCCCATGAGGAGAGCAACAATACCAATCAACCAGAGCTCCCCAGGTTCAAAACCACCAGCCAGGGAGCACATAGGGAGGGACTCATGACTCCAGCTGTATATGTATGGGAGGATGGCCTTGTTGGGCATAGGTAGGAGAGAAGATTCTTGGTACCATGAAAAATGAAGACGAGGGGGGGGGGGAGAATGTGAGGGTGGGGAGGAGGCAGTGGGGGTGGAGGTAGGTGGGGGCACAGCCTCATAGAAGCATGAGGAGGGGGATAGGATAGGAGGTTTCTGGGTGGTGGAAGGAAGTGATGCAAGAAATAAAATCTGAAATGTAAATATAATACCCAATTTTAAAAAAAAGAAATCATAAAGGGAGACTACCCTGGAGATATAAAACTTAGCAAAGAAATCAGGAGTCATAGACACAAGCATTACCAACAGAATACATGAGATAGAAGAGAGAATCTCAGGCGCAGAAGATACCATAGAAAATATTGTCACAACTGTCAAAGAAGATGCAAAATGCAGAAAGTTCTTAACACAAAGTATCCAGGAAGTCCAGGACACAATGAGGAGACCAAACCTAAGGACAATAGGTATAGATGAGAGTGAAGATTCTCAACTTAAAGGGCCAATAAATATCTTCAACAAAATTATAGAAGAAACCTTCTCTAATCTAAAGAATGAGATGCCCATAAACATACAAGAAGCCTTTAGAACACCAAGTAGACTAGAGCAGAAAGAAATACCTCCAGTCACATAATAATCAAAACACCAAGTGCGCAACACAAAGAAAGAATATTAAATGCAGTAAGAGAAAAGGCCAAGTAATATATAAAGGCAGACTTATCAGAATTACACCAGACTTCTCAACAAACACTATAAAATCTAGAAGATGCTGGACAGATGCCATACAGACCTTAAGAAAATACAAATGCCAGCCCAGGCTACTATACCCAGCAAAACTCTCAATTACCATAGTTGGAGAAACCAAAATATTCCACCACAAAACCAAATTTACACAATATTTTTCCACAAACCCAGCATTACAAAGGATAATATCAGAAAAGCTCCAATACAAGGAGGAAAATTATACCCTAGAAAGAGCAAAAAAGTAATCCTCTTCCAACAAATCCAATTAAAGCTACACAAAGATAATTTCACCTCTAATAACAAAAATAATAGGAAGCAACAATCACTGTTCCTTAATGTCTCTTAACATCAATGGACTCAATTCCCCAATTAAAACACATAGGCTAATGGACTGAATACATAAACAGGGCCCAGCATTTTGCTGCATACAGGACACCTGCCTCACTGACAAAGACAGACTACCTTAGAGTAAAAGGCTGGCAAACAATTTTTCAAGCAAATGGCCCTGCAAAACAAGTTGGAGTCGCCATTCTAAAATCTCCAGCCTGAGAACACAAAGGGAGGGACTCATGGCTCCACCTGTATAGGTAGTTGAGGGTGGCCTTGCCAGGCATCATTGGAAGTGGATAGCCTTGGTACCTGAAAGTTTGGATTCCCTAGTGTTGGGGAATTTCAAGAGCAGGGAGGTGGGAATGAAAGGATGGTTGGAGCACACCCTCATAGTAATTGGAGGAGGGGGGTATGGGGTAAGGGGTTAGGCATCAGTGGAAGTGGAGAGCCTTGGTGCCTGAAAGTCTGAATTCCTTAGTGTTGGGGAATTTGAGAGCAGGGAGGTGAAAATGGTGGAGATGATATATATGATATATATATGATGGTGGGAGAATATTCTCATAGAAACTGCCAGAATTATATTGATTAGACATGACAGAGGCAGGCTGCCAGAAGACTAGATTCCAGAACTGAAACAAAACAATTATCTTGATACTAAAATTTGTTTTGAGAATTGTATATTGCAGAATACACAGCCACGGTGTATCTACTCATCAAGTGAGTTGAGCAGACTTGCTCGAACCTCTGATATCCTGGAATTCCAGCTGGATGCAGTGAAGACACAGACGTCAGAGGCTTATCAATTTACTCTTCCCCCTGCCCCTCTTCTAATATCTCAAAGCCCATAATCAGCTTGAAGAAGTTAATGAAGAGTCAGCACCCCTATTCCCTGGGCTTGGGGACTAAGGTGGTTAATATTGGGCTGTCTTTCTAGGGAAAAGTAGTGGTTTTGTTGCAACAGGGAGGATTAGCTAGGATTTATTGCATAGCCATAACCTATTCATAGAAATATGTATAATTGTTATTAAGATGAAGTTATAATTTCTTAAATGGTGCAAAATTTACTTTGATTTCAAATTTAAGGTTTTCATTGGAATGAGCTTCTTATTAATACAAAAGTGAGATTAATATTGTTACTCTCATAAGCATTATGCCTATATAACAGATTTAGGAATAAAAAGCTAAACCCAGTCCTTCTTTAACTTTTTAAACTGATTTGAGATGGTTAGCCTGTGAGTTAAGGGTCTATAGCAAATTCATGGCTCTGAGTTTATTGTTAGGGTCTTTTCTATATTTTATTTAGAAATAGCTGAGAAGAGACAACAGACAACAGTCCATATTGCCTTACATGGATTGTTGGTTTTCAAAACATCAGAAGTCCACAGAATTGACGTTACAAACATTTCTGTATTAATGTTTATTTTGATTAGAGACCTGTCTGCTCCTGATTGCTTCCTGTCTTAGATTCTAAGAAGAAATTGAGCATCTTTGGAGTTATTCCAGTTGTGGTGATACAGCCACCAGGCAAGAATTGCCTCTTTTCATCTACAGACAAATCACTGTCCAGAAAAGGAAACACTTGTGGAATAGTCAACTGATTATATCTGCTAAGACAGAGTAATTAGCCCTTAATAATTCTGCATCACTTGGTCTGTCAGATGATACTAGGCCAGAAGGCTGAAGATTGAATGCTCCAACATTTTGTAGTATAGGGACTGTCCAGGTGTTCAGCAGTCTCTATAATTTGGCTAAGTTTTAGAAGCTATGCTTTGTGCTTCCCATAATTTCATTTAACTTAGTCATTCTGGATTTCTGACGGGGTTGAAAATTTATAGTCTCATAGCCAATCCTGGCTATTTACTTTGAGAGAAAAGATTTGAGAGGGTGGTTTTCAGCTGACATTCATTTTAAAGTCAAAAACAAAACAAAACAAAACAAAAACAACAACCAGGTTCAGAACTAAGTCTTTTAGTTAGGAGAGATGACAGCGGTTCTGTTTAGTCAACAAAATGATGGACTGGGTATAAGGCCTATCTTGTACGTTACTGACACAAATTCATATAGTTATGTTCTAATTGTATTTTAAGAGAAAAGTTTTATTTTAGAAGGAAGAGTGATATGTAGGAGGAGCTAAGATGGGAGGAGGAAGGAGAGGAAGAGGAGGAGTAAGGAGAGGAGGAGGAGAAGGAGAGGAGGAGCTAGGTGATGGTGGTGGGGGGAAATATGGAGGCAGATGTTCGCATGTCTTTGCCAGTCAAAGATAGTTGATATATCTAAGTTGGGTATTGGGTTACACCTCTAATTGTATGGGAATCTTGTTATTGAGCATTACCAAACATATAAAGCCTTTGATTAACATTTAAAAAATTGTATAAAAGCAAAAATGAGAAGTGGGGAGGGGATAGGGGTTTTCTAGGCAGGGGAAATGGGGAAATGGGATGGCATCTGAAATGTAAATAAAATATCTAATAAAGGTTTTCACGTCAAAAAATAAAAGAAAATTAAAATTTAAAAAAAAAGGATTTCACTATTAAAAAGAAAAAGAAAAAGATAGAAAGAAAGAAAGAAAGGAAGAAAGAAAGAAGAAAAAAAGCTGTTAATGCCAGACACTTGATTCACATGATTAAGCAGGCCTCTGCAACACATAAAATAAAAGAGAAAGCAAAATTGTTCTTCAGTACAAAGTAAGATCCGTGAAATAGGGGGAAAATGAGTTTGAGTTTGAACCAGGGCAGACGGACTCATCTGTGGGATGAGTCTTATCCAGAGTACAACATACTCCATGAGCAGGAACCCACTGAACAGTAATGTCACTGGCAGAGGCGTTCAGGTGACAGATTCATTGTGCATCAGTTTGGGAAGGTTTGCCCAGGAAAACAGGGAACACTGTATCCCCCTTCCCCCCAGGGAAATTGCTCTATGAAAGTTGCTCCATTCCAGACCCTTGGCACCCCTACAGTAGGGCCTTGAAACTACATCATTAAAATGATTTGAGAGTGATGTTTAGGTAGAAACAAGATACTACCAAGCAGGCAGTGGAGGCTGAAGACTTGGTTCCATGTCTCACCCCACTCAGAACACCTCTACCTCCAGTGAGGTTGCTTGTCCTAAAGAACAGATGATAGAGGGATGATTTCCATTTTTTGTTTTTTGTTTTGTTTTTTTAAATAAAGCTGAAGATTATTTTAGTCCTTCTCTTCTGAGCAACTTACATAAAGATCCCGTAGAACAGAGGTTAATTTCTGACAACTCCCTGGCAACTTGCAGTGTGCAGAACTGCTGACAGCTGTTTTACCCTTGAGAAGAGGGTAAGTGTGGAAGTGTGGATTTAAAAAAAATGATATCAGAAGCACATGCTAACTAAAGTGACAAGATAGGAGTTTAAGATCCTTTTGACAGGTGGTGTGAGAAGCAGGAAGATGTCGTTCAGGTCTTGAGAGGAGGCTGCCCTGGCTGGCCCTTAGGGCACAGAAGAGAGGAGGCTGCTGAATGGGTTTTGCTGCAAAAGAGTATCTTGGGAATCAGGGCTAAGGAATGCCACAGAAATCACACTATGCAACAGACCTCAAGCAAGAGATTTACAGAGGGGGCTGGGGGTGGGGAGGTGTGTGGGAGGAAAGCAGGGAGGAGGGACTGACACAAAAGGCTGCCTCTGAGTGGGAATGGAAGCCAGAGAGACCAGGTCTTGATGGAGGCCTTTATAGCAGGTATGAAGCAGGCACACAGGGAACTGAGTCATTGAAGGTGGGAAGGGGGGGAAGCAGATTATGGAATGTGGATGGTTCTAAGTTGACTGACAGCTAGCTGCCCTGCTGGTCCCTATGGAGCAGAGGAAGGAAGGCTGTTCCTAAGGAGCATGCATTATCTAGAAATCATGCTGGAGGCAAAAAGCAGAAATCCATTCACACCAGCTTATCTTAAGGTGTTGGGGACTTACTGCATGCACTTCTCAATAACAAAGATTTAGAACAGAAGATCCAGCTGGCCTCTTGGCTATGCAGAACTGAAAGCAGGCTACCTTCTAGATCCACAACATCCACACACCCTCTCTGTCCCCGTCCTTGTCCCAGTCTCCCTGCCACTCACCCTCACTCATCATCACATGCTGTCTCTGCATCTATTTGGGCCTTACACATTAGACTGAAGAGCTTTTTGTTGTATATGGTAAATAATTGTATCCATTCAAAACCAATACTATAAGCCCTTTCATTGAAGGAGAGTTAAGCAAAAGTTAAAGAAAGTACTGTTGTCCTAAGATCAGAACTGAGTGAATGATTAAGATACCAAGACCTGTCGCCTCCTGATTCGACCAGCAGACAGAAGACAACTGACATGGGTTCTTCTTCCCAACATGGTTTATTCAGGATCTTTGAAGTATAGCAAAAAGCCCCCAAGCTCTAGCTCCTAGCCCTTAAATCTCTGTGTCCTCTCCAATCAGAACCTGCCACACAGTCTCTTGATTGATGTTGAGCACATACGTCACATGGCCCGATCTTACTGCATGTGCAGTAAAGCCTAGCCTCTGTGCCACCCAGGCTTCCTGAAATGGTGAGCCAACACACCAGGGCCGTCTGGCATCCAGCCAGGCGCCATCTTGAGTTCCATTCCCCACAAAGACCAACATAGACATTCATGGTAACCTTAGTAACCTTAGTTCAGAATGAGGAGAGGTTTTAAGCTGGGTGGGTTTAAGGGCCATTCTAGGGTTAGAAGCTATTCCATACAGCTGGTGAGAATCATATTGCATATAAAGGGAGTTAGCCGGAGTGCTAGCTGGCTCAATGGTTAGGAGCCCTTGCTGTTCTTGGAGAAGACTGGAGTTCGGTTCCTAGTACCTTCTTTAAGTGGCTCGAACCACCTGTAACTATAGCTCCCAGGGTTCCAATGCTCTTCTCCACCTGTAGAAAAAAAAATAAAAACGACCGGGGAACCACAGTGTCTCTCACACCGAGATGTGTGTAGTTTGCTGAGAATGTTCTGGGTTCCTCCAGCTGAAAGTTCAGCCCGGCTGTTCACCACGGTTCCTCACAGCGCGGCCCCAACACATGAGGAAGTCCTTGGATTTCCAAAACCAGTTTATTGGCATAGTGGATGGTGGATGGATCTGGATACACACCCCCCACAAAACCCAGGGCGGACCTGAGTTAAATAGGGAGGGGAAGAGGGGGGAGGGACTGAGGAGGAATGCTTAGTCGGCTCCACCCTCTGGCCTTCAGGTACCTCATTAGTATATAAATCTCTCTAGGGCCTGGGAGCTGTTCATCACACCCTCCACCTGTATACTCAACTTAAGGGTGAAGGTGGAATGGAGATTAGACCTTTTGCCAGGCCCGACATTCAACCTCTCCTTTGTAGGCACCCACACGAATAGGGTAAATACATAGACACACATACATATACATAAGTAAAAAATAAATTAACTTCTTTTTAAGTGACACATGTGAACCTTGTTTAAATGCAGAAAGGAACTGCATAGATGCGCCTATAGCTGTGGCTGAGAGAGAAAGATTTGAAACATAAATGTACTATTTTGAAACTAGGCACAGACTTGCAGGCGATCTATATGAGAAGCTCAGACAAAATATTGATACAGAAGATCTAGAGCTGAGGAGACTGTTTGGTTCTGGTCAAAGCAGGCCTGACATCCAGGTCCTCCCAGCATCCCTCAATCCCTATTTGCCTCCAACTCTGAACTTTTCAGCCCCGGCTCTTCTTCCCTATATAATTCAAATTATCCAAATATTTTGTGCTCTTTCTCTCTCTCTGTCTCTCTGTCTCTCTCTGTCTCTCTCTCTCTCTCTCTCTGTCTCTCTCTGTCTCTGTCTCTGTCTCTCTCTCTCTCTCTCTCTCTCTCTCTCTCTCTCTCTCTCTCTCT
>JANHMN010000011.1:26772468-26802586 GCA_030674055.1 Rhabdomys pumilio
CTCTCTCTCTCTCTCTCTCTCTCTCTCTCTCTCTCTCTCTCTCTCTTTCTCTCTCTCTCTCATGTTTCCTGCATCCTGCAGTGTAGTAGGCTCCAAGCAGATATTAGGAGGTATTAAATGTAACTCTAGAACCAACCACAACCAAGGATAGCTGCTACTAACTTAGAGACACAATGCTACATCTGATAAAAGAAAAGGAACTTGGCCAAGGCTATTAACTGAGCAAGATTAAAACAAAAACTGCCTGACTCAAACTCTAATGTCAAGCTTTGAAAATTAATACAAAGTTTAAACACATCACAAATGCTGATTCAGGAAGATGTTCAATTACAGAATTACTAATATATTTTTAAATTTCATAAAAGAATAGTAATAATTAAGCACTTAATTGTATAAGAATGTGAATGTTAAGGAGGAATTTGAAATAATACTAAGATTGACACTGAATTTTAAGGGAGGAAGTGTTGATCTAAAACACTTTTTACATCAAAGGGAGTAAAGAGGTGCTTATTTCTATGCCAATTATAAGTAAGCACAAGACTAGAGAGACTAGAGAGACAAGACTGCCCATAGTTAAGAGCACTGGCTGCTCTTCCAAAGGTCCCAGTTTCAGTCCCCAGCACTTACATAGCTCGTTGCCCTCTTCTGACCTCTGTAAGCACCATACACACATGTGATGTGCAAACACAAGAGCCCAGGAATACGGGCTCAGATAATCTCAAATACCATGTCCCCATGCGGAAACAGTTTTAAGAAGTTTTTGTAGTTGCAGAAAAATAAAAATTTCCCTCTTTGTAAGTTGTTTGTTTGTTTGTTTGTTTTGCTTAGTTAGAGAGAGAGAGACAGAGAGAGAGAGACACAGAGAGAGAGACAGAGAGACAGAGATAAAGACAGAGACAGAATGAGAAAACAATGGCTCACCACTTGGTGATTCTCAGAAATTCAGAGAATACATAAAACAAAAGTGAGTAAGTGACTTAGAAATGATGCCCACTGAAATATAGCAGAGAATATATTTAGCACTCAGGGCCATATCCATCCCTGGGTGGTGGTCCTTGGCAGATCACACCACAGAGGTAGCACACCTCACTTGCTATGCACTGTGCACATTCTGTCTGGTGAAATGTTCTAATTATTCACCCTTAGCATGACTCAATATCCATTGAAGGCTGGCTTCTTTCAGAGATATACCTCTGTAGATACGTCTGTGGGAGGCAAAAGAGCTCCTTGTTGCTGGAGGATTATAGGTACATTCAAACGACTTCATGGCATTGAGCACAGTTTGAGAAGTCACTGTCATATAGCTCATTTTTGCTATATAAGTATGTTTATGTAATGAATAAATTTGTGACTGTCATGTGCCTGCCCCCACTTTATCTCACTGTCTCCTAACCATGCCTAAGAAGGTTTATGTGAGTGGAGAGGAGTGGGTACAAACCCAAAGAGCATTCAATATAAATGTAACTGTGTAGTTGTACCTAGGACCAAATGAAATAAATAATATCCTACAGCAGGGCTTATATCTTTGAAAGGAGTAGTTCTGGACTCTACCAGGAAGGATCACAGGCTAATCTATCTGAACATCAATCCGGATTGTGGTCTTCTATTCTGATATAAATATGGGAAGGACAATGGGCTCCTTTTACACTGCACAGAAGATTTCACTGTCCAAAATGAGTCATTTTGTGGGGAGCTGACAGTAGGCGGCAATCATCCTTGCAGCCATCTTGAGCCATATACCCTGACAAGAGACTTGTTTACAATAGCCTACAAGAGCTGAGCACACTCTGATAACATTTTGTTTTAGATACCCAGGATTTTCCCTTGGGTGTGTGAGACTTAAAGGTGTGAGACTTAAGGGCGTGACTTAAAGGTATGATTTAAAGATAAGACTTAAAGGCATGACTTAAAGGTGTGACTTAAAGGTGTGACTAAGAAGTGAGACATATAAAAGGTGAGAGGCAGACAGAAGAAAATACTAGGCATTTGAGACTCAAGACAGGCAACTAGGGATTAGACACTTGTACTTGGAAGAGTACTTGAGACAAAAGACTTGAGGCAGGTAACTTGGAATTGGGAAAGAGACTAGCAATTTAGAACTAGGATTAGGACCTGAGACTTGGTACTAGGAACTTAGGACTAGGAACTAGGGACTTGGAGAGAAGAAGAGAGACTGACGAATAAACGGGATTGAATCACACTCTGTCTGGTCTCCATTCTTCGAGTCTGTCCTCACTCTCTCTCTCTCTCTTGCTGAACCCCGACCAGTGGACCGGAGCAGTTTGGGGCATCAGGCTCTAACAACTTAGCCCCCAAAGCTTTTGGCAGTGTGGGTTCCAACATTGACAAAGCGGTTCTCGACATCACCTGACACCTCTACTCCCTCAGTATCCTACTTTGAGTCCTGTTGTACCCTGTGATGGTTTGTGTATGCTTGACTCAGGGACTATTTGGGAATGTGGCCTTGTTGAAATAAGTGTGTCACTATGGATGTGGGCTTAAGATCCTATCCTAGCTGCCTGGAAGTCAGTCTTTTCCTAGTGGGTTTCAGATGAAGATGTAGAACTCTCAGTTCTGCCTGAACCATGCCTGCCTGAATGCTGCCATGCTCCCGCCTTGATGATAATGAACTGAATCTCTGAACCTGTAAACCATCTCCAATTAAATGTCCTTTATAAGACTTGCATTGGTCATGGTGTCTATTCACAGCAGTAAAAACCTAACTAAGACATAACCAGAAATATATAAATTATTATCCAGGTACATAATGGGAAGGTTACATCAGATTCTAGCTCAGGGGGGACTATTCACATATATACTTTTGAACTCTTTAATCCTGCAGAGGTAGATGAAACAGCCAAAAGGGAGCATGAGGAAGGTGGGCAGATTAGACATGGTGAGGAGGGGCCAAGATCCAGAAAACTTAGCCATAAGGAGCAAGTGAAAGGCACCTCTAGACAAACATTGAAAGTGGTCTTTTTAGAGGTGTAAAATAAAAGAAGCCAGAAGGAAGGAAGGAAGGAAGGAAGGAAGGAAGGAAGGAAGGAAGGAAGGAAAGAAAAAAGGAAAGAAAAGAAAGGAAGGAAGGATTCAAAGGGGGTGTACTAGAGAGTGAAGTGTATATTTATTCTTCTGAAAAACTAGGAAAGAAGATTCAGTGCAGACATCAAGAGAAGAATAAGTTCTACATCAGGGACCACTGGGTACAGAGAAAATCCTCTCATGTATGTGCTGAAACATAAGAATGTTAAATACTACCTTAAAAATTTTTAAATTTGTTTTTAATTTTAAAATGTTTGCTTTATAATTAGAAATGGTTATATTCATTACATGTTACTTAACCTTTAAATATATGGTTAAATTGACTGCATTAGCATGCATGTTACCCCATATTCTTATCACTTTTTATAGTGACCTCAACATCTCCCTCAGCTATTGTCAAGTTTGCCCCATGCTATTAATGTAGTCGCCATACTATATAGGTGATCTCTTCAACTCCTTTTGAAAGACCCCCAAAGGGAGCCCCTCACTCAAATCCGGATCAACGTGCACCCAAAGACACACAAGAGACCTTCTTGATGCAATTGCAAAAGGTAGTTTAATGGCAAGGGCCCTCGGGTCGAAACGTATTTCACACAGGAGATAGAGGCTTCAACAAAGACCCCAGGATGTTTGAGATATTTATAGATAGAAGTTGGGGAGAGTGGAAAAATTTGGCACGGTTACACATGATTGGATATTTCAAACTTCAGCAATTTGCATAAGCAATCATTTGAGCTGGCAAAATGACTAGTTATTTTTTGACCATGAAACCTCGGACCTCCCAGACAGGGGGCAGAGAAAAGTAAACACCAGATAGCCCATTACTCACTCGGGCTTGTTTGGACTTGTCTGGGGCATGTTTTTTCATTTTTGGTCACCCTGCCCCTGGAGGGACTTAATATTTTTATTATGACTATATTTAATATGTTGTTGTTGGTCTTTGCTGACCATGAATTTTTGTTATGTGTTTCAAACTGCTTTCAAATTTTATTCTCACACTTTGTGTGTAATCTAATTTGAATTAAGGCCTCATGGGGCTGGGAGATGGCTCAGTGGTTAAGAGCACTGACTGCTCTGCCAGAGGTTCTGAGTTCAAATCCCAGCAACCACATGGTGGCTCACAACCATCCATAATGGAATCTGATGCCCTCTTCTGATGTGTCTGAAGACAGCTACAATGTACTCATACATGCTCATACATGTAAAACAGCAAAGTAAGCCTTTTTAAAAAGAAGTAAGTTTTTATTCTGAAGTTTTGAACTTGTTAACCAGCACATTTCCTCATCCCTGTTTTTATGAGACTGACTTGAAGACATGAGATCATACAGCATTTGCCATATGTACAGATTATCATACATATTATCATACAGATAATCCATATCTGCATAATTTCCCTCAGAATCTCAGCCATATCCATACATAGCTTTCTAAATGGTGGTTTTCCTCTTTGAGAAAAAAAGTGAAAATGATTCTAAATTTATTAATATACTTTGCAGTTGACCTCTCATTATTTTAACTTGATACATCCACATTTTTGAAGATCTTTAATGTATTTGTCGGCATGTTTAACAACAATAACAAAAAAACGGTTTCTGTAGACTTTAATATGTTTTATGAATAAGGTTCTGTGGAGAAAAAAAAAGCTTGTGAATTGCTTTTAGAAAGTCATTGGTTCTTAAACCTGCAAAGTAGAATTCCTTCAGAGGTGGCACCAAGCATGTTGGCACATGCCTTTAATCCTGTAATCTCCCCCCTTTTTTTCTTTTTTTATTGGATATATTATTTATTTACAGTTCAAGTGTTATCCCCTTTGCCTGCTTCCCCTCTGGAAACTCCCTATCCTACTCCCTCTCTCCCTGCTTCTATGAAGGTGCTCCCCTCTCCACCAACTCACTACTACCTCCCTGTCCTGGCATTCTCCTACGCTGGGGCATCAAGCCTTCACAGGACCAAGGGCCTCTCCTCCCATTGATGCCTGACAAGACCATTCTCTGCTACATATGTGGCTGGAGCCATGGGTTGCTCCATGTGTACTCTTTGGTTGGTGGTTTAGTCCCTGAGAGCTCTGGGGGTCTGGTTGGTTGATGTTGTTCTTCCTATGGGGTGACAAACCCCTTCAGCTCCTTCAGTCCTTTCTCTAACTTCTCCATTGGGGACTCTGTGCTTAGTCCAGTGGTTGGCTGCAAACATCCATCTCTGTATTTGTCAGGTTCTGGCAGAGCCTGTCAGGAGACAGCTATATCAGCAAACACTTTTTGGCATCCACAATAGTGTCCTCCTGTGAGTATTTTGTTTCTACTTCCAAGAAGAACTGAAGCATCCACACGTTGGTCTTCCTTCTTCTTGAGCTTCGTGTGGTCTATGAATTGTATCTTGGGTATTCTGAGCTTTTGGACTAATATCCACTTATCAGTGAGTCCATATCATATGTGTTCTTTTGTGGCTGGGTTACCTCACTCAAGGTGATATTTTCTAGCTCCATCCATCTGCCTAAGAATCTCATGAAGTCATTCCTTTAAAAAAAAAAAAAGATTATATAGTATTCCACTGTGTTATAAATCCACTTAATTGTCAATAACATTTTAAATTGTTGGTTATTGTGAATAAGCCAGAGAAATGTGAGAGTGTGACCCTCCCAGAAGGTTCTCAACTGCATTTGTTTTGTTTTAGACAATATTAAGGAAGTTATGAAGTGATATTTTTTCGTTCGTTTTGTCCTGTCCTGTGTAATTATACAAAGCTGGGATTGCGGATCAGAACACGAGAAAGCAGTGTAGGGATGCTTCCACAGCCTGTAGCCCCATTGACTGCCAGGGGTTTCACTCTCATGTTCTGCAGTTCAGGGAACGTACCTTGTCCAATCTGGCTATTTTCATTTGGCGTTACATATCTATCAGTCACAATACTTGGGTGATGCTATTAACTATGGCAAGACGGGGAATGACTCACAGAGGGTTTGAAGAGGAGAAGTCAAAGTAATTTAACAAGTGGAATTAAAATGCAGTGCTTTACATTATAGTACATTAGCACACTATATTGATATTTGTATTAGTGTTGTAACAACACAGTCTTCCTGGAGGGGAGGCCCCTGGGAACCCATGCTGAAGTTTCATGCCATAGAAAAGAAGTATTGTAACAAATTGAGAGGGGAGGGGAGCTTTGGAGGAGCTAATGTATGGTGGCTGAGACACATGATAGAGGTTGAGCACTCTAACAGTTAGGCGTCCATGACAGTGATCCTGATACAGCTTCCCTGATACAGCTGTCTTCCTTGTTTGGAATGTGGTAATTTGTCTTCTTGTGCGACCGCTACTGTCAAACTGTAGTTAGACAGGCAACTAAATCTGAGCCATCCGGAGGTGATGTTTCCATGGAGACGGTTCCAGGGTGGCTATCTTCTATACACTATAATGCAGCTCTTTGATGGATGGGTCTGCCATGAGAGTATGGAAATGCTCTAAGGTGGTTGAAGCACTAGAAAATGCATGGCAGTCCCTGAGAGTAGCAAGGCAGGGATGAAGTTGTGGTCCTTCCATCCTTACAGTCATGTGACTGGGGCTGAGATAGAAGCTTGTTCACACATGGAAGGGAGCGTCAATGAAGATCACAGCTCACTTCTGAAAAGGAATAAGATAGAGCTTATTCTGAGCCAAATATGAGTGACCTCCCAAACAACATGAATTTAAGTTTTCCTAAGTAACATGTTCTAACAAAGAAGTGGTTACACAAACTTGATGTTAATGCATTGTCCGAATACATTGATGGGAACTTCCATTAACTTGCAAGGTGGAAAACTCCACCCTAGTTTTAGATGCTGACATTCTTAGCTTTGGAATTGATGGAAACCCGTGGCCCGCCAAAATAGACCGAAGGCTATGCCTGATAGCAGAGTGTTAAGCTGTGCAGAAAGATAGACAATGAATTATTATTAAAGGGACTAAAGATAGATAGCACAAGGTAATTTTGGCTCTGAGCCTGCAACACTGAAACTCCACAGTCAGAGTTCCTATCAGTTAATCACCTTGTAGAGTCTTTAAAGAAGTGTCTTGTTTTGTTTTGTGTTTTGTTTGGTTTTGTTTTGTTTGGTTTGGTTTGGTTTGGTTTGGTTTGGTTTGTTTTTCTGGAAATGTCAGTTTACAGTGACCTATCTGGTTTGAATACATGTTGTTGGGATTCAGACTCAGGACAGATAGCTGAGGTGGATATTTAACACATCACAGTGGACCTAGCCTCCAGGTTCTCCCAGCATCCCTCAGTCGCTACTTAGCATACCTTGCTCTCCCTCGGAGACTTTTTCCTATATAATCTAAACACTTTGGTCTCATCCTTCTTTTTCTTCTCTCCACCTCTCTTAGTCTCTTACTGCCAGCTTGCATGCAGCTTGTGTTCTCTCTTTCTCTTTTCTATCCCTTCTGTCTCCCTCCCTATGTCAACTTCCCTGACCTGGTCCTTGGGACCAGTAAACCCACAAGAGAGCAGCTTCCCAATAAACTTGTATTTATATACTTTAATCTGGCTTGAATTTCTCATTTCAACGGCAAAGAAAAAAACTTACCACACGTTTGTTCATGTTTACGCAAAATATGTAATGCAACCAGGTTCCATGGTCCCAACTAGATGGACTTGAACTCACTCACTGTGGCATGCACTTTAAATTTTAAGGTAGGATATTTAGGAGCATTGTTTTTTATTGGTAGTTAAGATTCACTTGAAATGATCATTAACTATGCAAATTCTAGATATGAATTAAGCGTTTACGTCTGAGACAGATTCAAGAAACAGGCATTTGTAAAGTGTCCAAATTGGTGATATGATGCTAATCCCGTAATTCATGTGAGAAAAACCAACTCCATAATTTTGAGCCAAATTTGAATCAAACTCTAGTTAAATACTATCCAGAAGGATGGACTCAGCCCAGGTTTATTCCAGGTTCCCAGGATATGGCAATGAGTCACATTTTTCAAGGGTTTAAAAGCCAAAACCACAAGGCCACCACGTATCTGCTCAGTTCCAATCAGGGGCAAGTATCCATTCTGACGTATCTCCTGACCTTGTACCTCCAGCCCACTTGTGATCAAGCACATCTGGTGCACATGTGTGAAACAGACACAGGACAGACAGGAACTAATGCTTAACTATCTTAGCTGCAAACAGAGCCCTTAACCTGCAAGGTATATTTTTCCTCTTTTAGTCTTCCATTAACTTGCAAGATGTATTGTTCTTATTCCTGTTTTGGTCTCACAATGGCCCAACAAATAACAGCCCTTGCCTCCAAACATGACCACCTGAGTTTGATCCCTGGTACCTCCATGGTGGAAGGAGAAAGTCAACTCCCAGAAGTTGTTCATTTCTCTGGTCTTTACATATTCGTCACAGTACATTACCCTCAAACACGCATGCGTATGTGCATATACAGAACAAATAAATAAATGTAATAATTATACAGGTTGGCATATTATGGCATTGCAGAGCTTGCAGCTCCATTGGTAAGATCTTCTGTTCACAATTACTCAATCTTTAATATTTTCAAATGAAGGTCATTTGTCATTGTTCAGAATTGTGTGTGAAATCCTTTTGCTCTCAATTGGTTTTACTTGTCCAGGTGTAGTCAGACAGGTGCTGACTATGTGCAAGCTGGCCCTACTCTCTCACAAACTGGAGGTTGACTGGCTGTTGACAAACAAGTCTGTGGTTCCTTTTAACCTTGAATTTTTTGCCATGTTTCTCCTGCATTCCTTTAACCAACAAGTCTAGATGACTCATAGTGAAGGCAACCGAACAATAGAGAAAGCAAATCCCTGTAAGAAGTGCTGTCTTTATCACCACATTTGATCAGACAAAGTAGGTACAAAGCCAGTTCTCAGATCCTCAGATTGGGAAAGAGACTGAATTCCTAAGTGGGTGTTTGGGGGGTGTGAGGAGGAGTCAAGGACTGCAGCCATTTATTTTTATTTTACTTTTTGCAATGAGCTTGCTGCCACATTGAGATGTACATTAAAAAAAAAGAAGAAACATCTGAATGTGAATTATCTCGTGTCATCTTCACAATAATGTAATGTAGCATTATCTACATATTCCTGGAAGCAAAAGGGGGGCCTAGAGGATGGGAAAATACTTGCTAATGATGTATACAAACAGGATTCAGGTACACTTTGCAGATAAATGCTTTAACCTAAATGAGCAGCAGACAATGAGGTCATTACAGTTTGGCAGTGAGCGTATATTAGCAGTGTAAATGTGCTGATTATGTGAGACGAATCTGTTTTATGAAAGAGGATAGCATTCAAGAAATGGTTTCATTTAGATCTCACAGCTGTCTTTAGACTCTAATCCTGATTTATTTTATCAGATTCTGACACAGCAGGGTACACACAGTTGATGCTCTACGCTTCCTTTCAGCCCCATCCAGACTTCAGACAGAGGAAACTGGAGAGTATTTTCATCTAACTTTTGGGAAGAAATTGCCTGGTGAGCTAGTTAATTGTAGTTGAAAGGAAGATTACCAAACCTTTGCACATGCGAGGATCATTTTGCAGAGCTGTGTTGTGTGAAGTCCCTGCAAGAAAAGTTAACTTTGATGACACGGGCGAAGGGTGGGAGTTATGATTCTCATCCTGTCCCGACCTATTTCATTTGGTGAGCCACTTCCCAACTTGCTTCTCAGTTCTCAGTGGTTGAAGCAAGAGCCTCGCACATTTCCAACAGAGCTGAAAGAGAAAGGGTCTATTTTTATTTGGCCAGACAGAACTGTCCCTTCATCATAGCAGGGCAACTGAGCCAAATGGATTTTCAGAACAAATCAGCACTCGTTTTAAAACTTAATGTCAATTTTCGTTTTTCTACCTTAGTAACTGTGTTACAGAAAATGGTGAAAAACACTTTAATTACCTTTTGTGTTTATTTGACATCTTTTTGATCAGTAATTCTGTAGTAATTTGACATTAGCCCCCTACAGGGAGTCAGTTCCTTTTTCTAGGTGCCCACTTGTCTTCACTGAGTTAATGTTAAAACCCTGGGTATTTGGGGTACTTGCAGCATAGATAAGAAGTCTGGTATGAGGCTTTATTTTCTCCAGAGACTGGAAGATCTTTAGGAGAATGAGGCATGATCAGCTGTCATATATATAGCCAAGAACACAGTGTGAGAAGCCACATACGATGATGGAGTGAAGGCAGATTTGCTGAGTCTGGTTTCTGTTTCTGCCATTAGCTAAGTAACCTTGGACAAGGTATAGTAATCTCCCCATGCCACTGTGTGCTCCTCTACCTCATTACCTCATATTGCTCAGGATTAAAGGAATAAAGTAGATAAGGCCCATACATGGATTTCACACTGGTGAGTTCAAATGACCTCAGAGCAAAAATATTTAGAAAAGAAAATGTGGGGCTCAATGGTTAAAAGCACTGGCTGCTCTTCCAGGGCTCCCAAGTTCAGTTCCCAGCACCTACATGGCAGCTCACTACTGCCTGTTACCCCAGCTCCAGGGGTTCCGACACCTTCACACAGACATACATGAAGATAAAGCACCAACACAGATAAAAATATATATAAATAAAAAAGAAAATCTATTCTTTATGGGTATAGATGTTCATTCAATCCTTGCAATTATTTCCTAAGCAGCAAAGTATATGATAAATATTTACATAGAATTACCATTCTATATAACTTTATAAGTAACAGATGTATGCATAGGTAATATGCTGATACTATTCTATATATATGAGATTTTTTTTTTTACTGTGCATTTATATATGCATACCACAGTTTTCATTTTAGTGAGTCAGAACCCAAATTACCCACAAGCTTTTTTTTTTTTTCAGACTTGCTCGGGGTCTGGTATGTGACTATGAGATTGTTGCCACTATGTGGTTGAGAAGAAACAGCTGGTCACACAGAGCAAGGAACTACAAGAGCTATGCAGGTGGAATTGGGCCTCAGAGGCAGCCATGAGAAGGTGCTGTTTTGAAAACTGTGACGGTAGTTAGCATTACAATCTCAGTAACTGCCCATCCCCAAGTCCCTCCTCGGAGCAATTTCTTATTGTCTTTTTGAGCTTTTGGACTCTCATCTAAAAGAGCAAGGAAACACAAACTGAGAAAAAGATGGTGAATTCCCTTTTCTCAGACCTCTCTCTTTGTACATTTCCTTTTGTTCAGGTCAAGAGAAAGCAGACATGCTCCATGGGAGACGAGCATGCCGCAAGCTAGAAATAAATACCCTGCATGGCTGCTGCGTTGGCTCCTCCATTCTGTTTCCTTCTAGGTTTCCTCCCTAATGGGAGAGAGGGAGAGTATGAAAGAAACTGCTAAAGACCCATGAATATTTCAAAGCCCAAAGCCAAGGGACTACATTAGACCTCAAAACTCTTCGCTAAATGGAGGAAGAGGCTGAATAATGAAATGCTCAGAGGTACTGAGGTAATTTCAGCACAAAGCAGACACACACACAAAATAAAATGCTCCTCACCACAAAGAAATCTAAAACTTCCTCCCCAGCTACCACTGTTAGGCAGTTCTTTTCTGGCCTCCAACCTCCTGACACTGTGGAAGGCAGAGGCTGCCAGTCAGTACAGTGGATGAAGTTAGGAAGGACCTGTCTAGACTGAGAATCCCAGCTGGTGTCTAGTTTCTTTCGTGGGTGAATCTGCAGCTCTCATTGCATATGTGGTGCACTGACCTGTCAGAGCACAAATCAGTCATTTACGAAACATGCCATAGTATTGTGTGTTCATCTTTCACACGTCCCTGCCTTGGTTGAAAATCTCTTCTCATAATTTTTTCCCCGAACTACAGCTATGGGAAGTGCCTGCCCCATCAGTCAGGTCAGCGACCAGGCTTGCCATGGTTAGCGTCAGTCGGCCAATAGGTTTACCCAACAAACAGATCTTGCAGTGGATCGAATTTTTCTCCTAATGGCCCTTGGGGAAATGGGGCTTTTAAAACTGCACATGCATCAGGCAGGGCAGAAGCCTTTATAGAGGACTTTGCACACTGTCAGGACCAGTTAAGTCAGTTGGTGTGTAACAGGCAATGCCTTCTGTTCTCTGATGTGGCCACAAAATGAGCTTCTGTGCTTTGTCTTTGTTAATACACCTTCACAAAATACAAAAATGACTTTTAAGTTCCAGATCTTCTTTTTATTATTATTATTATTATTATCAACTCATCTAGGTATCTCTACGTGATTGTGTTCGTGGTGGAGTAGAATCAATAGTTCATGGATGAGAACTATCTTGCATAGTCTTTCTGAAGGCAGAGACTGCACCAAGCTGTTTTAGAATCAGTTAATCTGCATTCTCCAGGATTCTCAGTATAATTTTAAGTCCTGGAAATATTCTAATTTTGTATGCCTACTTAATTCTCAGCCATAGTCCTAGATGCTGCTTGAATAAAAACAAAATTCTTCATGGCCTTTATGTTTTGGTTCATAGTAGGAGAGGTAGAAAATGAAATGGGTGATTATGATATTATGGTGTGTTGATGCAAAAGTGAAATGCCAGGGTGAGGTGCACATAGGAGCAATGAGCAAAGAGAAGGCAAAGCGGTGATTTCTCTCAGACACTGGGCTCTTTGGATTGAGGCCTAGAAAATGTGGGTAAGTGTAAGCTCATTGGGGTGCATAAGATACCATTTCTAGCTCAGTGAAAACAATTTCAAATGTAATGCTTCAATTATCTGCTTTTAGGCCTCATATGCTAAGTGAGACTTTCACCAGTTAGTCTACCAGAGTTAGCTTCACCCACACTTGGTCCCCTTATAGCCCCTTAACTTATGTCTACAAATTGTAATCTGAACACCCCTCATACCACTGCTTTATAGCTATATCAAGTTTTCTCTACTCCCAAGTAATTCATAAGCTTCCTAAGAGGATTGTTTTAGTATGCTCTTAATAGTCCAGTATCCTGAGTCTTTGTGGACTCCCTTAGGTGAACTCCTCCCCTCTCCCGCCTTTCTTCCTTTCACTTTATGGTCATGTGGTGGACTCCCAAGAAAGAACACAGAGAAGAGTTTATCAGAATTTGATGACAGACTGGCAGGTGGTGTGGGGGGAGAGAGGGGAAAAGTCTACGACATCTAGGATGCCAGCTGCAAGGAAGATGGATGGGTGTGTGTGATTTCAGGGATACATGACATAGATAAACAGCTTGGCTGTTTGCCTCTTTAAGCTCCATTTATTACTACTTAGACTGAATTGATTTCTGCATGGCAAATATTGGCTCATCTTTCAAAGGCTCCCACTAAAATGTCACCTCCATGGAGAAGCCTTTCAGACACTCCCCAGGCATTAAGTTGCCTTTCCTGGGCCTGACACATTGTGGTACATACACTCTTCCTGTTACTATGATAATATTTCCATGCTGCAAATTACTGCTACTATCTTTTCTTTTCTTTTTTGATTGAATATTTTATTTATTTACATTTCAGATGTCATCCCCTTTCCCCATTTCCCCTCCCTAGAAACCCCCATCCCATCCCCCCTCCTCCTTTTTGCTTTAATACCATCTTAATTACATGTAAATATTAAGGTCAGTTCTAGGTTGAGGAACTAGCAATACAATAGATGCAAATAGTCAAGGAACAACCAAGACAATAAGCACAAATAGTCAAAGAAAAAGCAAGGCAATAAAGTTCCCTGAACACTCCCATGATCACTGTTTCTAAGAGCTTATCAGGATGACCAAAATATCTGATCCAACTTCCCTGTCCTAGCCCAAAGACATTTTCATGTCTGAAGCCCACTTCCTTGTTCTACTCTAACATTTAGATTCCTGCTTGAAATTACTTCTTTGTTCTAGCCTAAGATTTAGATTCCATACCACCCTGAAGGTGTCCAATCTCTTCTGTCTTTTCTTTGACCAGTAGATCCAGGTGGTAGCTTGACTGAGCCTTAAGTAACCTGATCTCATCCTCAAATCCACCCTGGCTCCTTCCTCAGGAGCCAGAGTGCAGTCCAGAGGAGCAAGGCAATACTTTTTCTCACCAAGCGTTTATGACTAGAAGCTTTATCATTGCCTGGTGCTCGAAAGCAAGAAAGAAGGGGCGTGATTATTTCTGAAGATAAGACTGAATATAGAATACCAGGAGAAGGAACTTTGGGATGTTCCCCTCTTTCTACTCCTTACAGAAATGCAAGAAGAGAGATTTGGCAGGTTTTTGTTTGTTTGTTTGTTTGTTTGTTATGTTTTTGTTGTTGTTTGTTTTTTAAGTCTATCTTCATTTTGTATTTTTTTTTTTGAGACAGGGTTTCTCTGTGTAGCCCTGGCTGTCCTAGAACTCACTATGTAGACTAGGCTGGCCTCAAACTCAGAAATCTGCCTGCCTCTGCCTCCCAAGTGCTGGGATTAAAGACATGTGCCACCACTGCCCAGCGAGAATTATTTATTTTATGTATATGAGTAGTACATTGTAGTTATCCTCAGACACACCAGAAGAGGGTATCGGGTCCCATTACAGATGGTTGTGAACCACCATGTGGTTGCTGGGAATTGAACTCAGAACCTCTGGAAGGGCAGTCAGTGCTCTTAACCACTAAGCCATCTCTCCAGCCCCCTATTTTCATTTTCTAAATGAGCCAATTGGATTTCTAAAAATAGATGCCTAAAAAAGGAGCAGAACTAAGAACCTAATCTGTCTATGGGAAACCAATATATTTTTTAAATTATAATAAACTGTGAACTGGTGATCACACAATTAGAAATTATCTGGAACTATTACTTTTTTACAGCTTGAGAATATTCTGAGTTAAGGTCTAAGGTGATATTAAGAAAGACTTAGCAAGAGGTCAAAGACATAGTGACCGATAGTATCATTTGACAAATGGCATTGTATTTATTTCTGCTTTCTACCAATTGTATTTATACCATTGAGTGGTTACAATAAACCTGTGCTCTAGACTGAGGTTGTTTGAAACCCCCTTTCAATAGAAGATGGCCTTGAGCTCAGATCTGCCACATTCCCCCAAGGGTTCATATGTTAAAGGCTTGATTTCCAGCTTGGGGTGCTATTGGGATAATTTGGAACCTTTAAGAAGTAGGCTTAGTGAAGGAGATCCAATTGTTGGCTATATGGTGATAAATGGGAGCCCAGGCCTTTTCCTGTCTCTCTTTGACTGCAGTGGTAAAGCAAACAGTTGTGCTCTGCCGTGCATCATCACCTACTACGATGTTCATCTGCCCCAAAGTAATGCAGCCAACTGAGCATGGACTGACCATCCTGAAAGCAAAAGGCAAGAAGAACCCTCCTCCTTTCAGGTTGTTTATCTCAGGTATTTGTTTCATCAAAGGAAAGCTGACACAAGGGTTAAGACTTTAGAACAATGAGAACCAGTGCCAATTCTGAACCCTCAAAGAAAATGACCAAACTGTATCTGAGGAAGATATGTGCAGCAACTACACATCCGAACATGGAAGATTTGGAGAGTGGAGAGGAGGATCCCTGCCTACCTACAGTAATCAGCTGTTACCTTTCTATCATCTATCCATGTATCTATGTATCTACCTATGTATCTATCATATATATGTGTGTACATATAATACATACATGTATTATTATATATGTATATATGTCATCTATCTACCCATTATGTAGAGCAAATATAATACACATAAATGTGTACAATGTAATATATGCACATATCTCCTAAATTTCTAAATGATGACTATTCGTATGTTAACAATTCTAAAATGAGATTCATCTTTGAAAATCTGTAAGTATTAAATATCTTGGACATGCTACTAGCTTTCTATATTAAGTTTGTGATGAAATGAATTTTATGAATTTCTCTTTTGTAAATCACGATTTTGTGTTCTGTGTAAGAAACCTTTCTCTCTCCCAAGTTTTCAAAGATTTTCCCCTAATATTTAAAGGTACTATAGTTTTGTAATTTCCATTTAGTGCCTGATTCAATTGGAATTACATTTTGTATATAGTGTGATGCAAGTCTTAAAAGTTTTTTCCCCCTATGGACATCCAATTACTTTAGCAACATTTATTGAAACAATTATGCTTTTCCCATTGACTTAGCTTAGCCCTTTAGCAAAAATCAATTGGGCATATAACTATGAGGCTGCCTCTAAACACACTGTTTTGGCTCATTGATATACCACAATACCACTCCATCTTAATTACTCTAGTCTTGTAATAAATTCTAAAATTAGATAGTAAAACCTGCCATTTTCCCAAAACATTCTGTATGTTTTAGGTCCCTTGTACTCCCACAGGAGCTTTAAAATTAGCTGGTATGTTTTTCTTGAAATATATTCCTAGGATTTTTATAATTAATCACCAATGACAAGCAGATTAAAATAAAATCGATAAACTTGCCTGCATCTACTAAAATATCTAAAGTTATGAAAAGATACATTAGGGGCTGAGGAGGGAGAGTCTGGATCAAGTAATATTCTCCTCTATTGTTGATATGAAAGCAAAAGAGTACATTCATTGGGGAACCGTTTGACACTGCCTTTACTATTAAATATTTACTCAACTCTATGATCAAGGAACTTCATTCTTACTCACAGAAAACACAAACATAACAATGTGCCAACATAGAGATTTATACACAATCATTGGTAGGAATTTATTCAGAATTGTCTCAACCTGAAAATAGTTCCCAACCCAACAATAGATAAATAGATAAACATATTTTAATGTATTCCTGTATGATAAAGAAAGCCATCACCAATAGAAAAATGAGAATAACTAGTATATTAAGCAATATGAATCTCAAAAAAAAAGTGCTTAAAAAAACAAATGCAAAACAGGATATATTATACTTCTCCATTTATGGAAAGCAAAATCTACAAAAGACAATTCAAATTTAGATATAAAGAGTCTTCCTAGTTGTCTGGGAATCTATAGGAGTAAGTTGGTTACAAACCAAAACCTAAATGAACCTATCGGAAGTAAAAGAAATGTCCTTTCAGAATCATGACAATGGCTATGCAGGTATGTATATTTGGCAAAGCTTTTTGAACAGTTCAGTACAGTTAACTGTATGTAGACTATATTCCAAGAAAGTTGATTATAGCTCTTGTGAAATGCTCACTATTTCCCTGTTGAAAATTTTTCTTTCAAAATAAAATAAAAGCTACATTTTCTTTTCTTCTGATTACTACTCCTGAATTTTCCTCCTCTCTGAACTGTAATAATTTTATGCTGATTACAAATTATCCAGTCTAATGTATTTTGCTACATCAATACAAATGAACAAAAGAGAAACTAGTACCAAAACTTGGGTGTTATTATAAAAAAACAAAAAAAAACAACAACAACAAAAAAACAGATAGCCTGAAATAGATTTGGAGTTCCAGAGTGGATCAACTGCAAGAGCTTCAAATTGCATGCTAGTAAATGCATAGATGACAAGGGGCAGTTCTGGTAACAACTCAAAGGAAAAGATGGAAAAGCCCCAGTCTTCTTAGATATTACCTTAGTAGTGATCATCAGAATATTGGTAGAAGTATGAACACTACAAGCTATCCAAGGGGCTAGAGATAATGACTTAGCAGTTCAGAGCATGCACTACTCTTACAGACATCCCAAGTTTGATTCCCAACACTCAGTAGGCTCATAACCATTATTTCCATAATTAATATCATATTTCCATGATTAATATCATTCCAGCTCTACAGCATCTAGTGTCTTCTTCTGGCCTCTGTGGGCACACTTATGCATACACTCAAAACACAGATGATACACAGGCATACACATAGTTAAAATTAGAAATTTAAAATCCAGTCTAGTGAAATCTCAGGTAGAAATAGGAATGTTTCGAGTCTAACTTGCTTGTTTCTTGTCTGTTCCTATGTGAATAGGCTGCTGCCTTATGTTTCCAGCATCAGAACCATCGTGTATTTTCACGCCTTCTTCACCACTGTGGATAAAAAATCCTCAGAAATCCTGAGTCTAAGTACATTCCTATAAGCCAGTTTGTCAAGTATTTCGGTCAGATCAATCCAAAAGGAGTAAATAGTATCCTTGGCTTCTGTTACCTGCTTAGAAAATACAAGAAGACAGAGAGTTTAAATACAGCATTAATAATTAAGAGAAACACAGCCTAAAGATAAGAAAAATCCTTAGCCCCACCCCTCTCTCTCTCCCTCCCTCTCCCTCCCTCCCTCCCTCTCTCTCTCTCTCTCTCTCTCTCTCTCTCTCTCTCTCTCTCTCCTTGTGTGTGTGTGTGTGTGTAAGCCAGAGATCCATGTTGAGAGTCTTCCTCAATTGCTTTCCATGTGAGTACTTTGAGAGTTTCTTGAGTATCACTTAGTATTAAGAGTATTATATCTAAACCTAGATCTTACTAATTCAACTAGACTGGCTGTCTAGGAAGCCTTAGACAGCGGCTTATCTCTATTTTCTGAAGTCCTAGGATTATAGGTGTGCACTGAAGTGTTTGACGTTTCTCTGAACTCAAATCCTCATGATCGGATGGTGAGCACTTAACCTATGGAGCCGTCTCTCCAAACCTGGATTCATTTCTTAAGGTCTCAGCACTTTGAAATGGCTACACTGAAGACTAAACTGTCAACATACTGGGTGACAAAGCCCATCCAAAGATCATAGCAGAGAGCACTCTGCTTCGCTAAAGGTCCACTGATTTAAATATTAATCTCACCTAAAGCACTCTCATTGAAGCACCCAGAAAAATAATGAACAATTACTGTGCACTGAGACTGAGCCAAACTGACACCAAATGCCAGCCATCACATTATATTTAATTTCTTTCTTCCCTCTCCACCACCGTCTCCTGTGAGAGCCTCTAGTATCCTCACATAGATGGCTTCAGACTTCCTTTCTGTTTCTCCTTCAGTCTTCTTTATGCAATGAGCTCCTTTATACAAGATGAGTAAAACTACTCTGCCACCCTTTGTGGAGTACTCAAGTGGTTTCCTCTTCTTCTGCAAAGACAATCACCTTATGAAGACTACAATGACCAGGAGACATAGCCCCTCCTTCCCTTAATTGAATGCACGATGCCCCCATCCCCATCCCCATACTCAACCCATTTCCAGTTTCAGTACTATTGCCCAGAGAGTTTTTGGTTGGTTGGTTTTTGTTTTGTTTTGTGTGGTTTTTGTTTTGCTTTGTTTTGTTTTGTTAGTTTGTTTTTCTGAATCACATTTGAACCCTTTAGGATTTGGAGCCCCCTGGTTTCATACTCTTTCCCCCATTTTCCCCACTGTTCTGCACAGCTTTCATCTCAGTTCATCCACTGGTCCACAATACCTCGAATCTAAATACAATGAGGCTCCTAACTCAACTGTCTATCCTCAGACTCTTTTCACTCATTGTGCCAATGTTCTATGAAAACCACAAACACAGCCTCTGAACTATCTCTAACACTGTGCTCTCAACCTTTTAAAGTACAGATTCTTTTACACTTGAGGGAGTGTCTGCACTATTCTCAGAACATTCTTTTAAAATAGAAGGCAATATGCAATTAGATACAACACAAACAGGTTTTGTGTGTGTGTGTGTGTGAAGTGGTTACCGTGATGAAAGACTTACCAATGTGCTTCTGCCTTAACCCATCAAATGAACAGATACAACAGAAGATCTTGTAACTATTGTAATTTTAAACAGCATACATATCATGTCGTGCTATCTGCAACTGTAATATGAAATGATAATACATGATTACTTTTGGGGACAGTCACCGAGATCGCTAGCACTATTGATTTCTTAGTTATACCTGAAAAGGAAATGACAAGTTTCACATAAAAATCCAAGTTTATGAGCCCTTTGAAATCTATTCTAGATAAATCTTTTTAATATAGTATTTTATTAATTCCTTGAGAATTTCATACAGTGTATTTTGGTCATCCCCTATCTTTCCTCTAACTCCTCCTAGATGCATCTAACTCCCATTTCCCCATGTGCCCCCAACTCCTTGTCTTTTTTAAAGATTTTAAATTAAATTAAAATATGATTGCAGCATTTCCCTCCTCCCTCACCTCCCTCCTAACCTTCACATGTCAACTCCACCCCACTAACACTCCTTTTGAAATTCATGGCCTTTTTTATTTTAACCATGTTTGATCATTTATGTTTATGCACACATATAAACAATATAATATGAATATAATATCATATAATTCTGTATATAGTTATACAATATTATATATGTAATTACATATTTATGTATACACACATGCACACAAATAAACATACAAACACAATCTGTTGAGGACTCTCAGTGTCACCTGCATATATATATTTCTAAGTCTCACCACTGGTATGAGATAACCAATTATAATCTCATTCTTGGGGAGTTTTCTCTTTCACTAATTGTTAATTTCTTATAGATCTTGGTCTAGGAGAAAGGTCCTATGATATTTCACCCAATGCTGAGATGTCAACTTGTTTTTTAATTATTCAGGAGATCTTATTTAGTCAGCATGGTTTTGATGTTTCACAGGTATTATTACTTCTCTGTCATAACTAGAAGGCACAATCTCATAGCAGACTTCTTGATCCTTTGGCTCTAACAATCTTTCAGATTCTCTCTTCTAGGAGTTATGTTGTAGATGAATCATTTGGGGTGGGGAGCCTACGGTCAGTTGTTATCTGCATTTTGACTAGTCATGGTTTTTTTTTTCTTTTTTTCTTTTGTTTTGATTGTTTTTGTTTTGTTTTGTTTTGTTTTATTTTGTTTTGTTTTGTTTTTCAATACAGGGTTTCTCTGTGTAGCCTTGGCTGTCCTGGAACTCACTTTGTATACCAGGCCTGTCAAGAAAAGCTTCTTTGGTAAGAGGTGAGAGCTACACTTACCTGTAGGTATTAGGATCAGTACTGGGAATGTAGCTAGTAGTTATGTCGATCTAGGAAAGAAGTGGTAATTACTTCTCTTCTAAGGTCTTTCTAGCCAGGTGTAGTTGGCAACATTCATAGTACTAAACATTATTTCCTCTTGGTAAACAAACTATGAATCTAATTAGGTAGCTGTAGGTTACCGTCGAGATACAAGTAACACTACTGCACTTTTAGGGATATCTTGTCATCCTGATCATTATTGTGGTTGATAGGTATCTGTGGTGGTTTGAATAAGAATGGCACCCCCCATAGGCAAATATATTTTAATTCCTAGTAACCAGGAAGTGGAACTGTTTGAAAGGATTAGGAGGTGTGCCCTTATTGGAGTAGGTGTGGCCACGGAGAAAGTGTCCACTGAGGGTAGACTTAGAAGTTTCAAAAACTCATGCCAGGTCTCCTCCTTCCCTCTGCCTATGGATCAGGATGTAGAACTTTCAGTTACTACTCCAGCTGCCATGTTTCTTGCCGTGAAAATAGACTAAGCTCTGAAACTATAAGCCAGCCCTCAATTAGATGCTTTCTTTCGTAAGAGTTACCTTAGTCACGATGTCTATTCACAGTAAAAGACCAGTGACTAAGACCTCATCACAAGTAGGTAGGACTATTGATTGCTTTCCTCCTTAGAAGCTTGCATATCACCCCTGGTACTGTGAAAAACTACTTTTCAGTGAGGTGGCTTTTGGGTCAGTTCTAGCTCAAACTCTTTGCAGTCTATGTCTGAAGAGTGTGGTGTCTTCAGCATCAAGGACTCACCTTCAGCTTCTGGCAGCCAACCAAAGGGCAACAGCAATAATCTGTATCACTTCAGAAATCTCTGGACTTGATAGATTATCAACTTGAAAGGCAATTTCTCATGCATACTAAAGTTTTTGTCCCAAAGTCTGTATTCCTCATATATATATATATATATATATATATATATATATATATATATATATCCAGATTTATCATAGCAATACCCAAGTCCCTGGTACCAATGTCTGTCTGTCTTAGGGTTTATTGCTCTGATCAATAACTACAGCAACTCTTTTAAAGTAAAGCATTTAATTGGGGCTGGCTCACAGTTTAGAGGTTCTGTCCATTATCATTATGGTAGTGTACAGGCAGGCATGATTCTGGAGGAGCTGAGAGTTTTATATCTGAACTGGCAGGCGGTGGGAAGTGAATGAGACACTAGGTCTTGCTTGAGCTTCTGATACCTCAAAGTCCACCCCCAGTGACACACCTCCTCCAAAAGTCCATACAGCCTACTAGCGCCATGCCTTATGGACCTCTGGGGGCCATGTTCACTCAAACCACCACAATTAGAAAGGTGAAAAACCACTGGTCTATGGCTTTTGGATGGCATATCATCACTCTAAATCATTGAATTTCATTTAAATATGTATATATGTAAATACATACACCTGTATGCATTACATGTAATCTTTGATGAGTATAGACTAATGATTCCCTATGTTTTTCTCAAGCATCTTTAATGTTATTTATTTCTCCTTCTCTCTCCTTCTGCATAGTCCTACTTCCATTTCCCCAATTAAAGACTGCCTCCACATGCTTCCAATTTTCCCCTTCATATTACCTGTAGTATTCTAGATAAATTTTTATAGTTGATCCCATGAATAGCATGGGCTATGCACTATTCCAAAGTCTTTTTGGATCTTGCAATTTTTTTACACACACCTCCAATGTTTTTTCTAGCCTCTTCTATAAAGAAAGCCACATATCCTTTGTGCTTATCTCTGGACATTATCTTCTACTCCCTCACATTTCCAGTTAAAGCAGCCTCTTTTATACCTTTAGGACTCTAGGGTTGGAGCATCATTTTCCTGTATAACCCGGAAACTATGTTCTCCTTACTTTTCCTTTCTGGGTTGGGGAGGCTGCTCTTACTAACTACACAGGCTCCTACCTGTTACTTTTTAGTCCCTTGAAGGAGCCACCATAACCTTTCACTGTCATTACTTAACATTACACCTTATTTATTTGGTTACCTCCCATGTCTAGGATTATACAACTGAGCAGCACATTTTTGTGGAATCAAGCCATTTCTTATTGAAACTGTAGTACCTTCTAGTATCCCATAGAGTAAGTATCTAATTTGATCACACGGAGGATGGAGAGATGGCTTATTGGTGAAGGGTACAAACTGCTCTATCAGAGAACCCCAGTATGGTTCCCAACACCTGACTCAAGAGGCCCATAACCGTGTTATCCAACACCTCTGGCTTCTGGGGGTACCCGCACTCATGTCTATATTCCCCTCCACACACAGATATAGACATAGCCAAAGCAAGTATAAATTTTGGAAAATAATTTATCCATTCTCCAAATACTATCACAATGATATTAGGCTTCAGCCTATAGATTATAAGGAGGTACAAACACCGATCTTATAGTAACGGTTTCTTAGCTAAGAGGGAACCACTCCTGAGCTGTCCTGATCATGACTTGGGAGTAGTAGATAGGAACTTGAATTTTATAGCACACAGCATGATATTCCAGTTGAGGGGTTCCTAAGACTACTGGGCACAATGAAAAAAGAACTGAGAGGCAGCAACGTGACATTTTCATATTTGGGAATGTGATGCAAGAATTGGCTCCTATTTTAAGAGCTATCCTGGTAAAATTATAGATTTTGTCTCCCTTTGATTCATGATGGATACAAGTGACAGTTGACTCTGTGTTACAGCTATTAATGTAGAACATCCATGTTATCTTTTAATTTTGTTTTGTTTATTTTTATTCTTTTGTATTTTTCATCATATAAGTTTTCCTATATACATATATAAATATGCATATATGCAAATCTATACATGTGCCACTACATATATGAGCAGCATATCTATGTAGCTATATGTATATAGAATAATTCTTTCTTCTGTAGGCAATAAAACTATACTAATTTTAATTTGCTAAACACCCACTCTGTTGTATCACAACAGTGCATATCTACAGCAAATATTTAAAAATATTTGCTCAACATAAGTTTGCTAATAGGGATGGATTCATGTTCGTTAAGATGTATAATTACTTTCAAACCATATGCTGTTCTGATGTAAATTCATGTTGGCTCTTGAAGAAGACACCTATAATTTCGAAAATAGATCACATTCAATATCCCATTTCTCTAAGCAGAAAATGTCCCTTGTGATTTGCACTGTAAGTCTGGGGATAGAAAACAGGTAACTGGTATTTACTCACTTACAACCTTAGCTGTTATTGTCAAGTATTCCTTCCTGGTGGATCTGATATTAGTCAGTGCATTGAATCTTTAAAATAACTATTGACCGGTATGGGGTAGGTAAGGACATGTTATAGATACTGGGGTTGGAACAAACAAGAATAGGTTTATATATAATCAAAGATATTTTAAGTAGTATGTGACACACATACAGTCCAAGCAACCTTATGGAGAAAGGAGGGAGAGAAAGAGAGAGAGAAAGAGAGAAACAGGGAGAGAGAGAGAGAGAGAGAGAGAGAGAGAGAGAGAGAGACCTCTTTAACATTTTTTATTTTCATAATATATTTATTGATTATTTGAGAATTTCACATCATGAACCCTAAGCACAACCTCTTCCTAGTCTTCCCAGGTATGCCCACCCCATTCTTGTGACCCCCCCAAAAATAAAGAAAAAGAAAAGAAAACAGTAACAAAAGAAAACTAAGCCCAATTTGAGTTGCCCATATACTCACTAGAGCATGATTGAACACTCAGTGGCCAGTTTCTCAAAGAAAACTAAATCATTGAGACCTCATTCCCCTCAACCCTGTGTACTCCCCAACCACCACCACCAGAAGCCACCAATGGTGGAGAGCGTTTTTACAATGGTTTAACAATCGCTATTGATCCTACCAGAAAGTCTCCAACCTCATGACATAATTACCTTCGCAAAGCCTCTGCTCTAAACAGTATCCTATCTGGTATTAGATTTCAGCATATGAATTACAAGGAGACGTAAGTCTCCCTTTTATGGTAATATCTTCCTTGGAAAGCAGGGAAACTTCTTAAAGTTATCCTATTAAATCTTTAGAAAAATTAGGCATTCAATTCCCATGTCCAGATAGTCTCACCCACTCTGAATCCTTTCAAGTCTTGGGTATCACTAGGCCTACACATAGCCTCAGCAGCCTAATAATTATAAGACTATAACTATGTGTTTTCTTTTAGTCATCTTTTCATCTCCATCACAAAATAGAAACAAGTTACTAGGAAGGGAGATTTATTTAGTTCACAATTTTCAAGGCAGAAACCCCAAGTGACACAATCAGACCTTACAGTGAGGGTCCCTTGGTTACATTGCCTCATGATCCAGACAGCAACAGTAGGAGCCTGTGTCATAGCAAATAAATGATTACCTAACCCTGAAACCAAGAGTTGGGCCAGGTGATGGTGGCGCACGCCTTTAATCCCAGCACTTGGGAGGCAGAAGCAGGCAGATTTCTGAGTTTGAGGCCAGCCTGGTCTACAGAGTGAGTTCCAGGACAGCCAGGGCTACACAGAGAAACCCTGTCTAGAAAAACAAAAAAACAAAAAAACAAAAAAACAAAAAAAAAAAAAAACAAAAAAAAAAGAGAAAGAAACCAAGAGTTGGATAAGCTGGGTTGGAGAAGCTTGTTCTTTGCCTAATAACCCACTGGTCAGAACTCAAAGGATAAAATGAGCAATGTCAAGGGTATTTCCAAAGGAACTAACTCATGTCCACAATGAACCTGTGGATATTGACTAAAATCCAATGTCTGGAAAGCCCATTGTTTCCCAGCAGTATCAAATACAGAAGTTATCCCCTTCTATACATAATGGACCATAAACCCTGGGGGAAACTCAAACCATATCCAAACCATACTGTAAGAAATGAATAATTCTATTATTTGGGGGGAAAAAGAGGATTGAGATTAAGGAGAAACAAGGTGTAAGAGAGAGGACTAGAGAGATGGCTCTGTGGTTAAGAGCACATATTGCTCTTGTAGAGGACCTGAGGTCAGTTCCCTGTCGTCAGGCAGCTCACAACCACATATAATTTCAGGGAAATTGGATACTTCTGGCTTCCATAGGCACCAGTACACACATTCACCCCTGCCACATACATACATATACATCATACATAAATTAAAAATAAATCTAAAAATGATTAATCAAGTCCCAAATTTATAGTTTGTCATCAAAATTAGTGAACATACATCATTTGAGTGTCATGTTCTCATCAAGATAACACAAAAATGTCCATAAAATTAAAAGAAACTTTTAAAAACAAAAATAGGTCATTGTTAGTCGTAATGGTGAATTAGTTAATTGCTTTGGCTCCCAGCGGGTCTCATGAGAACATCTGTCCAAGGACTCTCTGACACAGGACAGCTTATTTTGATATGCCTTGACTAGTTCAATGGCTGGGCACTTCTAAATTTTCCCTCGGCTATTCATTCCTCTTCGATATTCCTGAGATAACAACTTTTAAAATCTATATTCCATCTCTGCTACCCCAGACTCAATGGGGAAGTGGCCTCTAGGGACACTTTCCCAGATTCTTACATGCCAGCAGGCCTTTAAGTTTCACTTTTCTCCTTCCCTCCTCTCTTCCCCTGGCTAGTCACCTGAGCAATCTAAAACTCCTACCTCTATCCTTCTGCCTAGCCATTGACTGTATATCAATTCTTTATTATCAATTGAAACCAGTTGGAGGCAGGGATCCTCAAGTCTGAAAGTGAGGCTTTTTGGGAGCCAAAATAAAACAAAGCATTAAAATCAATCCCCAGCAGTTGGTTGTTTTTTATGACTCTGCATTATTATATAATGGGGTCAGTCTCCCCAACCCTACTGCATTTATTCCCTTTCTCAGCCTGGCAAAGTAATCCACTCACATGTGCACAAGCAGGCAAACTTGTGGGGCCCATAAAGGTGGGACAAGAGACAGAACAACATAAAGTGTTATAGAGAGTTCAGGTTCTGATTGTAGAGCCTTTATAACTCTCCCACTGAGTCTAAAATAAGGGACAATTCTTTGATAATTGTGTGCTTGGTTGAACATTGGTCATCTTGCCTTGGCCTTCAGTAGAGCCCCACAGGCATTAAGAAACCATAACACCCATGCTAGACTCCTGTCTGCAAGCATAACAAAGTATCATTAATAGTGTCAGGGATTGATGCTTTTCCATGGGATAGATCTCAAGTTGGGCTGGTTATTGGGTGGCTGTTCCCTCAGTCTCTGCTCCATTCCCAATCCCTGCATTTCTTGTAGACAAAATACGTTTTGGGTTGAAAGTTTTGTGGGTGTGTTGGTGTTCCTGTTGCTACACTGGGGTTCCTGCCTAGACACAGGAGGCAGCCTCCCCACGCTCCATATCCCCAATGCTATGAGTCTAGCATGGCTGTCCTCTGAGAGGCTCCATCCAACAGCTCACTCAGACAGATGCAGGCATCCACAGCCAAACATTGGATGGGGCTTTGGGACTCTTATGAAAGAGTTGGGGGAAGGATTGCAGCTCCTAAGAGAATAGGAGCTCCACAGGAAGATCAACAGAACTAACCTGGACCCTTGTGGCTCTCAGAGTCTGAACCATCAACCAAAGAACATACATGGGCTGGACCTAGGCCTTCTCATACATATGTAGTAGATGTGCAGCTTGGTCTTCATTGGGTCCTGAACAATTGGAACAGGGGCTATTCCAAAAGCTGTTTCCTGTGGTGGGATATGTTCTTCTAGCAGGACTGCCTTGTTTGGCCTCAGTGGGAGAGGAAGTACCTAGCCTCACAAAGAGCCACTCAGAGGAGAAGGGGAAGGGGATGTGCGATGTATTTTGAGAGAGGCTAGCAGTGATGTAAAGTGAATAAAAAAAAAATAAAAAAGAAATAAAAAAGAATAATAGCTGAATTTTAAAAAAGAAAGAAACAAAGAAACCACAACGGTACTCACTAATTTAAAGTCCCCATTTTCAATATGGTAAGCTACATTAAAAAAAAAAAAAAAAAAAAAAAAAAACCTTAAGAATTCATGTCCTTTGACCCAACTTTTAGCATTTTTATCCATCCAATCTAGCAAAATCTCTTATTAAATATAAAAAATATAATGCAGTAACTAAAATATATTGTTGTAAATATACACTTGCATAATTAAAGGTGTACTACAATTTCCCATAGAATACCTAAATCAGCTTACAAAACAAATGCACAGTTTAGGCTGTTGTTGTCATAGGTGTAAGCAGATGTCTCCATATACACAGGAATAGATAAACATGTAAGTGGATGTTATATGCTTTGTGACCCTGAAATGTTCCTACAGTGTCAGGGGTTTGAACATTTTTTTTTCCCAGCTGGTGGTACTTTTGGGGGAGAATTTGGAGCCTTTGATAGTATCTCGCTGGTTGATGCAGGTCACTAGGGGGCAGCCTTGAGGATTACATGTTAGCTGTGTTTCTGAATCAAGCTGTCTGATTCCTTTCCTGCTAAATTGTGATAAGATAGACTGCATTGAAAACTAAATCTCTAGGAAGCATCTCAGTCTAGCCTCCACACCTTCCCTGTCATGGTGGTGGCACCCTTTAAACTGTTATCAAAACAACAACAAAAAACCCACAACCAACAACAAAAACTTCCCCTGACAAGCATTCTGTCACAGCAAAAAGAAAAGTAGCATGTATGTGTACACACACACACACACACACACACACACACACACACACAGAGAGAGAGAGAGAGAGAGAGAGAGAGAGAGAGAGAGAGAGAGAGAAATGCACTTACATTCACACTGGCAAAGGCAGATAAATAGATTCACAATATCAAGACTAGATCTCTAAATGTCAACATCATTTAACATGGTATGGTAATCTGTGGGATATATATATATGTATGAGTATGTGTGTGTATGTATGCATATCTACATATATGCATATATACATATATGAGGGGACAAGTGATGAGTGGATCATGCTACCAGACAGAAGAACTGAAAAGGTTGAGCAGGCCAAAATCCTGGGACTCACAGAACTGAGATAGCAGGAATGGGGTCAGCTCCCCACCAAGTTCTACTTGTTCTGGAACATGTAACTATGACACCCCACTGAGAGGGCCATGACAATCAGTCACATAGGGCTGAAGTCCTTCCCCATGCACATACAGCATCCCTAACATCTTAGACTGAGCCAATGGGGAGCACTTACCCCTGGATCCCATCGTACTCCTCAATGTTTATAAGGACCCTATCCACATGGAATGAAGTGCACGAGTGATTTCACCATTGCTTCCCTAGGATACACAAAGACCCGGCATATGTGTAGTAGCGTTTGGGAAGCGGAGGAAGGAGGATCATAAATTTAAGGTCATCCTTTGATATGTAGCAAGTTCAAGGCCAGCCTAGTATACAGGAGACTGTATCTTAAAAAGAAAAAAATACCTTAGAAGAATACTATGTGGTTCCACATCTTGTCTTCTGTATTATGCAACAGCATTTCTTCCCATCTAGAGATATTATAATTTCCATATATATATATATATATATATATATATATATATATATATGATATAATACTTGCTGTAATTACCATCCACTGGACATACCTATAAGAAAACAAACCAGGGAACTAACCTGCTGGAAAACATACAATGAAAATATCCTGGTTGCCTTAATACTAACCATTCTCATAGCTATAATTTTGCCCACATTCCTGGTGACTGTGATTTGTTTTTTAGTTAGACATGGTATGGTAATCTTTGGGATATATATATATATATATGTGTATGAGTATGTGTGTGTATGTATGCATATGTACATATGAGGGGACGAGTGATAAGTGGATCATCAACTCTATCATCAAGATAGAGTTGCAGTCCAATGGGGATGAATATATGAAAGTCAAGGGCTTTAACCATGTAGGGAATACAGTTAAGCAAGAGTTCCATTTGAAATTGAAAAAGCCACATTTATAATACTATCCTCATTAACTGACATTTCACGAGAAAGGTCACCAATTAAGTTATTTTTATAGCCAGGTGAATAGAAGCTATGTTTCCATGACAACAGATGGTACATAACAAGATTTTAAAAAAGGTTAATGGAACTTGTGGTGAGCCTAATGATGATGTGTGGAAATCATTCCTGCAGTTGGTTTTTCTATTGTGCACCAGCTTTCACAGGGCTGCCATTGTTGAGAACAATAGTTTTTCTTTTTCTTCCTTTCTTTCTTTCTTTCTTTCTTTCTTTCTTTCTTTCTTTCTTTCTTTCTTTCCTCTCTCTCTCTCTCTCTCTCTCTCTCTCTCTCTCTCTCTCTCTCTC
>JANHMN010000011.1:26809202-26871092 GCA_030674055.1 Rhabdomys pumilio
TATATATATATATATATATATATATATATATATATATATATATGTATGTTTATTTATGTAACTGACATAATATACATCTGTATGGCAAATACATCTAGTGTTGAGGAGACAGTGAAAACAATAATCAGTATCCCACCATAATTGAAATCTTTCATTACACTTATTTAACAGAAAGAAATATTTACAGCTACAGAGTGTGATCAGTTATGGGACATCAGACAGACCCTTAACATAACAACTTTAATAATGCCTTGTCTAAATAAAAATACCTATTTTTGTCCCTACATTTGCTCCCCTTTGAATCCCTGGTGTCCAACACAGACGTAATACAGGAAAAGCTCTCAATAACTGCTGGGTGAAACATCGATTAAGTATCTATTTCATAAATGAGGAAATTGAAATGCAGAATGAGTTGTTCCCTAACTCGTATGGTTTGCTGATAGCCAAGTCAGGACTAGAGCATGGCTCTTCTACTTGTGTAATATCAGCAGAACAAACCTGAGCATCAGAAGTCGGGAAAATACTTCATCTACCACTTGAGCACTAGAAAACCAGTTGCCAGAGTCTAGGAGCTTTTGGTTCCCTGAAAAAAACTAAGATTTTTGTTTTTTAAGGCTCTAGAATGTAAACACCAGAAAATAAAAATTGATGGAATCCATCTGAATCTTAGTTAGCTGAAATTTAGTTCAGAGGAATACATAAAGTTAATACTGTGTATATCTTAGTTTGCTTGAAATATAAGTGATTTTCCTGTCTGAATATTGAGCAGAAAGGTTGGTGGGGTTTTTTTTGTTGTTGTTGTTGTTTATTTGTTTGAAATAAAGAACTAACTATGTCATGAAAGTAAAATGTATGAAGTCAGGGGGTTTGGTGAAGTTTTGCTAGGCCCCCAAGAAATTATGCAAAGAACAATAAAGATCAGAAGGAAGAAATACTAGAAACTACCAGTCTCTCATCTTATCCCAATCAGGGTGGGTGGACTCCATATGAAGTCAACTAAGAAGAACCCATAATATTGCTAAAGAAAACCCTACATAATAATGAGAGAAACTGTAGTCAGACATGAGTATTACCTACTCTAACAGGATCCACTTTTACAGACACTAAATGCATCCTGTGAAGGATTTTAACATCAGACAGAAAAGAATTTGGTAGAATCTCTGTCATTTACAGTAGGTCCATTTGAACATACATGAAGGAAAGAGCTTCTCTGTGTTATGAATGTGCTTCACCCTCACTGATGCCAACCATAAACAAGTCTTACAGACAACAAATCACTTTGGTCGTTCAGTTGTAGATCTACAATTTTGCATTTTCTTCTGGAAGTAGCTGTAAATTAAGCGGTACTGGCCATTTGTTAAGGTGTGTTGCTCAACCAACACTTCTAAGCTGCTGTTGATACTCAACAGCTTTAAGTAGACGTGTACTGTGTCGTGTCTATCCTCACCGTTTCTTTAACCACCTTAGGTTACATTTGGAGCATCTGAAGCAAAAGATTAAATCATTTATATAAGTTGTACACATGGATGGTAAGTGGCAGCTCACTGCAGCCTGTCATAGAGCCCATTCAAGTCTTCTTGATATTATGTCCTTTGTTCTCATCTTACCTGAACTAGGATGGATGGACTCAATGGGAACTGTGACACAAATCCGTAGATATTCAGTCTCGGTGCCAATAAAATCTCGACGTAGTACTTGCAAAAAATGGCTCAAAATGGTGGGGAGAACCCCATGAGTGTTTGGTAAATGAAAGCTGGCCTTGGCACATTCTGGTGCTAATTATGTAATTTGCAAATGCTAGAGATGAGTTAATATGTAATCTTTGGAATTTTGAGAAGAAAAAAAAAACTTTGATCATGGTGGGAAAGTGTGAAAGACATGAATGGCTGAGGCCAGCTGGTCACTCCAATTACCACAGTCCAATTAGCATAAATAACTACATTCCTCATGTAAAGCATCACCCTCTCTCTGTGACAGTTGTTACTTAAGAGGCTGAAGAAGTTAAAGGACTAAAGTCACATAATCAGTGCCAAGAGACATCCAACAAGGGAGAAAAGGTATCAGGGCTCAGAGCTGACAAATGAGTCTGACTTGGGATACCGATGTAAAGCAGAAGTCATGTAAGTTAAAGAGTACAGCAAAATTTTCCTCAGCAATTTTTGTCTCTGGATGCTACTTTTAATCATATTAAGCACGGGAAAACAATGTTAATATTGATATTTTGGTTAATATATTATAGGGAAAAGAATAACAGCACCTATGGTCTGGATGTTTGAATTGCCCCCAAATTTGTATGTGTAAATCTTGATCCTAGGTGTTGCTATTAAGAGGATTAAGAAGCAGGGCCTTTAGCCCTGATTAAATCCTGAAGATGGAGCATCCATGATTTGACAGAGGATTCTTTTAAAATGGACCACTGAGTACTCACTATTGCCTTCTGCCATGGGCAGACACAGTGAGGCCAGATCTTTAAGGTATCAGGTCTTCACTTGACAAAGTAAGCTATTTATAAGCCTGATTTTGGATTTACCATATGCCAAAACAGTGAGAAGTAAATCTGTCACTTAAAAGCCATTCAGTTTACAGTATATTTTTTTATATCAGTCAAGCTGGAATCCTTTGACAATGTATATATTTATTTGGAGGGGGGGTAGAGGGGTGTATCATGTGACTGGATGATATGTCTCCAAGTTGATTGTGATCATACCAAAATTAGCTCCCCAAATCTGGTCCTCTCATGAAGACTGGTGATGTGTTTTAGTGGCTTGAATTAAGAAGAAGGAAAACATATTCAGGTGTTCTTAAGTATGAGATTGAGAGAACTTTCAAATAAAACATGGTCATATTTTTAAGAGTGAACAATGATATTTACAGGAGAAGCTTAAGCTAGGAAGTTAAAAAACACTTGATTCTATTCTCTCCTTGTGCCATAGTCTAAGTAATGTGAAGGCCACCCAGTTATAAAAAGGATCTTGAGACAACTTACATGATTTTAATATTTAACAAATAGCTGCAACTTGCTTCTCACCATTTTAAAATTTGTAAAACCTTACTCTTTTCAACCCAAAGACCTCTTAGCAATCATGATGCTTTCAGGAAGCCTCTTAATTTTATCATTTATTTATGTGTTAACTTAAAAGAGAAAGTCAATACCATAGACAATAAAGTCATATATTATTCATGCTTCAAAGCTGAAAGACACTTGAAAATGAAGAAAAATGTGGCCATCCATTCATTAATGCACCGAATGGAAGGGACTGAGCTGGGACTGAGCTATGTTCTGGTCTATGAGTTAGGAGGAGATTAGCAGTGATTACAATGAAACTTAAATTGAGAATGTCTTATCTTCTGGGAATGTATATGCTAGCTCGTTGGAGGAGGAGAGGAGAGTGGGGAGGAGGAAGAGGAGAACAAGGAGAACAAGAAGAACAAGAACAAGAAGTTAGTTAAGAGTTCACCATCATTTCTTTTGAGTCAAATTCCTTAAATTTGTCAAGTTGAATGTTCTTACAGAATCTCATACATTAAAAAAAGGAAGAACTTCCAAGTTTCCCACACTTGTGACCCATGATACCACTCCCTCCCCATACCACTCTTTTTCCACTGCTCATTCGTTATTGAACCCAGAGCTGTGTACTTCCTAGGCATGCTAGGCAAGTGCTCTGCCAATTAGCTACATCCCTAACTCTATGACTACCATTCTTTAAACCACTCAAAGTCACATGAAAAGAACAGTAAATATGTTAAATATCCCTGTATCCATTTGTACAGTGTAATGGTAGTCATAACCGTAGACAAAACTACAAAAGAGATTGGAGTGAACAATTTCACCATGGTCATTCAAGATGTACGTCAACCTGACTCTCCTATCCTTGCCGAAGAAGGTTCTTGCTTTTGATGGGTTTCATTCATTTCCTCGAAAGGGTGAGTAAGAATAACATGTCTGTGCCTTCCTTCTGTTGATGAGCAAACACCAGGAGCATATGCAGCAGCGGCTGCTTGCGTGCCCAGCCAGGCAGCCCGGTTGCAATGCTGTTAGAGGGATGGCGGTGTTCCCAGCTGCCGTCGCCCACATGGAGCTCTAATGGCCCTGTTTCTTGGCTTTTCTCCAGGTCCCTCCACAGCCCTACATTACTGAAATTAGGTTGAGTGGATTTCCGAGTAAAACATTACCTCTTGGGACCTGCCCAGCTCTCCCCAGCCTTGTCAACATTGATTAACTAGAAGCTGCTATCATCCTGGGGCCATGCCCACAATTACTCTACCAATCACCATTGGGCTGGGTGCACTTCCCTTTTCCCTTTTAGTTTCATCTTTCTTGAATATTAAGCATCGTTACCCCCAAAGCTCAAAGGGAAGCAGTGAGGAGTGCTTAGTAGTGTACTCGCCTATGGCCCTTTTGTGACTCAGACCATCTTTTCCTTGAGCTGCACACCAGATGTTAAATTGGAGCCTGGGCTGGCTTTTGGTTGTCCCTGGGATCCATATTTCCCTTTGTCATTCACTTTGTTTCATATTTTAAATTGTATTAAAATGCCGAGCGCGTACACATAATTTTTGGTGTCAGGATAATGAACTAAATTACACTTCCACCCTTGTCCCTTGTTTTCTGAGCCTTTGAAAGAGAAAATAATCTGTTATGCACTTACATTTTTCAAAGAGTAACAAATAAGAATTTAATTAAGAAGAAATGTCAAAGGCAGCTGCCACAGGGTCTTAATGATACCCAAAACATACCATTACCAAGCTCTCGCCTGCCCTGTGAGTTTCAGGACTAAGCAACTCTACCATTTACCCTGACTTTTCCACCAACTAGTCACTCAAGTTCAGGCAAATTAGATTTCCTTTCTTTGCTTCAGTTTCCTAATCTAGAGATAATGATATGGGCATTTGTGCCTGCCCCATCTCATTGCAGGCTATGTGGAAGTTATGATATGTATTGTGAAATACTTTACAAACTATAAAGGGGACCATGTGCAGTCTGCTGAGTATTTAACCAACTAGGAGTTTAATTTCTTGGGCTTTAGTCTAACTTGTGGAGTTTTTAAACTAACATTCTCTTTCTAAGATCAAAACATCTTTTTCCTCCTCCTGTACTTTTCTAGATAAAATGAGAGCCTCCGCAATACTTCTACATCTCTGGCTGAAAGAATATGTGTGCTGTGAACAGCATTGTACAGAAAAGCAGACACTCAGGAAAGGAAGACTATTAACCAAGGGAATTCACTGCTCTAGAAGCTAAAAGGGGAATACAGATTTTCAACTAGTAAAAAGAAAGCTGGTGTTTTCATTTGAAAGGGAAAGTGATCCAAAGATTAAAGACAAAAGTCAAAGTGGGTCAACTTGCTCCAGAAACCTTTTTTAAAAAATATATTTATTTACTTTATGTATATGAGTGCTCTGTCTGCATGTATATCTGCATGCCAGAAGAGGGCATCACATTATAGATGGTTGTGAGCCACCATGTAATTGCTGGGAACTGAACTCAGAATCTTTAGATGAACATCCAGTAAGTACCTTGCCACCTCGCCAACCCTCTGGAAACCTCTTAAACTATACATATAAAATCTACACAATCATCAGAAGGTAACATCCCGCCTCCTCCCAGTGCTGCCAAACAGTTACAACCTTTCTCAGTGTTACCTTTTTTCTTATTTGGCATTCAGATGTACTCTACATCTGTGCACACTTACCCGTGTCTGTCAGAGGTATTCTGTACATTGTAACTGATGCTACCTGTGACTTGCAATTTATACAAGGTATACACAAAATACTCAAAGTTAAGTCATTTCAATGTATGCTCACCAACTCTTAAGACCACATTCACCTGATATTTCCCACTTCTAAACTACTGTAGGGAGAATTAATCACTCTTTTCATAAGGAAATTCTAGTCCTAGAACTATACAGCATTAAATTCCCCACCCCCCTCGTGACATTTTACTATGGCTTTGGGTAACTTACTTAACCTCTCATAGCTCCCTTTTCCTTATCTATAATTAGCAGTGATGTTGGCACCTCTCTCAGGAGATTATTATAAGAACTAAATGTGTTGCTCTAAAGTCCTTCACAACGTACTTCATGTTTAAATCAGCTACTGGTTTTGGAAGAGAAGGTTGTTTGCTATATGTCAAGTAATGCATTTAGAAACTTGACACAAAACAATTCTCTCTCTCTCTCCACATTATATGTGTATATGTATATGTATGTGTATGTGTATGTGTATGTGTATGTGTATGTGTATGTGTATGTGTATGTATATGTATATGTGTGTGTACATATACATATATATGTACATATATATGTATGTATATATGTGCATACACACATATATACATATATTCCTTGTTTTTTCATATTTTAATAAAGTAGTAATAATAAACTAACAAGGATGAAGGAAAATGAACATGAAATCATGAAATGAAGAAACAAAAACTAACAAGCATGTCGCTTCTTGGCTCACATGGATGAATAATAAAGGAGTTGACTTTTTCCTCTTCCCTGCTAGTAAGAACTCATCCAACTTTAGAGGAACTTTCAAATATTCAATCAAAAAGGAAAGAAAAGTCTGTGCCTTACAAGGCTCGTGCTTAGAAAATGACTGTCTATCCATCTATTTATTTATCTATGTATCTATGTATCTGTCTATCTATCTTGTTATCATCATCTTCATTGATGCTATATATAAGATATATCACATATATCTTATATATTATGTATAATATAGTATATACATAATATATAGATACTTTTTATCATATCTATAATATATCAAATATTATATTTTATATATACTATATATCTTATATATCTTATTACATCTTATATTATATATACATATATGTGTATATATATGTCTGCATATATATATATATGTATCTGCATATATATATATATATATATATATATATATATATATATATGAGAGAGAAGGAGAAAGAGTTCTTTGAAAAACAAGAAAAAGCTTTGACATTGGGGCTGGAGTCCAGAAATGATTTTAAAGGCAAAGATGAAGCACTGGTCAAATTGGCAGGGTAGCATACAGAAAGTCAGAGGTTGGCAGGATAAGAGTAAAGGCTCATGAGTGTACTATACAATATCTCTGCTGAATCCTTGGCTTACATACAAAGAAAATCTACTTCCTCCCGAAACTTCACACTGGTTGATTTCAATGGCAATGGCCAATCTGGGGCTTGCCTAGCTCTGTGTGTAGGAAACATGAATGCATATTGAATGAGCAGGAACTAAGCTGCTACTTATCCTGAGCTGGGTAGTGAAACTGACACCCAGTGGACAAGTTACATGGGGAATGGTGATTTTTTTTTCCTAGATTTTTTTTTTTTTAGAATTTTCAGGTTATCACAGACAATGTTAAGGAAGAAAAATCTCCCTTTATTCAGTCATGTTTATAGAATTCTATATTTTAATAATTAATTGTTTAAGTTTTAAAATGAATCATACAGAGTGAAATTTTACAGTTCTGCTATGAAAAACTATTTTTGATTTCCAGGAAGTCTTGTGGTTATGTGGGGAGGGGCCTGAGCTGAGGACCCCAGAGAGGACATCTCTGAGGTGGTCATCATACTTTTCACTCATGCACAACACTCCATCATCTCTTTACCTTCCCACATAAGAAATCCCACCAGAGTGTGAACACAGTCAGGCTAGGAAATAACTGCCTTCTCAAATGATGCCCCAGGCCAAAAAAAAAAAAAAAAAGCATACTTCTAGAAACCTTTGTCAAACACGACAGAAACTGACACTTCATTTTCTCCCCCCCCCCCAACCTGGAAAAGATTTTCTATAATTCTCCCTGACACAGTTTGGAGGAACTTACAATTAAAACAAACAAACACAGATATGCACACACAGATGTGCACACGCAGATGTGCACTGCCCATCACAGCAGATCATATCCTCAAACTGTGAGACACAGTAAAAGCCTACTTTTTCCCCACAAGAACCAGAAAATGAAAACACCAAAACAAACCAGCTTGACATTACGTATTTGATATTATTTATTAGGGTTTAATACTTAGTAAGCTTAGGAGAAATGTAACAGGAGAAGCAAGTTTCTGGGCCATTTTTATCCATATATTCTCTTGGCTTCCTTTTATCGGATTTTTTTTACTTATTGAACTGTGTATAAGCTTTTGATGGCTCATTGAATTGAGCCATCGCAAACCTTATCTAGAGATTTATGTGTCTTTTCTTTCTTTCTTTTTTTGCAGTTTCCTTTATCTTTTGAGATAATAATAGTAAGGATGTCTAAAAAAGTCCTAAGGAATCATACTATTAACTATCTACCTAATAAAATCTATAGGTCTGCATATAAATTTACATAAATAAGTTAATGAAATTTTCCCATCTGAGCTGACAATGCTTCCTCCAAGAGCCAAAGACCACCTAACAAAAGCCCCAGCAACAAACATAAAACCTCGCTTCCACTTTATTTATTATTTGTTCGTTCATTCATTCATTCATTCATACATCCCAATCTTAGATTCCCCTCTTTCCCCTCACCTCCTTTTCATCCATCCACTCCTCCTCCAGAGAAACCCCTTTTTGAATAGTTAAGACTCAGGAGACTCCTGAAACATCACAGGCTATTGGCCTAGCCTGACTCATAGAGGTAAAAGATTAATCCCTATTTTTGAAAACACCATGCATTTCAAAGGTAGGGCCCAGAAGCCCTTGAGCTGGAACTGACCTCAAAGCCTCCTCCTGTGACTTGTGTCACACCAGACCTTGAGAAAATTAATGAGCTATCTTTTAGGTGATGTTGATTTTTATTTAAGAGAACATACACTGATTCTCAGTAATGTTTTCACATACATATTTTAACATCACCAACTACAAAGTTGATAGTTCCAACATTCATTTATAAAAGAAAAGAAAAAAAAAACAAACAAAAACACCTCAGGGTTTGCTAGATCCTACAATCCGTTATCAGATTATATGATTTGGTTATCTGATTCCAGGGCTGACATTCAGAAATTAAAACTGGGCATGTCTCCAGTTTTAGAAGAGTGACACCAATCATGATACAGATGCCTGAAAGCCTGTCCTGTTGGTAAGCACCCATTGTTTAAGTGAGATGTAAACCATGAGAGAGCTGCACTGGGGGAGCACCCTCAGCTAGGCCCTTGCCATGACTCGTCGTGATATGTTTGGGTAGAACTTGAGCTTAGGCAGACAATTATTTATCCTTGTTGTGTAATTTTCCCTTATGGCTGTGTCTACATAGCACCCAGCAAACTAGCAACTTGGCAGTTGTCTTGCTAATTTTATCAATGCAAATGGCTTGAACTACATAATTCAGGACACAAAATCCTAAGTCTGTATATATTATCACAGACTTGGCTTGTGACGATTCATAAAATTACAGTAAATTGTTCATGTAATCAGAGAAAGCTGGGGGAGCCTTTGGATGATCAAATCTCAGCTCCTCCTTCCCTGAGAGAACAATAGGAGATAGAGGCTCTGTGCTTTGCCTGAAGTCACAGTACAGAGCAGAACGCAGGGATCCTTCCAGGAGATCATAGCACTCTCCATCCTGGGATGAGTGAACTCTAATGCCGATTTTATTTTATACCTCTCCCCTTAGTCCTAAATGCACTATATATCTCTATTGCTTCCATCTTTCTCTGCCTCTGTTCCTATTTTCTTTTGTGACCTACAAGACAATTCAATATAATCTTGCTTTAAGATCTATCAAAAGTAATTTTCCACTCTCTGGAGGCTCACAGAGCCAGTACTGAGAATTACCGCTTTATAAAATTTCAGTGTTGTGCTCAGTTGGTAGGAGGCAAAGTGGAAATCCTACACAGAGAAGGAAAAAAAATTCAGGACCTCTAAATGAGTTCATTAGGCTGAAAAGTAACTACGAATTATGATACATGTTATAAATTAAATAATGAGTTACTGAATGGTCAAAGTCCGGAAGTGGTTAAAATTATTATAAATGCTGTCATAGCTGTGAATTAACAAGAGACAATTTTTATGTCCTGCAAAAGAGGAAATAAAAATGAATGCCATTCCTTTATCAACCACCCCCTCCAGATTCCAGTGCTAGCAGAACATTACAAAACCAACTGTGAAGGTTTAACCCAATTTTGAAGTTAATTTAAAAAACATTATTGTAACAAGCAAAACCCATAAAAGGCATTTGTATTATAAGCTTACACGCGGGTAAATAGATGCAATCCCCACCTCTTACTGGGACAATTCATTCTGTACTCATTGTGTGCTGTGGTTTCCTGGGGCTTGTCAAATTATGGTGCTGCCTTTGAGTAAAAGAATTGCTTTAGGAATCAATGGCGTTCAGTGGAACACAACCAGAACTGTATTGGAAAAGTAATATTAGTATTTGTAGCGATTTTTTTTTCTTTTTAGCCCCAATCTCCAATCTCTTATATGCAGTGACAGAATATTACAGCTTTGGCTATTTGGGGACATTAGAAGAATAATCAGCAAAAAGAATAAAGATTCCTGGAGTCTTAATGTTATCTAGGACAGAATCATTAGCTTCATTATTTAAAGTGCAATTTGAAAATGTATCCCTCAAGCTGAGCATGGTGGCTCATACCTATAATTCCAGAAGTAGGGAGGCTAATGAGGAGGACTTCCAGGAGTTTCTGATCAGCTTGGGCTACAGAGTAAGACCCTGCCAAAACAAGAAAGAAAACCACACCAAACCAAAGCAACCAAACCAAATCAAATCAAACAAACAAACAAGGAAGACTGTCACCCCTCTCTGTTTCTCCATCCAATGTTTATTCTCCAATAAAGCCATTCTCATAGTGTATATAGAAACAACCTATCATCCTTTTTCAAATGTATCTTTTAAAGTTTGAAATTGGATATGTAGCAACAACACTTTAGTGTTAGAAGGAGCCTTGTTGACCCTGGTACACTTCCCAGTCTGGTGCAAGTATCCACAATGACACCTCCAGAGATAGACAATCTCTACTTCCACAACTCTGAGTGTAAATTATCCCCCAATATTTCTCCGAAATCTACCATCATTAAGCTTTATGTAGCCTGTCTGCTGGAAGAACATGCAACAAATAAATCAGTAATCTCTTTTCTATCCAATGCTTTTTGTAAAACTCCAGGGTAAACTCTTTTCTGGTGGGATGTACTAGCTTATTTATTCCTTTCATTTCCAAGAAACAAATTTTATGTGAGGAAATAACATTCATTGTACATCTTTCCTTCACCCCTCCTTTATTTTTCTACCTGTGCCTTCCTTGAGTTCACCAAAACAGAACAAATCAGTTGCTTTCTAAACTCTAAACCTCAGTTACCCTTATTACCATGCTTCCATTGTTCTGGACCTTTAATGGCTTGGATTTTTCTTTGAATATCAACCTTTATCTGCGATCTGTGATGGAGAAACCAGCAATAGTTTCAAAACTCGCCCAACGTTTGGCTTCCTGAACACCTCCTATCCTTTTGTACTCCCGGAAGTGGCTTATCACAAAGATCCTCTTCATATAATTTGCAGCTCTCGCAATCAGGGCTCTTGTATGGCTCCAGGATGCCACCCTTGTATGCCTGTAACAGTGGCAAACATTGACCTATTCTGCTTTGCCTAAGCTACTGACAAGCCTGGACAAGGCACTCAGAACCTCTAAATCAGCATTCCGTGTCTATATCATGTTTAGCTGCTACTAGAACTGTTGGTCCCTTTGAAATGAGCTGGACACCTAAAAAACAAATCCTGCTCAACTAAATGAAATTCCTTTTATTTCAAAGCAAGGCCAACTGTAACTCACTTCAACAATAGCCAGTTCGTTCCTGCCTATAACACACTTAAAGAAAACCAAGATACTGTCCTGGTGGTGGGATTCCAACTGCTGTAACTTACTAAAAATCATCTCTTAGGCTACTGGTACATTTTAGTTTTGACTTCTTCTTACACTATCTTTTTTTTGTATCTTTAATTATGACTTGGTTATGAGTTTATTTCTGTTTCTGTAGAGCCAACTTCCCTTCCTTGACTCCTAACATGCCTATCACCCAAGATTTAACTCTGCAAATCATTTGCTCACTGTTTCAAAGATTTGTTTTCTAATGACCTTAAGGTGCGCTGTTAAAAGTATTCTACCACATCTATTTAATTACATATTTTATTATGGATGTGTACAGACATACATGCCAATGTATGCAGGTAAAAATCAGAAGACACGGTGCTGGAGTCAGGTCTCTTTTTTCCCCATGTCAGGTCATCAGGTTTGGTGACAAGTGCCTTTTCTTGCTGTGCCATCTCATTGACCTTATCTCCATATTCCAATCTTTAAACAATCTTGTAAGCATATTGATTTCTTTTATCACAAAACTTTATCTTTATGTCACATTCGCCAAATTCCAGAGTCTTTGGCCAATATGTTTCTGTATCCTTAACTACCATGCTGCCTTCAGTACCATATTTTAAAGTATACTGAACATTCTTTATCTTACCTGACCATTCTTTTTCTAAATATAATGAAACTAGACTTCTCATATCTTGGTGACCTATGTAAATTCTCTTTCACTATATGTACCCTTATCTTCATTCTTCATTACCTGACACATCTCCCCAACTGAGGCCATAAACATGAGGTTAAAAAAATATAACTATACTGAAAAAGCTGATGCACAAGAATGTCAGATTTGAAAGGAATAAATATCAGCCACAGAGCTACTGTTTGAGCATGAAGCCGGGTAATGGGTGGAAGATGAACACAATATCTGAAGTATGTGGTTGTGGGGATAGTCCAATAGCCAGTAAATAAACAATGGAGCATTCTGGAACACAGTAATTAGGATGAGGCCAGCTCAGATAGATCAGCGATAAATTATGGAAGCCCCTCAGTAAGCAGTAGAGTTCCTCTCATCCTGTGCCTATGAAGAAATGTTATTTCCAGCTCTGTGATGGTAGATGACAGTAAGACTGGGCATGAATCTCAGATCAGCTGGGATTCAGAAAGAGATAAATGAATGATGTTGGGTGTGAAGTAATACAAACTAACCAAAAGCCTAGTTAACGGAATGGTTTCCAAACTATTGATTGACACAAGTTGACTCACTATTGAGATAATTGTGATCAGAGATCTTTCAACTACCTTAACTGAGGAAGAAGGATATCCCAAAGCCAGGGACAGAACACAGCCTGAAAGACATATACTAACTTCATTGATGAGAATTACGTGGATACATGACAGTACATCCAACTGATTGCAGAAGCTGCTGGAGACCACAGTAACATCTGAACTAATGTAATCACATCTTAGTGTGCCTTTCTTCTCTCAGCTGGTTAAAACTCTCACTTAAAGCTGATAAATGATTAAAGAGAGAAGTGACTGATGCTCTTGATTATTTGAAACTTATTAATCTGAAACTTGGGACATAATTTGTCTCCAGAACAAAATGAAAATGTACCGAGTTTTAAAATGATAAGTTTGCTTCAACAGGTTCACATTATGCTGTCTGTCTAATTCCCATAGCTTAAATCTCACTACAGACTTCCTTCTAGACAGTAAAAGGGGCTCCAGACCCCTCACTGACCAGTAATGCTCTCTACTTGATGAGATAAAAGTGAAAGGTTATAAAGGAAAACTCAGGTTAATAAATTGTGTTTTCTTTGAATTTTTTTTTGTGTGTGTGCGTGTGTGTGTGCGTGTGCGTGTGCGTGTGCGTGTGTGTGTGTATGAGAGAGAGAGAAAGGGAGGGAGGGAGAGGAAAGAGAGGGAGGAAGGGAGGGAGGGAGAGAGGGAGGGAGGGAGGGAGGGAGGGAGGGAGGGAGGGAGGGAGGGAGGGAGGGAGAGATAGGTGAAGAAGCAAACATACACATTTCACAGAGTGCATATGAAGCCATAGAGCAGCCTCTGATGTCAGTTCTTACCTTCCACTTGGTTTGAGACTAGGTTCCTCACTATTTGCTACTACATATACCAGACTACCTGTCATGCAAGTTGCTAGCGAGTCTGTTATTCTGTATCTCATCTGTCACAGGAACTCAGTTATTATGGACACACACTATGTCCAACTTGATCTGACCTCAGGTCTTCAATTTCTTTTTACCCACAGAGCCATTTCTCCAGCCCTAATTTTGTTTTCTAAGTTTGGTGATTTTTTGTTTTTTTAAATAAGATTTTAGAAGATGATCTCAGAATTCAGTGAGGTATAGTATATATTTTAAAACCTGTGGAATATAAAATACATTTTATATGAGAAAATACATTTCATTCAAGGGAACAAAGAAAGTTGATGGAGCATCAACATTTTCTATCCAAAGACTGCCAGGAGTTTCAGGGTTTATTGACAGGTTGCAACCATGAAAATACGCAGAGGCATCGCAGAAGCATCAGAAATGATTTGAATTTGTGTTTGGTGAACTGGAGATGAATGCAAGGAAACAGAACACTGTTCCACATTGGAATCATGTCAAGGATTGGTAATTTTATGACTGGACACCTCAATGAATATCATGGACAAAAACCTAATTGTTTATACAGCCAGGCTAAGGACAGAACTGTCTGTTTTGCAATTTGGACAATGTTTATACTTAGACTATGTTCAGATGTGATGATAGTTGTCTTATAAAAAGTACCTTTGTCTAATTTTTGTGCTCTGTAAAATGTTTATATATACAGGAGAACTCTACAAAAAGATAAAAACCAGACTAGACCCTGGTTGTTAAGGACAGCTTTTCTCTTCCTCAAGAGAAATAAAGATTTCAACCTGACTTTTATAGATATGAAGTGTCACTTAAAGCCCTTTCTTGTATTTTCCTATAATACCAAAGACAGTAATTCCCCCGAGCCACATAGAAAGAGAAATTATATTGATTGCCTGGTGCCGGTGAAAAATTCTGCCTCACCCAAGTGTATCAGCTGTAGTCTTACCCTGAAAATGCTTTTATTGGCTTTTAAAGATGCTTACGACTCCCAGTGGACTAGTGGCACTGTTTTCTAATTTAAAATATTTTAATTAAATAAAATTCTTCGTGAGAAAAAAAAAGAGCAAGCGCAATCAGAGTCTGTCAGCTCGGTTGTCCTCTTACTGAACTGACATGACAAGACAGTACGCTTGGGTTTCTCACCCACTCTCTCTCTCTCTTCCCCCTCCTTCCTTTAATGGTCTGTCAAAAGGAAACCTCATCCAGTGTTGGCACTAATGCCTGTTGTAAATAAAGGGAAATGGGAAGAAAGAGGAGGGGGAAGAGAAGAGGGGGTGTGTTACAATCTAGATTTGCAGTTCAATTGCAAAGCTTCTCTCTGAGTGTCTAGACACCAGCTGCCTGGTTGCCATGGCAACCCACTAACTTTGGCTGATGGATTGAGTAGCAGTGATTCTCTGGAGATCTGGGTGGGAGCTTGGTGGTAGGGGGAGGCAGAGAAAGGTTGGGATAGATGGAATAGATACAGGGTGTTACAATAACATGGGACACAATAAGAGAAAACAAAAATACTTTGTGAAAGGGTAGCACTAAGCCTGTTCCAGTTTCTCTCAAATACTTTACTCTTGATGACAAGCTATAAATGTGCTGTACCCAGCAGGTGTCAGGACACAGGTTGCTGACACAAATAGCTGAGCTGGAATCATTACATTCCCATCAACCTCCTGCCAGTGCCAAAGTACTTTAGTGAGCCAATACTTAACACAGTCAACAGACTCCATGGAGAATCGTCAACCCAATTCTTGGGAGTAGGAAATTCCCAAGAATGGCTGCCACATGTCCAAGTACTCAGCAGTGACAGTTAATGACAATTCTACACACACACACACACACACACACACACACACACACGTATTTTTCCCACTTACCCATGTTATATGTTAGGGTTGGGCAGCAGTTTGAGTAAGAAAGGGTGGTGGCTACACTGAGAATTGACTGAGGAATGATAGGTTACCAGTTTAGGACAAAATCATTAACCACACAACCGTATTCACACGCAGTCTCTCATCATGGGAAATTCTTAGTCCACAGATTCAGGAGCTTTACAGTCCCTTGCTGCCCCCTGGTCCTTTCTGACACAGCTTCTTTATGGATTGGGATTTTCAGGTTACACCGAAGTCTCACCCCTTGCCTCTGCCATCACCTACTCTGTTCCCAGTTCACACCCTGGCTATGTTTGTAATTGTCACTCTCTAAACGCAGCCATACATAAATGTGCCCCACAGTCCTTTCTCATCAAAGTTCACCCCAACTCATAGAGACTAGGTTTATTATTGGTCTCAGCATTCCATGTTTTCACAGGCACCTTTCCTAACCACCGTCCAAATGTAAAGGAAGACCCACTGAGTTTCCTGGTGTTTTCTAGGTCACAGGTGTTTTTTTAATCAGGCTGTGCTAACAGATAACATGAAATTTAATCTTTAGTTTATGATCAACACTTATGTTTTGAATCTGAAACATCCTTCATAGCAGTACATATTGAATAGTTATTTCGCAGATGGTAATAATACTTTAGGAAGCTACAAAACCTTCAGGAGGCAAGGCCTTGTTGGAAAAAGTAGGTCACTGGTGACAAGATTTTGACAGTTATGGAGGGCTGGCATGTAGACCTCTTCTGCTCCCTTTGTTTACTGGCCCACAGGATATGAATAGTCTAGGCCATATGCTCCAGTTGTCAAGAATGGAGTTGCCTTACCATAACTTCTGAGCCATTATAAAGCTATCTGAATTGTGAACTCAAATCATTCTTAGAGTAACTAAGACATCACTCAAAGCCAAAAGAGTGTCCTGAATGCATATGTGTTTATGTGTGTGCACATGTGTATGTGCATGCTTACAAATTGCTACATGTATGATTATATGCTGCTTTAGTTTAATGTTTATATATAAATATATATACACATACATGCATATATGTGTGTATATATATTCATATATATATATTCCATAGGCTATAGACCCTTTCAAGAAATATTTAAATTACATTAGGCTATAATCAGCGTGTAAGAAAATTCAATATACTAAAACAGAACCACTGTTGGGTAAATGCTGAGTTAATCATAATTTATGGCATAGAAAATTTTAATCCACAGAAGCTTTATAAGACACAAAATCTTCCATGACTTTGATTTGCTGATTCAACATGAGAGAAAGATCGCTTGCGGCGATGCAAATGTGAGTTTTACCATCTATTTTCAGTCAGAGTAGAATCCCCAGTGGTTGAAATAAAAAAAAAATGCATTACTTACTTTTCTTGCTGCTGTGACCACACGTCTGACAAGAAGAAAATTCGGGGAGAAATAATTTGTTCTGGCTTACAATCTGAAATGATAGAGTCTACCACACTGAAGAAGACATGGGGATAGAATTGTGTGGGGACATGGTCACCTTGTGTCCATAATCGAGAAGCAGAGAGTGAATAGGAAATGGAGATGAGCAATAAAAGTCTCATGACCCATCGCCATGAACCAAATCTAGAAAGGCTCCACCTTCTAAAGTTTCCACAACCTTTCACCAGCTTGGGACCAACTGTTCAAACACATGAGCTGTATAGGACATTTTACATTCAAACCCAAACATTTGGATTGGTGAAAATCGTTCTCTGCCCTTTATATATCTTCTGCCTCAGGAGGAAGAGGCAATGTGCCTGACCTATGGCTGCTCTTCCATGCAGAGAGAGACTGTGAAACAAGATCAAGCACTTTGGTGCCATACCTGGATGTGTAATGATATGAATTATCAAAGAGTCTACAGAAGCAAAGGAAGTTGGGGGAACATCTATCCAGGTAAAGAGAAGTACCTTAGTGGTAAAAAGGGACTAAACCTTCTAAAGAAAAGTGACCATGTCTCCCTTGCCTTTTAGAACTAGTCTGGCTACTTTGTTTTCCTTTAAGTGATAACAACCAATGTCCACCATATTGTCATGTAGATGACTTCTTTAGTCATGAAATGAAACAAATACCTGCTATAATCTTGCTCCATGTTCTACATGCTAGGGATACAACAATGTACAAAGCAGTACTAGAACAAAGAAGACCTTGTCGTCGTGGACCTTATATTGCAAGTAAATCATTAAAATCTATGACATATTATACAGCTTTAAGTGCAGTTCAACCCTATACTGGATGTCTATACCATTCCATGAACCCAGAAAACATTGTGGACAAGGGAGGTAGAAAGAGTGTAGAAGGAGTGTCATGAAATGCTGCCATACACACAGTCATTACAGTCCTGAATAGATAGCATCAGTGAATACCTGAGCAAGACTGGGTGGTTCAGCTTCCATCATAGATAGAAGTACCTATGAGTCCATGTCCTTGGCAGCTGTATCTTGCTCTACCACTCTTCTTAGGATAGAACTCTGCCTTCTCTGTACCATGAAGAAGCTCTCCCATCACATACTATCGTTATCATAATGTTTTGCCTAGGCCCCCGGGACCAAGGAGCTATGAATTGACACCCTTGAAGCCATAGTCTTTCCTCTGTAGGGATGGTTTTATTAGATGTTTTGATTTCAGCTGTGTAACAATAACTAACATAGTTGATCGTCAAAAGTATACATTGAATGGAAAGTAAGATATCAAAGAACCAAACTTTGAGGTGACACAAGATTTCGAAGTCAGAAGAAAGACAATGGTTGAATCTGCGGTTGAGGGATAAGACTAGGTAAAATACTATGTGCCTGTGAGTTTTTGTTTACTTTGGCACAAAGCAGAGACTTCTGGGAGGAGGGAACCTCAATTGAGGAAATAGCTGTGTCAGACTAACCTCTCTCCATATCTGTGCAGTATTTTCTGGAATGTTATTTGATGGAAGAGGACCCAGCATGGCCAGTGCCACCCTCGAGCAGACATAAGATATAAGGAAGGTATGAGAAAGGTACCCGATGTAAGCCTGGGAGAAAGCCATGTTCCTTTAGGGTCTCTGCTTTAGTTCCTGCCTCCAGGTCCTTGCTTGATTCTGGTCATGGCTTCTCTCAATAATGAACCCAGTGTTGAATTGCAGTTTGTAAGATGAACTAAACCTTCTCATTCTCTAAGCAACTTTTGGTTATGTTATCACAGCAACAGAAAGGAAACTAAGACATAATGAAAGACCAGTGGTGAAAGAATTTCAAAGATTAGTAAGAGACCAGTTAACTATCAAATGCTAGGCAAAGCTGAGAACTCTGAATCAACTATTGCATTTCCCACAATGGAAGACATTTGTGATTTTTGGACAAGGTTCTTTAAGTTGAAGCTGGGAAGATGGATATAGACATTGGGAATTTAAAGAGAGAGAAAGACACAAACAAGTATATTTGTGTCTGAGTATAGGCAACCCTTGTGAGAAAGAAAAACTCAAGAGTCATGGGGCACAGTGTGAATCTGGAATCTGTCACTTCCTAAACGTGATGCCTTAAGCACCTCATGTAACCTCCTTACACCTCAGCTTCCTCAGCTACAAACCCTTCCTCGTAGGGTTGTTTAGTGTGTGAGACACATAAATGGCGTAAATTTACACATAAAGTAGTAAAAGTGCCAGTCTCTTTATCCTAGAAAAGATAACTCTTACCAATTATATTCCAAGTCCTAAAGTCCAAATTCACAAATATTATTATTTGAGCAATTATTGTGAAAATTCTGCCAGTGCAGATCTGGTCTCTTAGCATGTTATGGCAGCTGCAGATTGAGCTGCTACGAGGGTGGGCCACGTTCCATCTTCTGCTTAATGTAATGTTCAGGTGTTTCAAAGCAGTCTTGTGATTCTGAATAGTTAATGACTCCCTCAAACTTCTTTAGGTTTGAAAGACCCCAAAAGATTTCTTTTCTGATCACGCTGCATTTCAGTGGTGGGTTATGTAAAGGACTATTCAAAATGTTGAGGCAGACGCTTCTGTGCTACAAAGTCAGTTCATCTGCGTTCTGTCAAACTGAAGTCTATCAACTAACACTTCAGCGTTACAATAAAAATTGATATCTGTATAATGCTCCTGACATATTTTATGACTGCAATTACCCTATTTCTAATGTTTCGTGGGTTTTACTATATCTAAACTTCCCCCAATTGGAATTCCAATAATAACATAGATAGCAATTCTTAATCAAAGATTAGGATAACCATTTCCTTAATCACATTAGATTGCATAGCTCGGTTGGTCCTTTTTATTCCAATCTGACTTTATTTTATAGGAAAATAAAAGTATTAACATGAGGATTATATAGAGGAGAGAGACTGAGACTCTGATCCATCCACCCACATGAAGTCCTGTCATTCACTTCTGTATCCATGAAAAGGAATAATAGCCTAAGCATAGAGTGACTATGGCTTTAAGAAGATACTTCATATACAGAATTTAACAATTACTCTAGAACAAAAGCATATATACTCTATGTTTTTCATCAATGTTATATTTGCTGGATCTTTCTTTAAACTGGTTTTCTGAGGTTTTTTTTTTTTTTTTTTTTTTTGAGACAGGGGTTCTGGGTAGTCCTGGCTATCCTGGAACTCTCCCTGTAGACCAGCCTGGCTTTGAACTGAGTTCTCCCACCTCTTCCTCTGGAGTGCTAGGATTAAAGGTATTCCCACCAAGTCCATTGCTCTTCCAATGACCTTATGTAAGGACATAATAAATGAGTGTCAGACCAAAGACTGACAAACTAGAAGCGATCAGGTATGTGTTAGGTTGCTTTCACATTTTAATTAAGACTTGGGATAGCACTGAGAGTCACGATTGTTTTTTGTGAAGAATCCTAAATAAATTACAGGAGTTCAATAGACAAATGGAGTGTGTACTATATTCATGTAGATTTACTACAGGAGGATGACGGTTGTGTGGAGCTGAAAGGGCAGTCTCAGCTGCCTGCCACATCAATATAGCCGGGAGTGGGGGGAGGGGGGAGACTTCAGAAGATATACTCAAGTCTCCTGGGTGGCTGCATCCCCCAGAAGCGACAGGGGACAAATGGCTGCTGGCTCGCTACGCTACACAGCTCCACTTCACTCTGCTCCCACCCTCTTGCCAGCCCACCAGGCACGTGCCAACAATGAGCTGCCTGCCTCACTGGGATCCTCAGCTACATTAATAAGCCCTGGAAGGCTGATAATTGGAGATTTGCGGAGCCTGCGGTCTTTCAATGAGGCGGGTTGTTATGGAAACCGGAGGCAGAGCATCATGTACATATTATTGATCCTTTAAAATAAAAAGCAAAATGGAGCATTAGAATGTACTGTCTCTCTTTCTTACCTCACTCATCTCACGTCATTTTCTTTTAGAAGTTTGTCACCAATTTGCACACGTGACAATTTATAGCTCCCTTTTCTTTCTTTCTTAGCACCCGCCCCATCCCTTTCTTAATTACAGTGAATGATTTTTCACCTCCAGCAGGAAAAAGAAAAAAGTCAGCTGAGCAGGAAACCAACGGAACACCAAAGAGGACACTCTAAATCTAATTTAACGCAATGGCATTAACTCGATTATTTGAGACAAGAAAATCAGTCATGAATATCAATGCACTTTCCTCATCATTAAAATAATAATAATAGTCGAACAGAATTTAAAAAATGACTTTGGAGCTCCACCCTAGTTTATTCTGGTGGCAAGATGTTCACCACCCACGATGAAGCACACACAGTGCTCTTGAGTCCCCCAGGATTCAAGCCAAAGAAAAAGCGGGACTAATTTTCTGAACTACTTTTAAAATTAGCTTTACATCCTTGCAAGAAAAAAATCCAATTACTTCTTTTAGTTAATGAATACAGGCATAATGCCAAAGTGTACCTGACTGGGAGGCTTGTGAACAGCACTCAATGAAATCCTGCCCAGAGACTGCGGTGGACTTCAGTATCACCAACAGTCCCTGCATTGAAAAAGCCTGAGCACCATTGTTTCTTGGTGAACTTCCCATATCTGCCCAGCAGAGGGCAACAGAGTAATACTGTTCCCAACCGTGAGGCTTGCAGATGAGCCAGGACTCCCGGAAATGACTCCAAGCAAAGCACACAGTTCAAAGATGGTGCAGGAATGATTTAAGGTGACAAGGTCCTGCTTCGAAGCCTTTCTGAAGTTAATTTTATTTTTAAGTCCTTTGTAAGGCTAGAAAGATTGTTTACTGAAGTCATGAAGTCATGCGAGTGGATAAACTAAAATATTAATATGACACTGTGAGATGAATTTTGAGAGTGGATAATTCTTTGCATGGGCCTTATCTTATGTCTAAGACCTTTGACTCCATAAAATACTATGACATCAGTTGTCATGCTATTTTAATGTAGTAAGCACATCTGCCATTGTTTAGGTTAAACCCCCAATCACTTCAGGTCTGAACATTTTAAGGTCTATTCCCCTCCCCCTCCCTGGTGCTATACTAAGGTTGCCTAATTGCATTCATTTCCTTCATTCAGATACGACCCAGCTTGGTGGCATCTGAATTTAGACTCTAGTTTCCAGCCAACCGTATACTTTTTACGTTGCTCTGGGGCCTGGACTTAGTTTGGTTTGCTTGTTGTTTGCTTGCTTGCTCCTTTTAAAGGCCTTAGTTTCCTTCCAACCAGATTGTACATTGAATGAGAGCATTTTTCTTTTCACTTTTATACACCGGTATTCGTCCTAATGCTTAGAGCTCCTGTATAAATTACACCCACTAACAAATGAAAGTTATCTGGACAACGAAACGTACTCCTTGGGATACCTTTCCTCCTCTCCTCTGAGCCTAACTCATTATGTGACAGTTCAAGGTGACCCTACAAGGCATGTCACTTTTCATTAGAATACACACATGCACAGCCTGTCCTGGGGATTGCTGAAGTACAGTGGGTTGAACGGTTTTGAGAACTGGTCCCAGCTGAATATCTGATGAAAGACCAAACTATCATCCGTATGCACACACAGTAAAACATGTTACAGACCATTTCAGGAGATGAAAAGACTCTCTTGAAACCCTCCATGCCTAGGTCAAGGTGATGTCTAATTTTCCCTCTATGTGTAGGCCTGTAAGGTTAAAATCTAAGTTGAAATCATTATACTTGTACTTACCTAGAAAGAGTGTATTGCCCATTTCTCTTAGGAGTTTCCAACTCTTTCTATCAAATCCCTAGATTGCAGTTTCCGAGGGACCAATTACAGGAAGCCTAAATTAATCCTACCATCACTACCTGGTGGCCTTGGCTAACTTCCAGGCTCAATCATTACTGATAATGTAAGTACCTGGTAATGTTGCTGAGCTACAAAGTAGGCCAAATAGAATAGCCTCTGACTCCCAGAAGATGCGGTACATCATTATGTGTCTCTCTAGCTGACCACAATAAATTAAGTTACATTTATACATTCATTCCCTCTATAAAGTCAGGGAGTTGGCACTAAGGCAGAAAAAAATAAGTTTTCCAATCACTTCATATGAAAAAATAAAGCAGAACAAAAAGGGGTCCGTTTCTATTAAACACCTGCTATATGTTCAAGGAAACATTGTAGGTATTTTATATGCCAACCATTCACTGCCAACTGGGTTCATGCCTGAGACCATTTCTCACTGATGAAAGCCATACTGAGCTATTGACAGAGCTCCTTAGGGAGCAGGTTGTGCTTCGAATTCAATTTCAAGACCCATACTCTCCCTCCTGTGTCACAGCCAAGGATGAGATTTGCCTAACCCTACAGCTGTTGCAATGCTTTGTCTACTGATGCAACAACTATTGCATAACATATTTTCTTCTATAAAACGGGTCCTTTACATCATTTAAAATGCACCACTTTGTAAGTGCCTTGTAGTAGTCTGGGGATTGGACATATCACTAAAGGTGCACAGCCAGAAGTTTTAGAATAGCTTAGAGTTGAACCCAGGCCTGCCCAGTCCTACCTAAGGTAGGATACTTAATGAGGTAGCCTAGGTAAATTTGTTTCTAAAACTTAGCTTGGAATCTGCAATGTATTAAATTTGGAAGTAGTGTAAGTTTAAACTTGGGTGACATTAAAGCTTACCTCCTCTTTTCTCTTCCCTCCTGGAATGAAATAGTTGGTGACTTTTGGTTGAAGTAGGGTTGCCTGAAATCTGATGCTAAAGAATTCAGACAGTGGGTGAGTGGGTAGGGGAGCCCCCTCATAGAAGCAGGGGGGAGCTGGGAATGGGGATAACATTTGAACATTTGAAATGTAAATAAAAATTTTTAAAAAAAATTCAGGAAAGAGAGAGAGAGAGAGAGAGAGAGAGAGAGAGAACAGAAGATATTCAGAAATAGGTCATGGGAAGGAAACAGATGATTTTAACACTTAAAGGAGTAGGCTATAAGTGTTACAGATACTTTAGCTAAAGTAAAATCTTTTGAAAAAAAAATTGAGGCTTTCAAATTTGAAAACTGAAGTGATCCATTTCTATGCAAGCTATTTATGAAAAGAAACCACTCCATGTAGGAGAATAATGTTATTAGTCAATCGATAGATGTCTAATGAGAGCCTCCTAAGTGTGGGTCAGCACCAAGATGCTGAATATTGTGGGAAAGGATGTTGTCACTGTCTAGTGATAGAGGAAAAAAATTAAGATCTCAAAGAGAGGTAAATACACTCATATTAGGCATGAAGATGCTCTCGACTAGTAATTCTCAACCTGTGGGTAGTGGCCTCTTTAGGGGGTCACATGTCAGATACCCTGCCTATCAGGTACTTACTGTGCAATTCCTAATAGTACAAAATTACAGTTATAAAGTAGCAACAAAATAAGTTTACCATTGGGGGTCACCACAACATGAGGAACTGTATAACATTAGGAAGGTTGAGAACCACTGCTCTAGATGAACTAACAGATGGATAGGGTAGATGGATGAGGATGACAGGTATGCTGCTACTCAAATCAAAGGTCAGGGGATCAGGGAAGTCCTCCCGATGCAAGTCACATTCAAACCTAGACTTGAATGGTTAGAGGCAACCCAGCCCAGAGAAAGCAAGTGCAAAAGCCACTAACAAACGTAAGTTAAACTCACTGGAGATATTTAGAAAGTGTGTGGCTAGAGAAGATGGAAGAGGGGTAGTAAGTATCAAAGAACACAGATCAGAGAGATAAGCACAAGTCAGACTAAGGGAAGTCGTGTAGGCAAAGGGAATCATTTCAAATTCATTCCAGCTGCCAAGGTAAGTGTGGGAAGAATTTCTGAAGGGTACAGATCTGGACAAGTATAAATACTGAGCTTTCGGTGAGTGGTCTTCAGAACAATCGACTGAAAAAAGCAAGACGTTTAGGTCAACAAGGAGGCCCAGTGGGTTAAAAGCACTTGCTGCCTGGTCTGAGAACCTGAGTTCAATTCTCGAGACCCAAATGGCACAAGGAGGTTCTTCTGTTCTCCACTGGTGTATCTTCCCAACTACCTCCCCCCTCATGGACACACACAGACACAGAGACGAACACAAATAAATACATAAAAATGCATAATAAAAGCGAAAGTTAAAAAAGCAATTATCAGAAGCTAAAGAACCTCAGAGCCAAAGCCTGTAATTATTGAAGCTACTCCTTTACACAGCTGGGGTTTGTCATGGGATGTGACTCACTTATATTATATTTAGGATGTCAGTCCCTGGAGCTGACTAGGACTTGGCGCCATAGTTCACAAATGTTTCCCTTTGGGGCAACCTTTTAGGCAGACATGCAAACAGCTATCATTTGCTGGGGTTAACAGTGAAAGAAACACGGGTTATGAGTTTTCTTTCTTTCTGAAGTTTAAAACCTATTGGAAGACCTCAATGTCTATAAATCTAAATTTTACGAATGTTTCAAAATTACATAGATAAATATTTTAAGCGGGATAACATCTGAAAAAATTCTTTATTTGTACCATTCTGTTGCAAGTTGGAATGGAAAATACACTCCTGGTACTCAGTTTGCTTTTTCAAAAACCTTGGCAGCCATAGATATTGTCATCTTACTGTGCTTTGACTAGTAATGTTCAACAAGTCACCTAAAATCCAATGGCTTATGATTTACAGTATAAGCAAATTCTTGAAATATAAGTGATTTCTATAGTGTCTCTAGCAAGAAAACCTGTTTGGAAAACACACACTTTGAGTCAAGTGCAGAAAGGATGTGATGGTTTTGTATATGCTTGGCCCAAGGATTGACACTATTAGGAGGTATGACCTTGTTGAAGTAGGTGTGTCACTGTGGGTGTGGGCTTTAAGACCCTCATCCTAGATTCCTGGAAGCCAGTATTGTGCTTGCAGCCTTCAGATGAAGATGTAGAACTCTCAGCCCCTCCTGTACGATGCCTGCCTGGATGCTGCCATGTTCCTGCCTTGAGGATAATAGACTGACCCTCTGAACCTGTAAGCCAGCCCCAATTAAATGTTGTCCTTATAACATGCCTTGGTCATGGTGTCTCTTCACAGCAGTAAAACCCTAACTAAGACACTGAGTGAGTCCATGAAAAGAATGAGTTCTGAATTTTTGGTTGAACTTAGTCATATCAAAAGCCAAGGTCTTTGGAAAGTGGCCTTATGTTTAGAATAGGAATTATTAGCTACTATTGGTTACAATTTCCATATTTTACCAATATCAAGAAATAGTTGAGGACAGGGGTGTATCACAGGAGACTGTACACTGGTGAAGTCCCTGACCCTTGACGCCTGACTCTGCGAAACATCCCAGTTCCCAAAACTTACCCCTCTGAAGTGTTTCTCCACTGGACTCTAAGACTCCGGCAACACAGTCATGCACTGGTTTAGCATTTAACACAAGGTTTTAGAGAATCGAATATTTCTATAGCATTTATTAACTATATATGTATGTTCATAATACTGTTGGAACTTCACCTTATCTAACAATGTTTAGGGGTGACCTAGACCAATGAATCAAAAGTAAGGCTTTAAAATAGATACATTTTCTGCCAACCCTGTAACTACTGTACATAATCTACAGCATCAGCGTGACTTGGGTTATCCACACTCATGGTGAGCATTGGGATCAAAGGATGTGGTCCCACAAACAGACAGTAGCCAAGAATCTCCTTACATTTATGTTTTCAACGTGTAGTTTCAAGCTGAAAAATGACCTTCTTGGACAAGAGGGACAGAGACACAAGCAAAGAGCTTCTAACTCCTCAAACGACTCCATTTCCCCCATGATCTTCAACCACATTACTGCTATTTGGTGTCCAGGCTAGCAATTTGTGAAAAAAAAAAACTACTCTTAAAATTGTTCACTAATCTTGCTCCTCCTTTGTTTATTACATAATAGTCTTCCTAGCATTAAAATTAGTGAAAGGAAATGGAAGCATGCGTGGTGTGATTATAATTCAGCCTGGACCCTAAATTTGCCTTTAAAATAAAAAGCCTTACAATTCATTCAAAATATTAGAATTCTAAAAGTTATCACATACATTCATCTGGAGGAGGCAGAGGATGGCACGCACATGCCACCCTATGGATCTTGAGGTTCAGAGGACAGTGTGCGGGAACTGGTTTTCTCCTTCCACCATGTGGGCCCTGGGACTTGAGTGCAAGCCATTGGGCTTGGACACATGCCACCACCTGCTGAACTCTTGTGCCACACTCGGTTCACACTTCAGAAGAGAATATGTCAGTCCGTTTGTAAGCAATAACTTCTCTAGTTAATACTAGGTACAGTTTTAAGTTTTGCCTTTATCCTTAATCATTTTAACAAGTGCACCATTCTCAACAGATACCCGCAAATGTTACAGCAGGTTCCCATGATGTCACATATACAGAAGCATATGGTTTTACACATGGATTTTTATGTGCTTCAACACGGAAGCACCGAGACTCGATAATTGCTACTGTAGTACTTTAGAGTTATCCAAAGTAAAATTAATTAGCTTGTTAAAAATACACTGATCTAAGCCTATGCTGGAGCTCTCTGACATCTTTTCCCAACTTCTTAGGCAGTGACAACATCAGCTGCCTAAAATAGGCTCTAACAGGTGTACTTAGACAACTGAAACTAGGCACATTCTACAAAGTTGAGTTTTGTGCTTTGGGAAGCCAGACTTATCAACATGTAACTACAGCTATGGTTAATAGCATCATGAATACTTTAGCTTCCTTGGGTTCCTTTGTGAATGATGTAGGAGGACGGTTTGCGTCTGTGCACATGTGTGTGCACGTGCCTGTAGAGGCCACATGTCAACGGCAAGTGTCTTCCTCTGTTGACCTCCACCGGATGTTTTGAGACAGGGACTCTCACTGAACCTGAAGCTCACCATTTGGCAAGACTGGCTGGATAGTGAGCTCCAAGTATCCCCCTACCTTACCAGTACTAAGATTATAGGCACAAGCCCCTAAGTGTTTTTTCACTTGGTGCTAAGGATCTGAACAAGAATCCTCACACTTACATAGCGAGCAATTTCCTGACTGAGCCATTTCTTCAGCTCCTTTCTGTTCATTTATCCTTTCTTTCTTTCATTCTGTCTCACCTCCTTTTCCTTTTATATACTATAATATATACTTGTGTTCTTAATGTGTCCATAGACAAATGACTAAGCATGCCTAAAATGAATAGAGAAAATATAGAAAAATATTATCCTGGTATACCTCAAAACTTCAGAAGCCCTCATTCCAACCCATCCTTCAAGTGAAATCTGTAGAAAAGATTCTCGTACTGAGAGGCACATAATTATAGCTTAATCCAGCTATAAAAAACATTTTTCTCTGTTTATTAAGTGGTATGCTGACATAACAAATGAAACCTTCTTTAACTTAATGTTTTAAAAAATGTACATCTCTCCTCAGCTTTTCAAAAGTGACCTGTAACTTAACAATTGCACTGACGTCCTACCCAGACCACCATCAACATACTGTGAAGAGAATAGTACATCACCAAGTGTCCATTGGACTGGAGGAATGAGCTTGCTTCTTCAAGAGCTGTGAGGTCCTTTTCTAATGCTTCTTTAATTAATCTTATCAGTATTAAAGGATCAAGAAGGAGAGAATAGGCAGCAAGGGTGGAAAAGGCTGTTTCCTCACCTCTGTCACAGCAGCGCTCTTGGTCCAGGCATAAACCATTCATTCTACAGTGGGGCAGCAGAAGGCTCAGTGGGCTTTCACTCATTTTGCAAAGACTACTTAGACATGTCAGAGGAGGAACAGAGCCAAGAAACCTGGCAGATGATTCCTTCTCTGAGAGTGCCTGTCACACACTGGTAAGAGTCACCCACAGGTCACTCCTGGAGCTGGGATGAAATTAATCACCTGCTGCAGAACAGAGCAGCCCTGGTTTTCCTCCAGTTCACAATATGTTTCTAAACATAATGTAAAATGTCCCCCTTGGTCTAGGAAGCCCTAGCTGCTTTGAATTCTGGCCACCACAGAGAGGACACATGGCCCCAAATAAAGACAACACTTTCTAGGGAGCTTCTTATCTTGCTTCCAAATTACCAGAAAGGTTCGTGACACCATGAATGTTCTATATAAAGGAGAGTCCATCTCACTTTGCTATTTAGAATGTGCATATAAATCAGGACCATGTTATAAGATGACCATCACCAAGATCTTTTACTAGTGATTTTGTGAGCCTCTGTCTAACATTTTTGCTTTATGAAAAGATAAGTTCATGCTCAAACAACCTAAGCGTTGGCCTGTGCCAAGTTTGGAGATTACAAACCCATCTCCTGTATCAACTTGGGACTTTCCCCTGAATAGTACCATTCATTCATTCCTAATTCATTCACCAAATCTGCATTGCCTACCTGCTCCAGCCAAAGCACTAGCATAGATAAGGTTCAATAATTGGCTTTCCCACTGTAGGTTAATTTTAACTACCCACTGCTGAATTATAACTTGAATTTAAATACTTGGATTTTTGTAATAATATGAATGAAAAGTAGGGCCTCTGAGGTGTGATTTAAAAATCTATGTTTATATCTATCTATATCATATTTCTATATCACATATCTATATCATCTATGTATCTTTTGATTAGGAATATATTGTCCTTCAAGACAGGTGAAGCAATTCTTGTATCAAGACCTCCTGGGAAGGTTCCTCTAATTAGACTAAACAAAAATTTCTTCTTTATATGCTTTATATTTTCTAAGGCTGCAAAGATAAATTCATGGTTGAAAGCACATATTGCTCTTGCAGAGAACCTAAGTTCAGTTCCCAACACATGTGTCAGCTGACAACAGCCACTAACTCAAGCCCCAGAAAATTCCTGTACATCCACGGTTACTGCCATCACATACACACACCCACATGGAGACCATTAATGGAAAGAATAGTTTTAACTTAGAAATTACTTAAATAGTCTTAGTTCTGAGTTGCCTTTCTATTGTAGATTCCAGAGGAAGAAAGAAAGATGAAGATGAGGAGGAAAAGTAGGAGGAGGAAGAGAGAGAAGGAGGAGGAGGAGGAGGAAGAGGAGGAGAAAGAGAAGGAGAAGAAAAGGAGGAAGAGGAGGTGAAGGAGAAGGATGAAGAGGAGGAGGAAGAGGAGAAGGAGGAGGAGGAGAAGGATGAAGAGGAGGAGGAAGAGAAAAAGAAGAAAGAAGAAGAAGAAGAAGAAGAAGAAGAAGAAGAAGAAGAGGAAGAGGAGGAGGAGGAGGAGGAGGAGGAGGAGGAGGAGGAGGAGGAGGAGGAGGAGGAGGGAGAAAGCTAGCTGGTGGTCCTAGCCCACTCTTTATGGGCTAAAGAACAAAGAAAGTGTGTGGTTTATTTATTGTTCTAAAGAATATTTTTTGATGACTATAAAAATGTTCATTTCCAATTTTTTGAAACACATATTCATTAAGCATCAATATGGAGTGATTTTTAAAAGAATAGCTTTTTGTTTCTCTTCCTGATTAAAAAAAGAGTCTATCCGGGCTGGAGAGATGACTCAGGAGTTAAGAACACAGCTCTTCCATAGGTCCTGAGTTCAATTCCCAGCAACCACATGGTGGCTCACAATCATCTGTAATAGGACCTTCTTCTGCTTTGTCTGAGGAGAGTGACAGTATACTCACATACATAAAATAGATAATTAAAAAAAAAAATTTATCAACTTGTATTAGGGTAAGAAAGGCTATCCATTTTGGCTTGAGAACTGAAAACAGGTTTGAGAACTGTTAAGCAAACACACCTAACTTATGTATTATCTTTCTCGCAGATGTTAGATGTGTTCTAATTGCAAATGCTTAGACTGTTAGCCAGTTTCGCCAATGGTTAAATGTCCTGTTACATAGATATCATTGTCTAAGGAATATGAAGAAAATTATATCACATCTTTCCATATAATATGGCTTATCTGCTGGCAAAACTTTCCTAAACCCATCAGATGTCTGCTGAATGTATCCTTTATTTAAGAAAGAGTTCAAGTTTCCAAGCTACTGCAATTGCTTAACTTTTTACTGACTTTGTTACTACTATCCTTGTTGTAACCAAAGCACCCAACAGAAACAACTTTGCAGTGGAAAGGAGGCTTCTTTCTGTTCATAGTTTCTGATGGTTCATTCCATAGTCATTGTGACTCCCACACTTGGTTATACTTCATGACAATTGATGTGTGTAGCACAGTAGTTGCTTCAAGGTAGACAGGAAGCAGAGAGAAGGGTATGCCTGAACATTGGGATGTTTTCCCTAGTTTGTCCCTTCTATTCTTTCCAGGCTCCACCATCAGGATTGTCTCCTCCAGTAATTGAGCCTCTGGAGCCAACCTCAGAGATACACCCAAATGTATACCTCACCAATTTACTTGTGATTATAAATCCAATCAGTCTGACAATAAAAACCACTATAATTACTTAATTAAATAAAGCAGACATAAAATTACATAAATAATGAATTGTGTCTGGGAGGAAAGTAGAATATTGACAGTAGAAGTATAGTCAACATAGTTATAATTTTCTGTTACAGAGTCTGGGTTAGGAGGACTAAAAGAGGTTTAACCATATAGGGAAACACCATTTTCAAGTCTTTACTTCCAATTTCTAGTGTAATATGGAGTTAAAAGTGCCCTTTGATCTTTTGTTATTTGTACTCAAGTATGACTGAAAAGTCTCTCAGAACTGGCCTCCTAGATCCATTATCTTTTATCCAATCCTCTCTTCTCAACCTCATCCTTCTAAATCTACTTCCCAGGAGACAAGAAAATAAGAGACATCAAGAACGTGGCCATGCTTGGGGAAGAGGCCATTTGCCAACAAATCACAGGTGTCTATTTGGTATACCATTTGTCTTTTGGATGGCAGAGAAAACCTAGTTAAACATACTTTACTGCCACTAAAACTAAGTATAAAGTCCAGAACAGCTAGCCTGAACTATCAATGAAATCTGATTAAGAACTCAAGTCTCATAAATTGAGGTGGTATGTAGTCTATTACACTAAGAGCATAGTGAAATTGCACTAAGTATAGTCGATAAGATGGATCTATTTGGGACATGATGTCACTCATCACCCTTAACAGGACAACCTGTAAATCTTCTCTTAAGCAAACCCCAAAATATTTGCTTAAAAAGCCAAGTTGTATTGCTGTGAAATCAATATCTGGTATTTTGAAGATGGCAAAAGTGCAAAGCTTTTTTGTCATATGAATTAGAATGAGTTTGTATTGCCTAAATCACTCAATTTCTCTACATATAAAACTTAAATTGGATTTAGAAGCATGGCAAAAGTTAGGCATGCCTTCATGTGTTTTCTACACCTTTATTTGTGCTCTAAGCCACCTCATCTTGAGACATCACTAAGGATATAGTTCTCAGAGCTTGAAACTGCTCCTCTGTTCCCTTCTGCCCTTCCATTCACGTTCAGCATGTAATGGAGCTATGGCTGTGGGAACAGAGTGAGGAGCTCTCAGTGCTTTCTTCTCTGTCAGATTCTGCTTTCTCTCCATAGTTAGCTAAACAGGGCCCCTGTGTTATGCTCATGTTTCATTCTTTTATACTTCTGAGTCTGAGGGTGCGTTTGTACACACATATGCAGAATAAAAAAAATTATGAATGGCTGCTTATAGCTGACACTATTCTATATTTCAAGAAATATTCTATTTTAGTGCCAAATATAATATGGCAATTTTTAAATTAAGGAACTCACATGCATGCCTTTCTGCTTGGTAGCTTCTTTTATGAAGTGATAGCCATGTATGAATAATGAAAGAAGGCACAAAAGGCCTCAACAGTATGTTTCTTGATTCTGAAATTTATTTCTTCATTTTCTTTTTACTCTGCTTCATTTGTCAACTACAGAAATAGAAATTACACTCCAATTCCTGTTTTCTAGAGAGTTCTTTAGCAATATGGCCCTAGGTAGTGTGCAGGCAGTGGATTCTTTATAAAGATACTTGCTGGAGAGAGGGATGCAGTCTAAACAGGTATCTAACAAGGCTCTGAATCACAAAAGCCAAATTTAGGGAGAGGCACATTCTAATTGTGAGCCAAGTGACCTGCAACCAACAGAGACCTCCAATCTTCTACTTGTACTTTTCACTTTTCTTTTTGACATATCTGATAATACCTGCAATATTTCTATTCAGAACAGTTTCAACTGATCCTTGTAGCTCATATTTTTCTAACAAAGGGGCACTTGAAGCCCATCGGATAAGAACTTCAGGATCAAAATTACTTTAACATATTTCATCATTCTGGGGTGATGGTACTGAGAGCAGGATTGTGAGTGTTACTGGATGCTTCCTTGTAAAGGTGATCACTGATAATTCCCAATACCACGGAGCACACAACTATACAAATCAGCAGATACTCTTATGTTAGCCAAGGTACATGGGTCCTTGAGCATCTTTCTCTGTTTTCTCCAGAATAGTACCTACCTGAGTGTATGTAAAGACTCAGCACCTAAAGCTTGAGTTTTCTGGTTTGAGGCTTCCTAATTATCAAACGTACTTAAGTATCTCACTCAGTCTCTGAACTTCAAACTTCTCTCACATAAAGTGGAGAAGGACATGGTACCATCACATGCCATAGGTTGGTTACAATTGTTCAATGGCATACTTACCATGCAGCATTTCTCATAGGAACTATGGCTTTTAATAAATTGCCTACTAAGTGTTGTGTACCACTGTAAACAGTAAACCTTCCATCTCTTCATTCAGGCTTACTTTTCCCTGCCTGCCTCATAGATATGTAGAACAGAGCATGCTTCAGACATTTCCTGGTTGGGACTTTAAAAGAACAATAAGAGATTAGCACAACCACTGAGAAAAAGAAATGAGACAATATCAAACATTTTAGCTTTCAAAACTACAAGGCTACCTAAAGGTAAAATGTTAGAAATTTATCAGTTTGACACCTCCCCTTTGTCAGTGTCTGTGTCTGTGGACAAAATACATTTTTACTTTGCCTTCAGACTGTAAAAATAGAAAGGAAAATATTAACCAATGTGGCTGGATTGTTGTCAAGTAAAACCAATAAAAATGATTACTCTAGCTATATAAAAGTGGTCCATAAAACCTTAATAATCAACCATATTTAAGCAGTGTTCCACTGAGTAAACTGACAGGGTACCCATGTTTTATAAACAACATTTATAGACTTAAGCAACTCGAAATTTCAGTTTTTATGAGTTGTATATAAATCTGGGAAGTGGTTAAAGCCACATTTCAAATCTAAATCTTTTCTGAGGCATCCTGCCAAGCAATCATGAACACCCGCAGAAACCCCACTCTAACACACAGCTTGGCAAAACTGGTTTGTCCTTTTGAGAGCTACAGAGTTGGATGGGACTAAAAAGAGTGAGGGCTCTAAGAAACATAAAGAATTTTTCTAAATCTGAAAATGTACACTGGATTTTTCTTCTGCATTTTAGAAATTATCAATGTTCATCTAGTTCATCTTAGCTACTTATATATGCATGATACAAAGCTTTTTAATATTATAGGTTAAATTGCATCTGGGCCAAGGAAGCACTGTTTGTTTCTTTGTCTGTTTTTGTCCTAAAGTATATTGCAAATAGAAGTATTCCATGCCTATTTGCATGATTAAGTTGAGATTATTAATGTGATTAATTTAAATACTATGCTCTGGATTTCTTCATATTTTCCTTAACAAATGAGAATGCCCTGATATAAAAGGAACATATCTTTTGAATCTGTGTGACACAGACTTCTAGGACACCAGAAGTTATTCAAAATAGAAGGGAGTAAAAGAAGTAAGAATGGAATTACAAAGGGGAAAGAGAAAGGAAAGATATAAAGGAAAGATATAAGAGGACAGAGGTACAAAGATAACAAGTTAGGGTTTTTTTTTTCTCTCTTCAAGAATTGCAAAACAATTGTAAACCTCCCTGTTTCCCTGATCTGTGTTGATAATCTTAGTTTGAAGGATGTAGTGAGACTATATCAATAAAATGTAGCACAGGCAAGATGGCTCAGTGTATAAAGTTACTGCCACCAAGCCTGATGATCTGAATTTGATAGCCAACATCCACATGGTGGAATGAGAGAACTGGTTCTGGCAAGTTGTCCCTGGTCCTCCACATCCTTGTGGTAACCCCCTGCTCCCTCTTCCCAAATGTGTGAGGGTAATTTTTAAGTTAAAACAAATAAATGAAATATAACCAAATCAACACCCAGAATACTTAGGTGACATTGCTAACACTATAACAGAAGATGTTTTAGGGTCGTCTTTGAGGAAAATCCATCAGCAGTACAGGGAATGAAGGACAGAAGCAGAGAACTCCATCCCTGAAAGTCAGTGTGCATGCTGCCTGCTCAGCATGAAATACCAAGGACAATATCATTAAAGGGGGCTTAAAAGTTCTCCCCTCATCAATGAAGGAGGGAATGTCCTATAGGCGCTTCTATAGGTTGCTTCCTGTAAAAGAATCATCTTCCTACAAAGGAATCAGAAACTCAATGAAACTCTTTGGTCAGAGGCACACTGAAAGTTGAGTGTGTGCAAACAGAAACAGGGATACCTAGTTGGGCAGCTGAAGAAAACAAGAAAAGAAATCGGTATCCGTGCAAGAGGTACTCACCAATAACAAAGCCATAAATAGATAAATGGTGTAGGTAAAAATCTATTCCTCATTTACAAATAATTTCCATATTTATAAAGCAATGAGTAGAGCTGCTTTGAAAAATTTTATCTTATTTTCTTAGATTATCTCCTAGGACTTATTTGGCCCCTTCCTGGTACAGTACATTGCTAGCTTATCTCTTCATGCAGCCTCAGGATCTTAAAGCAAGCACGGAAGCTCTCCATTTCCAACTTGTACAGTTGATCTGAAAATACTGTTATTTTAACCAGGGTTAGAATGGAGCTCGGTGAGAAGAGGGGAGGGGAACATGAGGCAGAGACCCTGGGAATTTGGGCCTGATATGATGTGGTAAATCTTCTTGTCACCTTAGTTTCTGTGATTCCATGAGGTTGTTCAGTGCTCGTCACACTGAACAAGCCAAACTGATAGAATTCAGTCCAGAAAACTACAAGCTGCAAATTCAGAATCTAATTGAGATGAAAGTATCAATCTGAAGCTAAAAAAACAGTTTACCTAAAATTATACTGTGTTATTTGTGTCTATTCTCTAAACTTCAGAAATTCCAGTTTCAAACATATGGCCTGATGAATCAAAACGCATCATCCACTGCCTCTTGGGTTACCTTCACATTGGGCTTCGCTGCATGCCCGCCCAATAGCCTTTCAATGCACCGTATACAGTCTCATGAGTTCAGATACTTTTCATCTAGAACTTGAAAAGCTATGATCTCTATTTTCACATGACAGACTATGATCTCTATTTTCTTTCAGTGATTAGACACAGTCTAAATCAAATAAATGATTAGAATCTGCAAGAGGACTATACAGACAGGTTAAAAAAAGTGTTATGTATAAATTAAATCTGGTCAATTTTTATTTTTCCAACATGTGACATTTATTGAATACTTACCACGTAAAACAGTATAATCAGTCATTTAGAATGATAAAGTATAAAATTTAAAAAATGGAATTCTTTGCCTGTCCTTAAATATATTAATATACATTTTATTATTATATTAATATATAATATATTTATTAGTGTATATTATATATAATATGTAAAGAAAATTTTTCATTGGCTCACCAAATTCTATCAAACCAAACAATGACTATATATACCTACAATTACATTGTGTCTTTGTGTCTATTCTCCACAGTTTAAAAATCCCAGTTTAAAAAATATGATCTAAGCAATGTCAAACACATCAAACACTTAAAAGCATGATTGACTTCCCAGAGTTACAGAATGACATAGATAGCTTCAACGAGGTTTCCCGACTTCTTACCTGAGCCTTGAACTTTAAGCCTAAGGAAAAGGAATCAAGACAATTTTGTTGAATAAACATAAACCGATGTCCTAGTCACATAGCTTGCTATTACCTGGAAAATGATATCTTTGTCTTAACTGTAGATCCAGGCCTCTAGGGCAGGTATGAATCTACAATACAGGTCTAAAATAAGTCACTGATAAAAAGAATCATGATTTATTTGATGCTGGAATGTGAGAGTGGCCTGGTAACTATAACAATTATAACAGTTGATTTTTATACTCTAGAGATTCGAATAAAAACATAGACCTGAAAACATAGAATGATCATCTGCCATGTTTTAGTATCTAGGCAAAGTTTCAATGATTGCTTTATCAATCTGATGGTCAGATATCTTAACATTTTCTGGATTAGTGTTCAGATTCAATCTCATGAACTTTACCAAAAGAGTGGTATGGCCCAAATTTTGACCCTTAGTCTTTGGAATAAATCTATAAAGTTCTAAAGGGGCAAACTAACCCAGGTAAACTGTCACAGAAGCAGAGATCTCTAAAGAACTTTGGAGTTGAAAGGTACAATGGAATTTAATGAGAGTCACCTGGATCAGTAAAGCACACCTCAGAGTGTGTCTGTGAGGGAGATTTCAGAGAGAGTTAAGAGTCAGAAGTCTTTGTCCTACTCAATAAAACAATTTATTTCATTGATTAACTCAGAATAGACTTTAACTGGTGGTGGGGTTAAGGAAGGTGTGATCTAGTTGTGTGTACATTTGAAGTGTGTATCTTAAAATTAATCTCTCTCTCTTTCTCTCTCTTTCTTTCCCTTTCTCTCTCCTCCATCCCTTCCTCCTCTTTCCCTCCCTCTTCCTCTGTCCCCATTTATCTATCCATTCATCTATACCCCCCATCTCTGTCTCCATCCCTCTCTCCCTCTTTCCTTCCATCTCTGTCTCTCTCTTCCCCTCCCTCTCCCTTCCCATCTCTATCCATCCATCCCACCCCCATCTCTTTCTTCCTAGCTACCATTAGGTCAAAACTTTGCTTTGCATACACTCTTGTTACCATGATATTCGGCATTATCATAGGCCTATGGCAACAGAGAAACCTCATCATAGACTAAAACATCAGAAGTTGGGGACAAGATCATTCTTTCTTCCCTTAAATTGTTTTTCTAGTATAATTGTCACAGTGATTAAGGCAACATAAAATGTATTCTTAATCACACCAGACTAGGGAAAGTCCTTGGAGATACTGATTTTCTCCACCCTAGATATGCTGGGGTGAGAGGCAGAGCCAGCTTCAAGGGATGAAAGATTTATATTGCTAATATGATGTTTTTTTTAATTCTGTGCAGGCTCTTTGGGCCATCATAACAAAAACACTCCAACATCCAAGTTATAGCTCCAAACTGAAGAGAATCCAGTACCTTTTCATATTCATAGTCAACTCTCAATTATTTATGCATATGAGAGAGTAGTGTTTTTGATAATAAAATGATAATTTACAGAGTTTTTCTTTTGTTTTGTTTTGGTTTGGTTTTGGCAACATCCACAGACTTATTTCCCTAATTGTGTCTGACCCCAATTAGTGTCACAGCTAACAGTCTCCAGTTACAAACATATATAAACATTCTCTACGTATAAGCAGATGCCACTTGCCAATTGGTGGTGGGTGCAATGCCCAGAAGCACACTGTTGGGTAGGGAAAGGAGGGTTGAGATTATATTTTTGTTGCTGGCAATTCACACACTAGATAATCAATAAAGAGTTGGCTGTATTTATAGGAGGCTCTTCCTAGAGCCAAATAATCACATTAGCTAATTCCCATCCATGAAATAAATGTAGTCTCAGTAATTACTTATTAAACTAAGTCTATCAGCATACAGCACATTTTCTTTTAACCGGGATTATCAAGCTTGACTGTTTATATCAATCCAATTAAGATAATTGTCTGATTCTCCAGTACTAGCTGCCATGTAATTCTTTCTGAGTTTTCTCTCGGGCTTGTAGATTTGGGGGGATTCACCATAACTTTTGTGATGTTCAGTCCTCACTGTCCAGACAGTTCCCTCTGGACAGTGCAGGTGGTCTGACTGTAGGCTTAACATCCCGGGTGCATCCCGCCTGTGGTCCCACCCTCGCTGTGGTACTCACCTTTCTCTTCCTCAGCTTGGCTGCTCTCTGCAGTCTCCGTTGGAGGCTGCGCTGCCTTGGTGGCAGCATCCTCTGCGGCAGGGGTGGTGGCAGCAGCATCAGTGACAGCAGCAGGCACATCGGCTTGTTTAGGCTCCTCCTTGGCTGGGCCATCTTCGGCCTTGGAGGATGGCGAGTTATCAGTGGTAGCTTTAGCAGCACTTTCTGTCTCAGCTGAGCCGGCCTTTTCCTCTGAGGGGGCCGCATCCCCCTCGCCCTTCTTCTCCTCAGAAGGTGCATCTCCTGCCTTGCTGGGCTCCTCAGCCTTGGGGCTGGTGGCTGGGGCTGCATCGGTAGTAGCAGAGCCATCTCCCTCCTTCTTCTCCACGCCATCAGCAATGGGAGCATCATCCTTCTCCTTGGCCTCGGCCTCAGCAGCTGGTGCATCACCCTTCTTCTCGCCTTTGAGCTTTTTCCTTGTTATGTGTCCACGGAAGCTAGCCTGAATTTTGGTCGCAGCCTTATGAGCCTTATCTTCCGGTTTGACACCATCTTGTTCAATCTTTTGGTCTTCATCATTCTTTTCAACCTTTGTGGAGACAAGAGGGACAAAAAAGAAAATGCAATGGATGGATAACTCTTAGAGATTCATTATATGCTAAGCCTTTTTGGGGTCGGGGGCGGGGGAAGAAAAATTTGAATCAATCTTCAGAGACGCTTTACCAGTCGCTCCTCTTAGAGATACAGTTTTGAGTTACTCAGCATCCCTGTGCAGGGATTATAGACTTAGGTCACTACCCAAATGCTACCATTTGACCTCTAAGAATCCCAGGCATTCAAGGATATGCTGGAGAAACCCTGTAGTACCAGGACTCAAGAAAGGGAAGTAAGGTGATTAGGGGCAAATTCAAGGCCAGCCTGTACTACACAGTGAGTTTCAGGCTAGCCTAGGCTATAATATAAAACACACTACCCCACTTTAAACAATACAAACCAACCAACCGACCAACCAAACAAACAAAAATCATGTATTTTTTTTTTCAAGTCAATGTTATTCTACAAACCAAACAGGCCTTGTTTTAGATGCACCTTGATGATTCAAATCACATTTGCCTTAGGCTTTTACGAAAGAGCTCTCAAAGATACTCGGCCCTTAGGATTTCTGAGGACTCTTCAGCTTAACGATTTAAGAAATATTATGCAGCAACCTATGCATTTCTCTCTCCTAAGCTTCCCAACATGATCAGAAACTTAATGTACTCAAGAAAAGAAGCATGCTAAATAGTTCAATAGTAAATCTCATCAGAGTTTTATGCAAAATATAAATGAATTTTAGGGCTTTGAGGAAGCCAGAATATGATGATTCATGATGCTGGGCACCGACTATTTAACTATCTCAGTGTGTGGTCTACCACCATCAAATAAGCACACCAGGACTTCAGAATTGGAATATAGAAAGTGGTCATTATCACTGAGCTTTAAAAGGTGAGGAAAGATTGTTTTGATTGTTTTTAAACATTGGCTGTATTTACTAAGTCACAATCATAGCCCCAAAGTCATTTAAACCTAAAATTAGTTTTTATTATCATAAATAAAGCATACTAGTACTGTAGGCATGAAATTAGAATATAAACTATTTTACCCTTTGGTAATAACATTTACAGTCTTTCCTGTGCTACATATGACCCTTTTCTATTTGGAAATTCAATCAAAATGTAGGAACAAAAGTACAGTCATGGAAAGAAATGAATAGGCCAGTAAACAAAACTCTGTACCACGCCGATGCTCACCGTGGTATCCTATCTAGCTATTAATGGTCTCTCTCTTCCTTTATCCTTTCCTCATATACATTTTTATTCTTTGACATCTGTGTTCATTCACATAATGAATTTTACATGCTTGCACACAATCTCCGATGCCCTCTTTCACCTGCCCCTGCCTTCTCTTGCCCAGACACCTCCTCCCAACAAGCCATCCTTCTGATTTCATGTCTTCTTTCTATGTGTGATCCATTGATTTGCATGAATGTATGTGGGACATTATTTTCTGGAGCACAGGCAGCCTAGGAGAGAAGAGACTGCTGCCTTCCTCTTCCAAGGACTGTTAACAGCCCATAGACCCACAGGAAGGAGTAGAGTCTCATAGGTCCTCCTCATTGGAGACAAAAGTTGCAGTGAGCTCATGAGCACAATGGCTATGTACAATGACTAGGTTTTGAGCATATAACTTTTGCTCATATTTGTGAGTCCTGTTTCAGGTTCTATGAATTATAGCAGTAGGTAGTACAGGCACTTGCTCTCAAAAAATTAATAAAAGTGTCTATTGCATACTATGTCCAATGCTTGGTCCAAATCTGGCCTTGGCTTTTGCTTTGCCTTTTGCTCTAGACTAGGAAGTAAGCCACAGACTCAACACACAGTGTGTTTTTCCACCTGTCATACCAGCCTAGCCTAGTGACCCAGATCCAGCTAATCATGATGTGGTCCTATTTGATATTCCTTGGACAGATACACAGATCTGTCAGTGCTTAGGTCTGTCAGCATGCTAGTGGATACCTAAAGATATATTTTAAAATAATATCTAAAATCAAGACTGATAATCTTCTCTGTAAGATTCAAGGCAACTTTTTCTTTTCCCTTAGTTTATCAGGCATATGGTTCTAAACAGAAGGAAAGATACATGATGATATCTTTGAAGGGACCCATCCTCCTCTTTCCTGCCTCCTCCCTGGGCCATGCTACAATGGCTTCTCTATTGGAGGCACCATCTCCTTCCTGTCATCCTGCTGCTCTTGATGGCTCCTACTGGGACACACACAGCACAATCTGGGGCACCAGCGCATCTGTCCCTGCCAGGAGCCCTCTGCTCAGAGATGAAATCATAACCCTGTAAAATTAACAGTTGTGAATGGAGCACAGAGTAGAGCCAGGATGTTATTTACTGTACTCTACTGTGGATTTTCTGAATGAGACACTATCTTATATGATAGGACATCTGCACTTGGACATTGGTGCCAAGTGCTTCTTCGATCCAAATGCTACTCCTTCTAAGAGTAAACAAACCAGTTATTTCAGATTAGGCAAACATGCATGAGAGGCCCTCCAGTGATTCAGGAAATCTAGAGTCCCATTAAGAACATAAATATTAAAAGAGGAAAAAGACAATTTAGTAGGTTAATCACAACTGAGGACGTGAAAAATCTATTATGGAAGCCCACTGCTTTGTAACCTAATCAAAAATTTTAAAAAATTGTGTTCGGACTCCTGTGTGGGTAGACAGTGCTTTCCCTAGAAGACACTGGTTATTAAATAAAAACCTTGGTGCCAAGTATGAGATATCTCACTATGAACAAGAGATACCCTGGATCCCCAAAGTGGAAAGTAAGAAGTGGCTCCCTAAAACTGTCCCCTAACCTCCACATCCACACTTCACCATGTGTGTCGGAGCACACACATACAAACAATAAATTGTTAGTAATAATTAATAATTAATTATAATTAGAGGTGGGATGTAGACATATCTATTCAGAAAAGCATTTCATCTTCCATTTCATCTTCATAATCAAGGAGGTCCCAGAGAACCTCCCCACCCATACCCAACCTCTGCCAAGTCACAGGGCATTTCCACTGCTTTTAGTTTCCAACCAGAATTAAGGTCACTAAACTGCAGAAGAACCAGAGATCAATCTGGACAAACAACTAGGAAAACCCTTCTTTTCTCATCTATTGTGTAAAGTCAGTGGCTCAATCTATCTTTGGAGTCAGCTCCTTTCACCTAGTATACCCATCCCCCAAGTCCAAGATCATTGCATTATAAACTTAGAATGCTTGGCATTTGGTGTAGTTGATACTCCGTGAAGCATCATGTTAAGACTATCACTCCGCACCAAGTGTCTATGCTAAGCACTCACACTAGTTAAAAGATGGATACAATATGTTTCATGGGTGCCTAAGGCTCAGAACTAAATATAACATTCATTTTTCTGGGATACCTCAGTGAATTTAAGGTTTTTACAGTTATCATGGGAACATGAGCAATTTGATCTAGCAAAAGTTATTTTTAAGAAACATAATCAAAGGGTAAGAGATGTAATAAACAGTGTTTCCTCTAACACAAGAGAGTGGTCATGTGTATGAAAAGTTTTGATGTGGCCTATAAAATAATGAGAGTAAACTATTAACATATAAATATGAAATTTAGCAAATACTTAGTTATGACCCATTCTATTTATATTAATTGCTTAGTTTAGTGAAGTTTTATTCTCTTTGTGATCATAGTTGGTAGTTTGTCAACATACTTTAGAGAAAAAAATTCAATTATCAAGCAAATTTATACGAGTGGCTCTTCACATGCTTTAAATGTAGTTAAGGATCCAGAAATAGACTGAAATGTGTCTAAATGAGAAAGAGGGATGGGTGAACCTCCTTTAGTTCTTTACATGAAAATCTTCGCATCTTTCCGAGAGGATGTAAAAAAGAACAGTCACAGCTGAGATCCGCAAGTTTCCTTCTACACAGTGCTTACTTGATTTGAAGATTTTTTTTCCCCCCAAGGTAAAAGGAAACCAAAGATCAGAGGAAGCAATGAAACTTTTAAGCCTTTCTAAACAACTATCATAACTTGATTCAATTTCAATTTAAGGTTCAGTAAAAGTCCTTTATTAGTTATGGGGCAACTGAGACACTTTCATGACTGAGCAATTCCCCAAGAACATGTGTGAGCAAAGAGGGATCCTAGAATTCCTGTCAGTGCAGGAGTGAGCGAACTTATGTTCTTCCTTAAAGAAGGGTGCAGCATATTGCCAATTCTGTAGAATCAGTAAGACATGCCCTTCTAAACTGGAGTTCGAAAGAACCTGGGCATAAGACAAGCCATGTATTTATGCTAGTCATTTCCTAGGATACATGCTAGACAGAAGGCAACTAAACACTTACAGAAACCGTTTGGATGTGACAGACATGGGGATGGGCTTCCTGATTGAATCAAGGATCAAAGTCATGGGACAGGCACATTTAAACTTTGCTCTCTCAAAGACCACTCACTATTCCTTTGGCGGTCACTGAGATGGAAGAGAGAAGAACTCTCAAAAGGCCTCCCGAAATTCTGACATTACAGACAAATCATAGAGGGACCATAAAGTTTCTATTGCTATGGTGTGAAAGAAAATGTCTCCATTGACTCACACATCTGAATAACTGTTCCAGTAGGTGGCACTGTTTGGGGAATGAAGCTTAGTTGTGGAAGCTTGCTGGAGGCAGTACCTCACTTCAAAGGTAGAACCTCATGCTATTTCTAGTTCACTCTTTGTTGTGTGCTTGCTGGTGAAAGTGTGATCTCTCAGCATCTGGTTACTGCTGCCATGCCTGCCACGGGCAGTCATGCTTCCCCACCATGATAGATCCTTATATTTCTGGAACCATAACTTAAAAGAAACTCTTTCTTCTGTAAGTTGACTTGGTCATGTTATTTTGTCACAGTGACAGAAAAGTAACCAATATATCTGGTGACAACTGGGATGTAAGGAAGAAGAGAAGTCAGCCAATACATATGGGGGAAAATACATATGAGTAGCCCAGACATGCCCAGGACCACCACCAGAGGTGAATTCTTCCTACAGCAGTTAAAATACTGTCAATATATCTATCCTTAATCCTTGGTAAACAACCACTGATGGTTAAGCGACTCATAATACTTTGTGTTGCTCAACACAGAGTGTAGAAACTTGAAGCACTCAGCCAGCTGAGTAGGTCTGCTGGAAATGTTCATCAAGCCACTCTCCAGCAGACCTTTTCCTCAATTCCCCTTCCTGTGTAATGGGAGGACAGTATGTTGTAATATTTCAATTCAGTCTTCATCATGACCATGTGAGGAGCATGTCCTATTGCCTGATTCATAATCAAAATATTCGAAAAGCCAAAGACAGCTGTGTGGCCCAGATTCTAAATGATACAGTTCATTCTTAGTCCCAAGTGGGACTTAAAATAAAATAAAATATAGGAAGTCAATATTCCTTGGTTATTTTAGAGCATAGACCATGACTAACAAATACAGGTCTGAAATCCTGATCTCCCACAGGCTTACCAGCTCACTACATTGGGCAGGCCAGTATCAGGTGACATGGAAGACTAACAAGACTCCCTTTATGTATCATAATGATTGAATGAGTTCATACATGGAAGCCATTTAATACAGTCTCTGACACATTGTATATGCTCAAAATGGCTAACTTCTACAATTCCTCTCATTATAATCACTCTTGTTTACTAGATATGGTGGTATATGCCTCTTATCTCAGCATGTCTAAGGCAGGGAAATCAGGAGTTCTAGGAAAATCTCAGCTTCATAGTGAGTTGAAAGTCAGCCTAGGCTACATAACACCCTGCCTCAAAAAGCAAACGAACAAATTTTTAAAATCACTGATATCATCATTAATATCCCCCCTCTCAGAGCAATGTTACCTCAGCAAGAGACTGAGATATAACCTGTCAATAAGATAAATATCAAAAATGGTTTGGCTATTATGTGTTATTTATCACTAAGCTTACATTTCCATCCAGAGATGGAGACTGGGGGCATTCCTCAACTCTCCTATACTGCAGACCTATGTATCTTCAAAAGTATAACCAGTAAACTGTGTAAAAATGGCACAAGATGCAGTTCTTTTCTTTTCTATCCCTGGGAAAAGAGAGCTGTCAAGGTTAAGAAACAGGTTCTACTCATTTCCACCTGACACACACTAACTGCTTCCATCTCCTTCCTCTTGAACTATACTCATCCCCCAAATCTCTGCATGTCCAGCAGAAATGATGAAATCTCATCATTTTCAAAATACATGACCTTTATCTGTACCACACAGAAAATTCCCATTTTGCTATTTTTTTTTAAATATGTATAGCTGATCTACTTATATCCCTTGTATGTCTGAATAATAACGTCTGAATAACAGAGCCAGCCTGAGCTGGTTCCGAGAGCTACTCTGTGTGTTTATGACTAGTAATAACTATAGCTGATAAAAGTTATAAATGCAAATGCTGAACATTTTGTGAGGGATTAGTTTGTGAATGTTTTTCCCTGAGAGAAAGACTCATTTTAATTTCAGATTTTTTTTTTTTACTTCATTCAACACATCCCCATGGGTAAATTAATAATACCTGGATGTCACGTACCTCATCTAGAAAGAGTACATATTTTCTATCACCAGAATGCATGTTACCACGAAATTTATTTGTTGGGAGGTGGAAAAGAAACTGGAAATACAATTTCGAAAAGGAAAAGACGATGATTTGAATTGGTATGTGACTCATTCTAAATGTAATAATATTATTTCTCAAAAAATCCCAGTGAGGTAGAGTAAGTAAATGTGCTGTCACTAATCAAAAATGAGGAAATAAATAGGAAGGAAGCTCCACGGTGAGGAGGGTGGATCTTATACACACATATAATCGCTTATATCTTATACACCTATTAAAGTCATGTAATTATTTAACAATACACAGAAAGTATCATCAAGTATCTAACAATACTAATATCAGCTTTGTGTCTGGAAATATACAGTACCTATAAAAAAAAAAACATGGAACAGGACAATACAAACAAAGTGAAATTTGTTATTTTGCAGACACCAGAAAATGGGTGAGCTATCTGATATTTTATATTTTCATTCCTTCACGGCTCAGTAAATAAGAAGTCTCAAGGCTATGTGCTCTTTAAAATAGTATGTGTCCCCATCAAAAACTAGTACTGAAAGTACTGATCATATGTGTAATGCTAAGAACAAATTAAAAATTACATAATCATATGTCTTAAATATCTTTCTAAACACTTTATTATGTTTGTTATTTATTCACATATATATGCCAAATATGTTTAATACGTATATTTTATCTAATAACTAATGTAACTCTAGCACCAGTGCTGCAAGAGAAAACATGATTTTGAAGAGAAAATGAAGGGAGTATGACATAGGGCACTAACTAATGTATTCAGAATCACACAGTGAGCAAACAGCAGAGCTAGGATTAGAAACAAAATACTTGAAAGACGCCTGGACGTGAAATATCTCCAGAAAGCAAAGAAGTTGAGAAACTAAAGTGAGAACAGGACACCTCTCATCTCTGCATCCCTCAAATCTCTTAGGCAGATGCATAAACAGAGATGGGGTGGGAGGAGCAGTACAGTTTAGAATAGATCTTTGTCGAAGTTGGTGTCTGGCAATGCTGGGCAGTTTCTAAAAGAATCATCAGAGCTGTCACCCCAGTTTTATCCCCATTTTCAAAATCTTGGTCCAGTAGAAAGAAAATAGAAATGGGTTTTTCAAAGCAGGGGCCGTGGTGCCATCACCTGTCACCCACTGATGATGTAACTCGCTTTTCCTCTCGAAGATTTTGATGGGAAAGATTCACACTGGAAATGTTGAAAGCAGCCCTGAGACAAGCTTTCCTATTAATTTTGATAGCAGGAGAGAGAAATTATCAGACAGCAGAGGAAGCAATTCTGAGAGAAAAGGAAAGAAGGGACGGGGGGAGGAGGGGATAAGATCAGAAAATGTGGCTATTAAATAAGGAAAGTAAACAGGTGAAGTAGAGTTACCCTTGTGAATTCTTATAGGAGAAAAGACAGTGAAGAATGGGTTCTGTGATTTATTCCTGAGTGTGAGGATTTAATTCCAGTCCACATTTCTGAATTAAATACAGTTTTCCCCTTACACCAACTATTTCTTTTGTCCTCATAATTGTAGTGAGGCAGATAGTGAATATGGAATCAGCTCAGATTACATCCTCAATGTTGTCATATTATGTGATATAACTCCTTGAAGACATGAATGCTTTACCTGTTTTTATGGCTGTTCATTGTGGTGAAAAGCCATTATAACCCCACCCACTTTGTGATCCTACAAGAAGAAAACTTCCCATGCTTCAAAGCCAACTACCTAAGAAGAGGTGGTCATCTTCTATATGTTTTTAAAATCTTAAGTAAAATTTATAACTTATGAATTAATTCTTGTGGCTCTCCCAAAGATTTTTTAACTCATTCTTTAAGCAAAACAATTAAGCTGAACCTGGTAAAAACAGGGAGGTATTGGCTGGTTCTGAGATACTTACATTAAGAAAAGTTACTTTGCCAGAGCCAGGCATGGTGGTGCTTGCTGTTAATCCTAGCACTCAGAAGGCAAAGTCAGACAGATTTCTGTGAGTTCAAGGCCAGCCTGGTCTATAGATAAGAGTTCCAGTACACTCTAAATTACACAGGGAAACTCTCTGTCTTGAAAGAAAGGAGTTCCAGACAGGGAGCAAGCGAGTTCATGGAAAGCCAGAGTCTCTCTCCTTAACATCTTTGATCCATTAGATAGAATGCTACCACTCTTCCTCAAATTCTGATCTAGTCATCATAAGCTATGTTCATTCCTCTGTTCATGTGTCTCAGAGTGAGAACAGAGAGGAGTGATTAAAGATTCCCAAGGGTCTTCAGTAACTCTGCCTGAGATTCTCCATTTATTCACAATTTCCCCAAACCAAACACACAGAACCTAGTGAACCAAAATTGCTCTGAGCTTCTGACAGTCTCAATAGAGTGACCGTGACCTGAAATAGAGGTGGCACAGAAACATAGAGCATGCATTTTGAATCATTGTGTTGAATCAGAAAACCAATGGGGCTAGCTGGAGGTGGAAGTTGGAGGTGAAAGTGCAAGGGAAATATGAATGGAGATTCTTATTGTTGTTTTTCCATTGAGCAAATACCTGAAACTCTGCCTGGGTGCACTGTTTCCATATTCTAAGCTTTAAAACTGACACTGGGTGCTGTCACTATAACACTCAATATAAAAGTCAACCTAAGAATCTCTCTTACTTAGTCTGTCTTCCACTCATCGTATCAAGTTAAACTAGATTAAACCAGAGCAGTGTCTTTATCATAGTATGTTTCTCCCCCACTCTCAAAAAAATTTTTAAAGTATGTACATTGCTTTGGAATTTGAGTTCAACCTCGTCTTCTAAGTGAGAGCTGAACTTCAAAGAAACCCTCACATTCTTCCTATGCCCCAGTCTAGTCAAGATCCATGTGCTCACTGACAATGATTCATAGATAGACCCCTTCTTAAGATTGCTATCTTACATGTCCACCAAAGATCTTCTCATCCCCTGTGAGCCATCCCAACCCCCAGTTCCTTGGCTGGAGAAATTTCTTGCTTTGCTGCAGTTATATGACCAGGAGTTAGCATATTTATTCTGCAAAAATTATAAGTATATATATATACATATATATATTAATTTTCTGAACCATATTGTCTCTATCTCGACTACTCTGTAACAATAGTGTGACATAGCCTATGAACAATGCCTAAAATGAGCATGCTTGTATTCTAATAAAATTATTTATGAATTGGGAATGTGTGCATTCTAGATAATACCAAAAAGTCACAACATATTTTTATCCATTAGGTTTCTTTCAACCACTTAAAATTGGAAAAGCTATTGTAAGGTTGTATACCAGTTCCCCAACTTCCAGAATAGGCTATTAACTTACCTTAATTCTCTTAATATTATTAATTAATTAGTTAATTAAGGTAATAGTAATATTACCTTAAATTCCCATAATATCTCTAGCTGTATTTGTTTTGTGTTAAAGCTATTCACGTACTTTCTCAGTACTCTGTGATCCTATAAATTCTTACAAAGAAGAAAAACTGTCATAATAATGATGTGGATAATAGAAGTTAACATTCACTGATCACTTGTCAGGCCCCGAGTTAAGGTTTTACATGGAAATTCTTCTATGTAGGAAGTAGACATTACTATAATTATAATATATGAGTTAAGTAATGTTATTTTACAAATGAGAAAATTAATGCTTATGGAGGTTCTGTATTTAATGAGTGGAAGAGCTGGGCCGTGGCTGCCTTAGCTGCCTGACTCTGGAGATCAACTCTTCGGACTGTTTCACACTCAGACTATGATCTGGGACTTATATCCGGAGAATATGTTATGTTAAGAAATAGTGAAAGTGAGCCCCCGGGACAAGGTACAGGGCTATGGCAAAGGCCCTTTGGAGGTAAGCAAGCTTCAGAGAACTGAGAAAAGGGCAACACTGAAGTCTGCCTGCCTTAGGAGAGCCTTTGCCCAGTTATTTCTTACATCATGCACAACAGCCCCTGGACGTGTAGTAAATAAAATGAGGTAGTGCTGGGAAGTACAGAGAAGAGTGAATGGTGGGGAAACGCACGGAAACACTGGCAGAGCCCCAGATGAAGGGCCAGGACTGCGAGCTAGCAGCACAGCAGCTGCCCTCCCGGGAGGGAAGAAATGAGCGACAGCTGGAGGACCCCGCATGCCATAGAAAAAGACTTGCCTTTTACCATCATAGCTGAGCAAATTGCTTATGTGTGAAAGGTTTGTGGAACCAAGTTAAATGGTGCTAAGTCACTAGATAAAAGATCACACCCTTTCGCCCAAGACACCTGCCTCTAGAGATGACTTCTAACAATCTCCAGCCTAGCTGAGGACAGGCAGTGAAAGGCATCCATATTAGCAAAGCGAGCTGTGACCTGGCAACAGGACCATAAAAGGTTCCTTAAAGCTCCCGGCGCTGCTGCATCTGTGCGAAGGAAAAGCAAAGAGGAAAGGCAGGCTAGCTATAGGACCTCAAAGACCAGCATCCTCTTTGCTACTGGAAACAGCTGGCACTGGCCACTCTCAGGGCAGACTAGCCTGGCCCAGGCTTACGGCGTCAGGATCTACATCCTAACAAAACTAGGCACATTAATGTGAACAGTACTTGCCTTATCACCCACACTACCTGCTCTCTGAAATCTACAGTTCCTTCTGTGTATAATAGCACTGTACATGGAAAGATGTTTTTAAGGATTGACTGTCTATTGCATTCAGAGAAATGAGGAATATTAAAGGAAGGGAGGAGTGGAAGAGGGAGGAGGAGGGGAGGAGGAAGAAGAAAACAAGGAGAAGGAGGAGGGGGAGGGAAAGGAGGAAGAGGAGGGAGAGGAAAAGAGTTGTCAGATGTCCAGGGCTGTCTACTTGACCCTCCCAACCTGCCTGAGACTTGTGAAAGTCTTTATACTTCAATGAATTCAGTCTGTCTATCTGATGAGTCAAATATCCCAAGCATCAAAGTTCTATCATCAAATGATTATATACATTTTTTTCCTGATTTTCTATTTCCCTAGAAAATGAAGCATCGAGATTTATAATCTAATTCTAGAATCTAGTATGGATGGGGTCGCCTCCCTGGACTTTGGCCTCTACTGTCACTGACTTTATCACAATTAAGTATACTTAATTGTTTATTTGCATCAACATAAGCAGGAAATATGCCACTTCCAGTAGATTACCAAGATGAAAGGGGAAAAAAGACAGCTATGGTCTGACGTCTGCAGTGGAGAGTGCCTTTACTACAGTACCTGTGAACCAGCAAATGAATAATTTCAGTGTCAAATAGACACTATCATCCTGTAAATGCCAGCCGATAACATGCTGATACCAGCTCTTCCCAAAGGCTGGTACTACACCATTCATTAGTCAGCAGAAAGTCACAGCTTCCTCAAAGCCTATTCGATAATGGAGGGAAGGATTCTAAAGGAATGCCTTGGTTACCATTCAAAAAGTCACGTGAGTGTATGTGAAGAGTATGATCACAAGCTGGTTGGAGGAAGAAAGTCAGATTGCTAAAAATAAAGAAGATATGCATATATATATATATATATATATATATATATATATATATTGAGTGTGTGTGTGTGTGTGTGTGTGTGTGTGTGTGTGTGCTGGCCAGCACAGTGTCATCTTTGTGCACAGTAGTTTCTGCATGATCCCGGGTCCTTTCACAGCTGTCCCCTCCTAGACTGGGACCAGTGAAAGCTAGCTATCAGACTATTCACCATTCTTCCGTTTGTGAGTGTGACGTCATATAAGCCCATGACACAGCCCCATCCTATTGCCAGTGTCCGAAATTCATTCATGTTATTGAATGAATGAACAACGCAGGTGCCGGGTGTTCCCAAGCTAAGGGGAAATCTCACAATATCTGAATTTCGCTACGTGTACGGTAATTTCACTTCTTTCCGCCTGCTTCATTTACTGTCCACCCAAGTTTGAAAAAAAAATGTGCAGTTAATCAAGAAACCTAAAAAAATCTTTAAAAGAATAGGAATAATTTCGAAGGGTCACTGTTTTCGAATGGAGTCCCTGGTTTTGCCTTAGCTGGCTCTCTCTTGTCACATGCTTCATAGTCCCTACTTGGCTTGCAAATGTCTGATCCTGATGATGCAAAGAAACCATCCAGCCCTCTGCTATGGTCTCCCCTTATACCGCTGAAGGAAATGATGAACATAGCCTGGCGGATGCTAATGTGCCCTTTGCAGCCTCCCAAGTCAGGAAAAAAAAATTGGAGACAGGCTTCCAATTGACCCAGCTAGCTTTTCGCATTCTTTCTCACCGCTGTGTAACCTTGACATCACCCAGGTCTTTGTATGCATAAGCAGGAGGAGCAAGCCGACTGATTTAAGAAGACTAAGAAAGGAACCCCTGTCATTGACCCTCACTGTTCTTCTGTGAACATAGGTGTCCTAGGTCTAGGACATAGGATCAAGCTTTTGTTCTTCAAACCAAGCCCATGAAAGAAGTAATTACCTCCCAAACAAAAATTCTCTAACGCTTTGAGAGAGCAATAGCTCTCGATGCTTGCGGACTTGGGGGAAGGGCTCCACTAGTTGCAGAAGTTGAGTCCGCACCTCTGGGCGACACTGGGGCTGTGTTGGTGGGGCATCCGAGTAAGCAGTCTGTGCCACACCCTGGCGTCTGTAGGATCTAGGAGACCCAAGCCACGCCCTCAGCTCCTCCCCACCCCCACCCCTGCAAGCTGAGAGGTGGGGGCTCTGAAAGCCACTGGGAGAGGAGCTCTGAGAAACAAAGGATGAGATCATCAGGAAGGAGCCCGATCCACTGATCCACCGCGGAAGACAGAAAATGAAGTGCAAAGTAGGGATGACCAAAGGAAACAGATGTCAAAATGTAGGGAGCGGTCCAGAGCAACCAAAGCACGGAAAGGAAGCCAAAATTCAGTGTGTCCAAGGGAGAGAGGAAACTGCAGAGAGGCCAGTCAATACCAGCGTTGCTTAGGGAAAAAGCAAGCTAGTTTCAGCCCCCTGCTCTGCTCCGCAAAGTCTAAGGTCTTGTCAGTTCCTTACTTTATACATACTTTGTATGTCAGGGGTAAGAGGGTGAGCTTCAGGGTGTCCCTGAATCCAAACCATCAGGCAGTGTGTTTAGTTGATTACTTGTCTGAGTGTCCAACAGCTTTTCTAAGCTCAGTGCTGCGCGTTACTTACTTCTCCACCTCCAGTAAAGGTTCACCGTTAATAGGCTGAATTATAGAAAGAAAAAAAATATCACAACATAAGAAACACCTAACTGTAAGTGATAGGAGTGAGGAATTTGGTGACAACTGTCTGAGAGCAGTCACCTAACCCAGATAACATTCTAAGGCATGACATCGAAGGCAAGTACAGGAAGGGAAGCCTGAGGACTGGTGCATGCTGGGAGAAAAAGAGGGGCTCGATGCCAGGAGATCCAAGCTTGCTCTTGAGGTATCCTATCCAAAGTGCGGACAGAGTGCTGGAGAAAGACGACCAGACAGAGGACGTTCAGTTTTCCCTGGGGCTGACTCTGAGGCAGGTAAAAATGGACTAAGCCCGAAATTCACCACACAGGAAGGCCATTAACTCAAACAGGTGATCTAGCATTTTGGGTCATCCTAGTGCCCACCAGCATCTCTCTTTCTCGGCTGCCCCATTTTTTCATTTTCATGTCAGTTCCTTGTGTCGTCTTTGGGCCTTAGGGAACACTCTCTGAGCACTTATGGAAGCAGTGAATGAGCCCACTAAGTGATAAAGATTCTTCTCTCTTCCTCACAGGGAACTGACCAGTGCCCTGGCTGTTCTGGATCAGATTAGGCGCTCGGTAAGTGTGGGTAGCTGAAAAACCCTTTACCTTTCCTCTGCCTGAAGATGACCATATGACAACTGTATCCTTAGGCCTAAACAACTCTCCTCTTCTACCCTTACATTTCAACGTGTCTCCCTCTCAGGTGCCTACTAATTTGCCTTTTCTCTTTATCCATTCTCCTCACCCACAGTTCCTTCTACCATTTAACCAGGAAGCAAGAAGATCGCTTTGAAACTCTGCTTAGCTACCCTCTCCCACTGCACTGCTCTTAAGAATCTTATTCTGACACAAAGGTTCCAAGCAAACATAGTTCTATGATTTCCCTTCTCACCACTGTCGAACTGACCAGCATAACACATAGCTCAGAGAGGAGAAGTGTATGCATGTGGGTTTTATGCACACATCCCTTCTCCAATGAAATCAGGTATAAATAAAGGATTCTGACTTTCCAGGGGGACATGGCTTTTGCACTCTTGAATGCTCTGTAGCTATGATTCCCTGGACAAGACCCTGTTATGATTAGTAGAAACACTTATGGGGGCATGCCTCTAACTGATGATTTATAGAAAATTAATGGTGGATGAGAGAGAAAGAGAGAGAGAGAGAGAGAGAGAGTGAGAGAGATTGATTTTCTTTGGTGATGTAGCCATTGGTAAGGTACCCATAATCCTGTAAACAACCTTAATGAAACTAATTGATATATTTGTGTAAGCGAACACAGAAACACAAATACACACAGGGACAGTCAATAGTGGAAGTGGAACTAGTTGGAAAGAGATTAGCAGGCATGGAAGAGGGACAAAGGAAAGGACACGGGAAGAGAGAAAGAGGTGAGGATAAGCACAATACATTATGTATATACATGAAAATGTCATAATAATGGAAATCATTATTGTGTATAATTCATCTATGCTAATAGAAACACAATAAAATTGATTTTAAAATGGCTTCATTTTCATAACCCAGCAATGTTATTTCCTCCTGTTTCCACAAGAGATATATGGCTCTCCAGCTCCATTTTGGATCAACTTGAAGTTTTACAGACAGGTGAAGAAATTTTCACATAACCTTGTGTCATTATAGTGTGGAAGGAGTTTTAAGTTTCAAACTTAACGATTGTCTTTTCTAAGAAGCTGTTCACCAAGAGGTTGTTCCATTACAATAACCTTTGCTTTCTGGAAAATGGAAGATCACCTTGTTACAAAGTTCAAGCTTAAATAGATTAAATGATTTTGAGCCAACCAGATTTCAGATTAGCAACAAAAATGCTTTTCCGTGTACATCAAGTGTTTGTAACTTTAGTGTACATGTCTGCAAACTAATATGATTATAAAAATAGATTCATTCACTCTACCTCTAAGGCTGCTGAGGGAAGGACTCTGCTCAGAAGTACTCAGATGCACTTTTTGATTGACTTCAGTAAGTGATCCATAGATTACACTGAGGACTGGCTGCGAACTGAACCACACTTCTATCTGAAAATATTTTCCTTGAATGCATTGAAAATGGCTATATTGATCAAGTAAGAGTTTTTTATTTTACTCCATTGTTTCCAATGGACACCCTGAGGTGGCTATTTCCACAAAATGGCCAATAATCCCTACTCTAAATTCCAATTTAAAAAAAATCATAATGCCATGTTATCTCACAGCCAGGGAAACAAGCTTACAGAGTTAGTCAATGATGGAGCCGAAGCTAGTTACCTCCTCGTGTTCTCCCAGCCCCTCTGAGTTCCCAGGGCCACATTGAATGAGAAAGCTAAATTTGGGACAAAGTAGATAAGTGAATTAGATCATTAGTGTCAAAGGCACGCTTTAGCCTAAGGCATTAGGCAAGTCTCAATTTATTATCCTTCCATTCTGGGCCTGAAAGATACAGATTAGCAGACAAGCTGGTTCCTCTGCTACATTTCAATCATAGAGCCTTGGTTTGGTGCTTCTGTGTAGTGACTATGGGCTCGTAAAAGCTGAAGACTCTGTCCTGAAAAGAGCAGATTATGCTTTCCTGCCCCCAGGAGAAAAGCTCCTGTTGCATAATTTCCTTGAATATAATATCCAATATAAATGCAAATTAACATTCACTGTTTTATCCAATCTACTAAGTTATAGGCTACCTATTAGTTTTCTACAAAGCTACAGTACGTAGGAAAAGTACAGATAGCTCCCACCCAGGGTACGTTTCACCCTTCAGGCAAATGCTAGATCCTAGTGCAACGTGCCGGACACACCGCTTGTCATCATTTAAGATCAAAATGAAATTTGTGCAGAGTGAAGGACGTGGGGGTGATGGCGATGTAATCGGTGGCTACAGACATTTTTTAGTAAATTGTTTTACTACACCGATCTGAATGATGTTCTTTTGGCATTCAGGATAATCTTGATTACTGTATATTCATTGTCAACATGCATCCTGGGGAAAGCAAATTGCTACAAAGACAATACATTCAATGGTAGGAACACCGTCATCTGATTTGTTTCTCCAAGGTGTTAGAGGTATATGAAATGAGCTCTCAGACTCCAGTTTTCAAGATGCCTGCCAGACCCTTCAGTGGTATATGAAAAAAAAATAATAATCTGGTGTTCACAGGCCAAAAGTTTGATTGTTCTGATACAATCAGACCTCACTGAAGTCTTACATCTAAACTGCACTTGCTCAAAGGTCCATGGGACTTGAATGGCTCCTCATCTTACTCTCTACCCAGTGGAGAGAGTACTTCTTGCCTGAAAAACTCTAGAAACAAAGATGGTTGCCACCTCCTTTGAATATTGAGGTTTGTCCAACAACAGCAGAGAAATTTAAAATCTGACTAATAAAACATTCATCAAATCACTAGAATCATTTCCTAGGTCTCCCTAGACTTTCCTGCTGAACGTCTCACTAAATTTTCATATTTCCTAACTATTCCAGCACCAAAGAGAACTCCAAGCAGTGTGTCGCAGCTGCACTCCACTATGTCCATTTCTGGAAAGTGAACTTGGCATTATCTCCCCCCCCGCCCCCGCCCAAGAAACCACCAATTTACACATCTGTTCTTTGCAGCAGCAGATATAATTACCACGATGCTGTTTGTAGTCACGTGACCCTGCGAAGGGGCATTGCTTAAACATCTGTAAACACAGATAAACATCATATTGTGTTTCTTTCTCAAGCCATTTGAGCAATTTCTGCTGGAGGGGAAAATATCTTTTGTCAGTGTTCAGCAGTATCTCCCTTTCTGAAAGCCTTTCTGGGTAAGATTGGTTTTGCCCTCCAGGAAAGCAGATTTTGTTGAAGCACTCTTTTGACTCAGAAACATAGTGTTCAAGTAAAATAGAGCTTTTAAAAGCCAAGCTGTAAGAGAAGAAGGGCGCAGTAGTATTGGGCTTGCTCATCATTTCCTAGGATCTTCCAGGAAAAAGCCAGGCTCTTTACTAAAGATAGTTTATATTGCTTAAGTGTCTTCCTCCAGAAAAGAACTTTCCAGTTAAACTGATGTACTTAGCTGTTTCATCTCCTGCAGCCGGTTAAATAGACTTTTTTTGTTGTGGTTGTTGTTTGTTTGTTTTGTATGTGGTGTGTGTGTGTGTGTGTGTGTGTGTGTGTGTGTGTGTGTGTGAGATTTGCTTAAGATCATACTGAAAATGAACACACTAGTCAATGCTTAAATTACTTACTTAGTACTTGAAGCACCAGTGAATTCTGCTTTACACACATAAGGGTCAGTTGATAAGTTAAAATAAATACAATGAATGAGTGAGATATGTAAGACTATATACCAAGACATAACACTACTGACCTATGAGAATCCATTAGACTGGATATTCTAGCCTTAACTGAAAAAGGACATATCAGTGCAGCCATGCCTAAGGACCTATACATAGTGGGTTTGGTACAAGAAAAATAAACAGGGAGAGAAGACAGCCACTATTCCTTCTCTAATGGTGGTTCATATATTTTAGAAAACATTTTTGCCACACGTTTTTAAAAGTTCAAAGACTATTTAAACGTCAGTAGTGGGTCTGCTTTTCATGGGAAAAGCAATTAATCACAAACAAGGCAAAAATGTTACTTTTACCCAGATAGCAATAGTTATATTTGGATGAAATTACCCAAACTCTAGGGTCAATACAGAGCAGGAACATCAAAGATATAGCCCAGAGGCAAGATTAGAAAAACCTAACTTACAACCAAGATTAGGAACAAGGCAAAAGATCTCTGAATCAGAGTTTTGAGTTAGAGAGTCAAATCCTTCCCAACCCTTTAGTGCTGAGAAACTGAAAACACGGGTCAGGTAGACACAGCATTGGAGAGGCAGAGGTTACATTAGTGAACTAATGATATAAAATACAGTGAGAGAGCAGAAACCAGTCCTCAATTTTTCTAGCCTTCTTTGAGACTGAAACGCTGTTCTACATTTTGTTTAAAAAGCCACATGTAAGAAAATGGATGCTCCCTGGTGTTCAGTGTTCTCCCAGATGAGGTATAAGAATCCACTCACAGATTTTCAGCTCAGCCTATCCCACACTGCAAAGACAGCTAACCTGACAAGACCCTTCAATTTATGTTGTGACTTATTTGGCTGGTAACTGTCTTTTTGAGAGACGTTGAAGAGCCAAACACTGGACAAAAATGTATAAAATTGCGTAGGAACTTCTATCAACAAAAAGTTAGAGAATTTTCCTATCAATTTACATGCTGCCACTTGATCTCAAGAATGTGATCCAAACCAATATTAAATCTTTGTATCTACTAACTTCTCATGACAGGTCAATCTTTTCAAAACTTCCCAAAAGGAGAGAGATAATGGCAAACTATTAGTACCTTAGTTGAAATGTGTCTTTTAAAAAATCATTTCTTGAACAGTAGATATGAGTTGGGAAGGGAAAGATGTATTAAAAGTAGCATCATTTAAGTATGACGCAAATAAAATAAAAGTGAGTGACACGAAGCAGCAGCCTTCAGAATTAAGTATGGTGCACAGTTAATATAAATGTGTGATTAAGAGTTTCATAAAACCATCACTGAAGCTGGAAGAGATGAAGGAAGGGGATTCAAAGGAAAAAATGGGGTTTAGAAAAAGATGGTGGGTCTTCTGGGAGGCTGAAGAAAGAACGAGACTTCAGATGTCTACTGGATATAAGTTCTTAACAGGCAGAGGTAATTCAATAGAAAAGCATGTGCATCACGGACTTCATGTATGTGCTTGATCAGTATTGAGGTACTTGCTTTGGTTAAGGATGAATACTAATGATTTCTCAGATATGATGGACCTATCTTAGAGCACATGCCAGTGCATACTCAGAGGAGTTCTGATCTTGAACCACTGTGAGAGATGTGAAGAGGAAAGTAACCGCAGGCTGAGGGCCACATATCTTCCTGTTATGTTTCCAACTCAGTCAAAGCTTTTAAATGCCTCCACCTCCCACCAAAATCTACTTCTAGATGTTTGCTGCTTAAGTGTTGTGAAGGAAATATGTATGAAGTCTGGCCTTCAAAGGTCACTTCTAAGGGTTTATTCAGAGGATGTCACCTCAAGTCACCCATAGAATACATAGGGATGTGCTGCTTAACTCACTCGCACTCAGTAAGTTCTCTTGAAGGTTTTGTTTCCCTGTTTGACTCTGAACACACTCATGAAAGTTCATCACTGTGAAACTAGTGAGGCTCAGACTTGTGGTGAGATCCCAGAATATCTACACCAAGTCAGAGCCCCCCTTAGTCCTCTCTGTTTAATTTTTTATTTCAAGTTTCTCATCTCTCCACAAGGAGCTCTCTGGAAATCTAAGTATTTTATCCTATCACTTTCATGCTACACTGACTTCTTCCTCAGTCTTTCAGGGTTCCCTCTCCCCTCTCCTCTAATACACATCAGTCCCCAGCTTGAAAAATAACATCCTTGAATGGACTCTGCATGGCGTACCTTATCATTTAAATGATGATTGCCCATGATAATCCTAGATAATAAACACACACACACACACACACACACACACAGAGAGAGAGAGAGAGAGAGAGAGAGAGAGAGAGAGAGAGAGAGAGAGAGAGAGAGAGTTTTCCAGCATACTATAAACAAAACATTTGCAGTACCTTGTTCAATGTTAAGATTACCCTAGATCTGTCAGTGACAGGAATATGCCATCTTTTGGATGTTAGCTTGTGGTAACTCAGATACAGTCCAGCTTGAATGAAGTCACTCTTGTCCTAACTATATAAGTCTCCATTTCCAATACAAATCATAAGCATCTACCTCTTTTTGCTGTCTCCCAAGACCATTTTTCTGTCTGAAAGTCTCTAATAAATTATATTGCAGTTCTGGATCTATTTGCCTCTTTCTGAAGTCTCTTGGCAGAGGGGACTGGTTTTTATGCACTCAGATAGAGTGAGTTTGGAGCAAACCTCTTGCTATAATCTCACTCATCTTCCTCCATCCATCTGTGGTTGGACTGTGGTTTCATGTTGAAATTGAACCTCCTATAGAGTATTAATGGGTTGGAGCCATTAGGAGATAATCAAGTCTTGAGATTCCAGCTTTCAGAAATAGGATTAACATTCTTGTATAAAAAAATTTGAATGAGTTTATTCCTCTTTGTCCTCTGCCATGTGAGAACACAACAGCATGCTGACAGAAAAGCATAAGGCCCTCACCAGACTTATGATTCACTGGTGTCTTGATTTTAGGTTCCCCAGATGCCCAAACAGTGAGAAATAAATGCCTACTGTACAACAGTCATTCAGTCTGCGGTATGTTATGGGGACCACAGCTGAATGAGCAGCATGTTTTCCAACATGTGTCCTATCCAAGTGCATGCATTTCTTCTGAATCTGTCCTTCACCTCACCGCTTACTGAACCGTCCACTCAGGGGCTACCACAGTTTCCCTCCTTTATACCCAGCATCCTATTCTCCACCCTCAGTCCCCTTGATCACCTTGGTTTAAGTGCTGTTCATTATCACATACAGCTTTCTCCCCATTGGCATCTCTGATTCCACATGCCAGTTCTCTTATTGACTTCTCTTTTTGTTTCTTTCAATGAAGTATTTCTTTTCCATTGATTGGGGAAGCAACTAAGTCTTTCTCCCAGATTGTTTGTAGGACTCTGTCAACTGGAGTTAGGAAGTCTCTCAGTCACTCTTGGAGTAATTTGCACTGTGTCACCCCTGCTTCCAGCTCAGATTCTCCAAGTAAATATTTCTTTTGTTTGCATTTATGCTGAACATACTGGAAAAGTTGGGTTTCATTTTTATTTGTTCTTATTGTTTGGTTTTTATTTGTTTTAAGTATTCTTTATTGAACCAACTTTTAGTTCCAAGTTTATTGGGTCTACCAAAAATACTTCCATTCTACAAATCTAAAGTAGAAATCATGGTAATTTTCTATCTCTCACATAGAAAATAAGGAGAATTGTCTTGATTTAAATGTTCAATGGGTTTAAAGAGATAAAGCTAGATAGTCCTCAAGGCTAGAGAACAACCAGTCCCATTTAGGTGATTTCCAGTCTCAGAGACTGATACAGAATCCCCAGAGGAGCACACTGAAGAAGTTGGGAGCAGCAAGGAGGGTTAGAGTGCAGAAATAGTGGCTGAAAACCTACGAAAAGAAAGTACAGGGAAGGATAACTAACAGCAAAACTTTCGTAAAGGCCACCTGAAAGCCTACCACTGCAGAAGCTTTCCTCTCTTTGTCTCTCTCTGTCTCTCTGTCTCTCTGTCTCTCTGTCTCTCTGTCTCTCTGTCTCTCT
>JANHMN010000011.1:26871102-26887671 GCA_030674055.1 Rhabdomys pumilio
TCTCTCTGTCTCTCTGTCTCTCTGTCTCTCTGTCTCTCTGTCTCTCTCTGTCTCTCTGTCTCTGTCTGTGTGTGTGTGTGTGTATGTGTGTGTGTATGTGTGTGTGTATGTGTGGTGTGTGTGTGTGTGTAAGAGAGAGAGAGGGAGGGAGGGAGAGAGAGAGAGAGGGAGAGAGGGGGCAAGGGGCCAAGGGGAGGAAGGGAGAGAGAGAGAGAGAGAGAGAGAGAGAGAGAGAGAGAGAGAGGCATTAGAAAGAGTTTAAGTAGAGTTACCCTGTAATAAAATAGACTAATTTTTTTAAAAGCCCAATAACAGTAATGAGTTATCTCTTTTGGAGTTGTTAGCCAGTGAGATCCTGTAGCTGGCACCAACCCCCTGCCACTTTTTAAGTCTTTTATTGCCTTTGCTCTTGTCTCCCTGATGGAATCTAAGAGTAAGATCCTATTGCTGAACATACTACATCCTTGAGTCAAAGTACATGGAGAAATCAAGCTGGAAACTTCATCCCTACTGGCTAATTTTCCTATGTCCTATGTATACTATATGATGGAAAAAAGTTATCCTTAATCTTACCCAGCTGTGAACACTGTGAGCTCTAATAATGACCAACCCATCAAGGGATGCTTACTTGTACACCTGTGGCAGCAATGTCATGGTAGTTATAAATAACATTCTGATTAGGTTTAAGACCCACTCTATGAGATAAGTCCCATACCTGGCACCCAAGGCTAGACAGGTCAGAGGCCCTAGGGAAGATCTATGATTACTCTGCTTAATGGGCAGAGTATTAAGCCAACTCCTAACCAATTATGGTTAGACACATACATAAGTGCATCTCTCACTGTATATCAGAGAAGCTTCTTTTTCAGTAGATGGCAATTAATACACATAACCTCAATTGATCAAGATACAGAGAATAAGAAACTTTGAAATATTCAACCCCAATTGAGACACCACTAACTCATACCCCTTCTCCCAAGACTCAGGGATTATTGTGGAAAAGTGGGTAGAAATATTGTAAGGGTCAGAGGCAAAGGCTGACCTCAAGAAAATGGAACAGGGAAATTGCATACATGAGTTCACAGTGGCTGTGACAGCGTGCATAAAGCCTGTGCAAATTGAAGCCAGACAAAATCTCAGCATGAATATGGGGAGTAGGCATGAAGTCCTACTCATACCCAAGAAGCTAAGGAAAAAATGATGGCTACTGGGGAAGAGAGAAGTTCAATTTTCTTTAAGACCCCTAAGGAGTCTACCACACTCCAGCAGTCGGTTACACACCCAACAGTATACTGGCAGCACAAATTGAATTTGATGGGTTTCAATAAGGAGGATACAAAGGTAAGCAGGGAGAGGAAAGAGAATGGATGTGAACCGAGTTGAAGGGTGAGATTAATATATTAATATGATTGACGTATCTTGTATCAAAACTCAAGAACTAATAAAAAATGGAAGAAGCTGAAAGCCAACTCTTCAAATGGCTCCATGGTAACTGCCTAAAATAAGGAAAGCTCTAGCTCCTGTCCACTCTGTCACCTGGTCAGGCAGATCAAAGTCACAGACTACTTATGTTAGCACAGACTTTACTCTGCCTAAGCACTGAAAATGGTTCATTTTCCCCCAAAGTTTCCCAACTAGATTTCCATTTAGATTTCTAGTTTGAAAATTGTAGTTGAAGGTGTCGTTTCCTCATATATGTGTGTTTTAAAATAAACTCTGAACATGGCTTCCTGCTCTCTGGTGCAATCTGGCATGCACAAGCTATGTCAAGTACTTCTTAAGACAGCCCTTAGCTGAAAGCACAGATTTCTTCCTATATAACACAAAGTGCTTTTGGTTAAGTTACATCCTACACACGCATTTCTATAGTGTAGCCCTCAATATCCGACTCTCTTCACAGTTTGCAGGACGGTTCCCTTAAAGCTCTGTGAGAGTCTGTCCTTCCTGCCATTGCATACACTTCTCTGCTTCCGGAGCCACCTCCCAGTTTTCTTCTTTTTAGAGCTCCTGGGATCCCTTTCCTCCTCCAAGGGATGAGTCCTCACTGGGTTCTCACAGTGCTGCTCTTCTTAAAATGTGAACTGCTTGAACTTTGGGTTAGACCCTACCATTGTAAAGTGGGAATTTAAAAGGAGTGATAGTAAAGGGGGCATTAAACTGCTTGAACTTTGGGTTAGACCCTACCATTGTAAAGTGGGAATTTAAAAGGAGTGATAGTAAAGGGGGGGGGGGTTGAGCATTCACCAACTCCAAGTTAGTAATTCAAAGTCAAATGCATAACAAATTCAGGATGTCTAGCAGTCTCTTACCAACATCATACTCTGTGACTTTATGGGAGCCTTGCTTTAAACACACTTCACTGCACATTGTATCACACTACACACTGACTAAACCTCAGCTAAAATTACTAGAGTTGGTTGTATATTACGAATTGCAAGATGTTCAATATATATATAAATATTTATACACATTAGCTCCAATTAGCTTTACATTTATGTATAACACATATAATATAAATATTATATAAAAATGTAAAATGTTATATTCATATAAGCATATAATATAGATGTATAACATATAATAAATATAAACATGTTATATATTTTTTATATATAACATACATACACACATATCTATATTATATATGCATATCTCTATCTATCTATCTATCTATCTATCTATCTATCTATCTATCTACCTGTTAGTATTCTGTCTAAACTCCACCTCCACAGTTACCTGGCAACAGCCAGGTAGGCCTGGTCCACTATAAAAGGGGCTGCTTGCCCCCTCCTCTCTCTCTTAATCTCTTACTCTCTTACTCTCTTACTCTCTTACTCTTTTCCTCTTGCCTCTCTGTCCCCTCCCCCCTTCCTCTCTCTCCAGGTGGTCATGGCCAGCCTCTACTTCTCTTCTCTCTTATCCTTCCACCTTCTCCCCACCTTTGCCCTATCTCCTGAATAAACCTCCTCCCCCTTGGAACCGTGTGGTCTGGACTGGTCTGTTCTGAGCTGTGGTCGGACTTCTTAGAACAACTAAAACTATCTATCTATCTATCTATCTATCTATCTATCTATCTATCTATCTATCTATGGTTCCCTGCTCTTACAGAATACATAAATTTAATTACAGAAAACAAACTTTGACATTTTCCTACTGTCCTATTTTCCTCATCATAAAAGTATTGAATTAGTGTATTTGGGGATTGTATTATTTTAGAATACTTGACTTTAAGCACTGCTGTTTGACTTGCTGACTTGAGTTTCATAAAAAGTGATGCAATGGGTTTGGGCTTGGAATTGAGACAGAATTTCTGATGATCCCTGAAATGAGCTGTGGCCTCCTTCAACCGTGCTGTATAGGTGTGAACTGGCATTGTGCTGTATAGGTGTGAACTGGCATCATGCTGTATAGTTGTGAACTGGCATTTTCAGCACACGCAATTCAAAAACTGATCATTACTAAAAATTATCAGAATATTGATCATCACTGAAAAGTGCTAAACACACTTTGTATCCTTACAGTATTGAAAAATCACCCAAGATTCAACTATTTATATAAAATAAATGAGCATTAATGGTCATCTTATTAATAGAAAAATTTGCTTTTGTCTTTAATAAGTGATAAAGTAATATGCATAAAAATTGTTTTAAATATACATTTAAAATATATATTACATATATATCAGTAAATGCTTTATTTGTATACTCATTTTACAGACCTATATGCTGGGGTTATGTAAAAATTTCCTAGAGGAAAAAGATTATGAGTGGAAAATAATGTTAAGAAGTTCTGCTTTAACTAACAATCTTGTTTTGCTGTTTTCTCGATTGTTACTCTAATTTTGTTCACATCAGCCCTTTGTAAATATCAGCCTTTCTCTTCTCTGAGTCTATGCTGCTATAACAAAAATAACAGAAACCAGATTGCTTATAAACAACAGAATTTTGTTTCTGATTTCTGGAGGCTGGGGTGTCCAGGATCACAGAGCTGGAAGATGTAGTGTTTGGAGATTTGCTTTCTGGCTTATAAACAGTATTTGATCATCACATCAGGGATTAGAATTTCAACAAGTGAGGCTTAGGATGCAGCATGATCATTCATAGGAGAGAATCCTCTGCCCATGGTAATGGAGATTAACCTACTGCCCCATCAAAATACACTTCAAGTCATCTAATAGACTCTGATCCATGACAGTGGTTTAGAAAACACAAGCTGTTTGTTAATGTGTAAAACAAGGTAAGAAGGTTTCTGATGTATCACCATCTGGTGTCAACTTGCAAAGGACTCTTAACTGAGAAGCCTCTTACATTAGGGTTTAATCCTAGCTATGTTTTGTCTATAAGAGATGGCTGCCTTCTAACTTTAACCTTGCAAATATTTCAGAATGTTATGTTTAATATAGAATACTGAAAGGCTTCCTTTTCCTTTGGCCACCTGTAATGATCACCCCAGTCCTTCCCACATAACAAATGCATTTTGAAGCTAAAATGTTATAATCTTGAGGTATTTAGAGTCTAACCCCTGAACAAGTGGTACACCTTCATTAAGCCTTTTTGAACCCAAAGAAAAACATGAAGGAAAAGGAAGAGGAGGAGGAAGAAGAGAAAGAGGGAGAAGAGGCAGAAGAGGAGGAGAAGGGAAGAGGAGGGATAGAGAACAGTAGTAACTAGTTGTATAAGCACAACAGACCTTGGAAGTGACAGCTTGGGAAGTTTCCACTGTGCACACACAGTTGACACAAGCAGAGCTGCCTGCAGGAACAATCTTTATAGGTCACAAACAATGGACAGATTGGTGGCCGAGGCCAGACAATCTGTTTATCCAAGGCTGACTTAGCCTTGGCACCAAGTCTCTGGTTCCTGGCAGTGATAGAATAACAGGAGACTCTTAGGTCATGATTTAAGAATAATCCTATAAGAAGGCATAATTCAATGAGCTTTTGAGGTTGGGTATTTAAAAGTTTGAAAATTAGTCTATATTTTCTTTTACCAATCATTATTAAGTCAAATTTCTGATGAATGAAAATTAACCATTACTGTACACCTAAGATATGAATCTCTCAAGTCTTTAAATTCTAGAGATTTCAATTTGTGTGCATTATATTTTCTGTTTTATGAGACTTTATGACACCTTCAGTCTTTCTAAGGTCAATGGTGAGAAGCTTCAAGAAGTATCTTCCTTGAGATATTTATAAGCATTGCTCACATGGAGAATTTCATTTTAACACTTCAACTTGACTTTGAAGCTTGGATATTTCTATACAAATAAAACTAAAGAAAGTTATTGAGGCTTCTTTTAATACCAACAAGAGGTAAGCATTCTGAGATATATGGAGAGACTTTGAGATGTTATTTGTGGCATATATTATTTATATTATCAATTATATATTAATATTTATTAATTATATTACGTATAAACATATGACTTTGTATTAACTCCATCTTTTCAACAGCTCAGAGAATGTTCAGGGAGAGTGAAATCTGATAAATAAAAACAGAAGTTTGTAATCTCAGCATTGGAGAGGTAGGGGCAGGAGAATTTGTGTGTTTAATGCTTTCCTGGCTTACACAGCTAGCCTGCACTACACAGCAAACCCTATATCAAAAAGCAAAACTACTGCCACTACTGTTACAATAGCAGCAGCAGCAGTAGCATTAACTGTGTCTGTGTTGTCCGACACTATTCTGATCCCTTTTTCTGTTTGGATAGAATGGCTTTAGTCGACAATCTTTATACTAGGTACTTAATAAATATTTCCTAATGAATAAATGAATGATTCTCAGATAACATAGCTTTTAAAAATCTTTTCTGACTTAGAGATCAATGGAACTATTAATACATTGGGATATATTTGGGCTTACCATATATATACGTTAAAGTTATTTCTCTCCCTGAGGAAAGATTAAATAGCTTCTATACCCTTCTTGCCACATTAGGACTGTGAGCTGAGCTAAGACATGCTAAACACACCCCTCATTAGCAGAGCCACCATCTGACTTCCATCTCAAATAAAAGGCTTGATAGAGGTGGGGCTTTGAGCAGATCAGGGCAGTGAGTGATGTGAGGTCATCATTATTGCAGCCACAGGAACTGTACCTGCCATCGTTACAGTCCTACACTTTATCCTTTAGGTCTTCTACATCACTCTGAGTGCTTTAAAATATACTGCATTCATTTCTTTGTTTTGTGTGTATATGCCTCATTCATAGTGTACTACTTTACTGATTTTACAATTAAAAAATCTTAGCAGTGAAATAGCCAAGTCGCTTACATGTGATACTATAGTATGAGTAAATAAAATATAATGTGATATTGCATTAAAAATATTCTGTATGGGTCACTTTTAAAACATTACCCCCATTCATAAGTCACAGATGCTAAGAAGTTCAAGCAGCAACCCCAAAGTTCAAGCAGTTCCTAGCTGAAATCACAATACAGTCAGTAACCACAAGAATTTTTCTCTTTGTTTTGAAACATAAATCCTTCCTAAAAGATCTTGCTTGGTTTATCTTGAGTGTGTGTTGCCATGTTAACTCTTTGACGATTAAGCCAGAATGCAAACGAGACATGGGCAGACGCTTTATCTTAGTGCTAAAGATGTCTCATGGTGCCAGACTTACTGTTTCAGGTTTGTTAACCTTCCTCATCCAGAGTCTGACCTCCTCCTACCTTTACCCATTTATCACCCTGATGGTCCTGCCCAGAAACTATCAGGAAAATGCAATAATCAGTCAAAGCCATATGATGCCAGTGGCAAAAGCAAGCAGCTCCCCAGCAGTGCCTGCAATAGATAAATAAATAATATAGTCACATTTGACAATTTAATGAGTATAAATTTATCACAGCAGGAAAATCCTCCCCAAATATTTAAACAATTAAGATGTAAAAGAAGAAATAAATAAGCATTTTATAGCGGTAGACAGAACCAAATTTTTTTCAATCCTCTTTGGAGATTCAGTCCATCATACATCTTACACTAACAACTAGCCCGAAAGAAACATCTGAGATGCTGCTGGTCATGCTGAAGGGACAGAAATCAGGAAAGGCAGGGGGAGAAGTAGAATAGATTCTCCAGCGGTTGCATTTCTTAGCTTCTTCTCACATCTCAGCAGAATCTAAATGCATGCATTTCAGCATTAAATGCATATTTCCTAAATATCTCAAATATGGCAGGCTCTGTAGTAGGTTTCAGCTAATATACGTCACTCTCGGAGTCATAGACGCTGAATGCAGTTCATACAGTTCTTACATGGGTGAGAAGAGTATAACAGATCAGTACCTAGAGCAAAAGCCATGGCTGGAGGTAAAGATGTAAGTGCCTGGAGGGGAACAGATGAGGACTGCATGGTGTGGGCTATTTCATGTAGGGTGATGAGGAATGTCTTAGATGAGCTTGAACAGCTGAGAAGTTCGAGGACTTAAGGGAACCAATCTCAAGTATATTTTGTGAACAAGCCTTTCAAATAGAGAACCAAAGCCCCAACACTATCAAAATTAACCAGATAAAAATTACTATTACTTTAGGCCTGATTTCTGGACAGTGTTGTATTTATGAGATTTTTTTTTGCTTAGACAATAGAACCTGGCTTGGGTCAGAATAATACTTCAGTTCATGCCATTGATGGGAAGTCCAGGGAAATGGATGCAAAGCATGCAGGGATCAAGGAAAGGTGGTCTGGGGGAACATAATCATGGAGAGACCAGCTGGGTGGGATGTGGGTCCATCAGGAGGACATCCATAGGACCTACAATCACCGAGGATAACCTGGAGTTGGCATTGCCTCTCTGTGTAATTGACTGAAGGCTCAAAGTGGGTATAGTCCTGCCCATGTCCAGCTCCTGAGGAGTAGCCTGCCTCTCCAGCCTAAGCAAGGCAGTCTCTGTCTTCCTTCAAGTTGACCACACCTGTACGATATGTTAATTATGCCTGATTTCCAGACTCTTACAGCCAGTACATTTAGCCTTAGGAGTGTTGAGAGCCAAGAATGTACAGAAGTTAACTCAGCAGTATTGATATCTCTTCCTTTGTAACCAATTATGTGTCCTCCGAACTCCACTCAACACATATATGTACATATACATGTATACACAATCCTCGATACAGAAACCTACAAAAAGACTTCTGAGAAACTCTGCAAAAGATATGTAGATATGTGATTTTTTTTAAAACATGGATCAGTAGTAACATCAACAAAAATAAACAATAGCTAAATTTAAGTGTGTGTTACATGACAGTCAGGTTTTAACGTAGTGTGTGTGTGTCTGTGTGTCTGTGTGTTTGTGTGTGAGTGTGTCTCTGTGTGTGTGTACTCAATCATTGAAATATTTGGGGATACTACTATTTAAATCTTTACACCTATGAATATCATTTTGCTTACAAAAGTCACTCTCAACACCTCCAAAGCTGGTTGGACAGATTAATGAATTATGCTAAATGAATAGAATATATTTTATGATATTTGAGTTAAATATTGACTTCAGAAATAAAGATATATATAAAAGGTAAAACACAACAGAATAGTTTGTGGCCACCATTTGTAAAAGAACCGTGTTCATTAATGGGCCACATAAAGTCTGATATAAATTTTAAAACATCCGAAGATCTCTCACATAATCTTATTATATCTATTTCAAAGAATTAAGACTGATACAGGAAACAATTCTAGTTTGGCCCAAGATGAAGGACCTTGAGCAGTGAATATCTCAATATGGAATCTCCAAGGAAGATTACTCATACATCAGTGTTTCAAAACCTCCAATCTCTTGGCTTCATCAGAAGGCTTCAGAATGGGGTTGCTTAAATTGACTACTGGACCACCAAAATTTTCTTTATCCAAAGCAGCATATTTAAGCCATATAATGTGTTTGGGGTCTGAGCAATAATTCTTGTATGTCAAAATTATACTTGGCTGAAAAGTAATTTCAAATAACTACAAATCCCCAAGTGCTTTTGTGTTCTATTAACCAATGGCAATAATTAACATTAATTATACAAACAATGAGGATGCCAATGTATCCTTAAAAGATTTAGTAAAACATTAGTAACTGGTTTTTAGAGGAGACCTAGTAAGTACATGCATTGATCAGTGCCCTGTCTAGTCTAAAGGATGAAAACTTAGAAATAGGGCTTGTGACATGTCTAAAGAAACAATAATTATGTTACATATAAAAACATAAATGCTAAAAACTGGGAAATGGCTCAGCAAGTCCTTGGTATGCAAGCAAGAGAGCTGAGTTCAGATCCCTGGCATCCATGTAAAATCTGGGCATGATAGCGCAGATGTTTATAAGCCTGGTATGTGAAGAGGAACAAAAGAATTCACAGGGATTACTGGCCAACCTCTAATTGGTGAGTTCTAAGTTTAGTGAGAAACCCGATGGGTCTTGTAGAAAAGAAGGGTTTCAATGGGAGAGACAGAGGAAGAGGGAGGGTAATGGTATTGAAAATGACCAGAATTCATTCTTTACATACAGGAATTTTGTCAAAGAATTCAAAAACTACTGATAACTTTATAAATGAGGTGAAATGAATTTTTAAAAGGCACCAGACATTGACTGCTATCTTCCACATGCATTGCACACACATGCACAAACACAGAGACACATGTACACAAATTTGTACACTCACATATGTAAAGTATAGTAGTTTATGTGTGTGTGTGTGTGTGTGTGCTCTTTTTATGTTTTGTCATATATGTTTTGTGTAGAAAAAGATAAAAGAAAGTAAGAAGAAATTGCTCTGAAGGTCACTATAGTGAATGCATATGGAGCAAGGAGCAGGAAGTTTGGAACCATTGAAAGTGATTTTGTAAAATGGGTGATATTTCTGTAGAATGTTTGGAAGCAGAATCTTGTTACATGGTTGGAGGAAAAACTATTTCAGGCCAGGAAACTGTATCAGTTTTAACATTAGGAGATAGCATCAGCTTATTTGGAAAAAGGTGGCTAGAAATAATTGTCATTTCCTAGTCTGATTTCCTTAGACACAGACTTGCAGAAATGGCACTAGAGTACTGGGAAACCCTCCTTCGGGTTTCCCACAAAATGCAGCCTAAGTGTGATTTAATTGAAATAAATGATTTATTGGTCATTCCTTGGACATCACATTGGTAACTAATTGTGCATTTACTGTGGCCTGAGCCTGTGGTATGTCAATTAACGTAAGCATCAACTAAGAAATCCAGAGCCTTGATTTGGTAGTTTTATATTTCATCCCAGAGTTCTGCTATGAAAATGACCTAAAGGCATAATCTGTGATGACTGGAAGCAGAGGCATGTGGGGTCTATAACTCAGATGGAAAAACAAAGAAACAAAAAGCTTGTTTTCTTCTGTAAATGGCTCTTTGTGGTTTTATCTCTTACTGACTTGTCTCAGTTTTAACAGACCTCACCAAATAAATTCTGACAACACTGGATGCCTCCCTAATCTACTTTCTCAGCAACCCAAACTACTCATACATCGTCTCCATCTCCCACACAATTACCAAAATAAAAAAATGTACAACTGAGAAAGGTGACTCACAGCTTTTTCAGCTTAAATCGGCTTCATCTTGCTTTTCTTGTAATCATTTGCTCTCTGAACAGGAAAATGATATTCTTTTGGTCCTTGCCAAATTTGACTTCCATGTGCAATATATTCTAAAAGTAGTTAGTCTAGAACTTCTTAATTTTATAGTTATTGGTTTAAAATTTACACTATCATTTCCTGGGGGGTGGGGTGGGGTGGGATTATTCTTAAGAAGTCTTAGTTTCCCATTTATATCGAAGAAAAAAAAGAATATTTGTTCTCTATGTCAGTTAGCTTTTTAGTTTAAAAAAAAAATGACCTGGTTTCCTAATGTTCATGAGCCATTCATCTTCCTTTGTGATTCTCAGAACTGTGTTTACAAAAGAAAAGGAAATATTCCCTCTCATCAGAGGTCCATGAAACTCTGTCCCACTTCCCAGAAATCTTTTCTCTGTGCCTAAGAGGTATTGGATATTGGAAACTTCCTGCCCATTGGTGTGTCCATCCCTACCCATCCATCCCCAGTGAAATCTATTAGTATCTTCACTTGTATTACTGAATTTGCGAATGAATACAGCAGTATCAGATAGATGCTTGTAGACAGATTATATATATTTATTACATATAATACTATGTATACTTACTTATTTATTATATGACCTATGGTTGTGCATATAACCATAGGTCATATAATAAACAGCAAATCAAACAAGGAACCTGCAGAAGCAGTACAAAACCTAGGAGGTTCAGATGCCATGAATGTGTAGAATGTTCAGAACTTGGTTTAGGAGACAGAATTATCGACCGAGAAAGCAACAATGTGTACATTTTCAAGTGACTACATCTGTAGTAAGATAGTAGTTGGTGGTGTCAGTTTTGTTGTATTTCTGATCACAATAAAAAAAATCTTCTACAAAATGGTGACTGTTATTTGTTGAGGCATCCAGCTGGCCCTACTTGGGTGAAATCCAGGACTGTGTGGTCTTTGCTCTCTGTGAGATATCTATTAGGTGCCCTATTATGGACTGTGTCAGAATTGGGCAGTTTCTGTGATTGATCAGTGGGAGTCTGGCAACCTTTGTCTTAGTCCTAACCAAATTTTGCCATCCCCAAGTCCTCACTAAACACGAATATTTGTTCATTTGTATGGGTTGTTTGCTCATCTCCTATTTAATGGCATCCTACTAGTCATACGCTATACATGGTCAGTGAATGGCGCAAGACTCCTGCTCTAAAGGAATTTCTGTTTCAGAAAGACATAGTTGTGGGTATACATACAACACCATGGGTTGGATGTTAAAGTGGCACACAGGAAACAGAGGGAGGATAACCATACTTGAGTAACTGGAATTGGGTCATGTAGATAAGGAGTAGAAGGAAGGCTCTAATCAGAAAAAAAGAAAGAGTGTTTAGGAAGAAAGAAGGGGGTTGATAAAATAATGTACATCATTTGTTGAGTCCACAGAACTGCAATACAGTCTGTGATATAAATGAGAGAGTTTGAAAAGGTAATTAGGGGCAAGAAAGTTAACAATGGTTTCTTCTGATTCATACTTCAAACAATTTTAAAAAACAGAAGAAGTGTGGTGTTTGTAAAGTAACTCAGACACTGCTCAGATGAGAATAACCCTTTCAGTAAAGAGTGGAAAGAGAATTCTTGACCTGGGGAATCAATATATGCAAGCAGCTTGGAGAGAAGCCACTCTTGATGTATCTTATAAATTAAAAAGGAAGTCAGAAAATTCAGTGACCAAGAGGAGAGTGAATCTAAGAAACCAGAGAAATAAAGGCCTGGGTGTGTAGCAGTGCAAAAGGCCTCACTAATTATGAGTTTGGTTTTGATTGTAGGGGCAGAGGAAACCTGTCAGAGACACACATTTTTAAAGACACTTTAAGATGATAACTCTCACTTCTGAAAGAAGAATGAGAATTCTATTGAGAATAGAAGAAGGGAAACTGAAAGGCAGACTATTTTTCTTGGTTTCTACCATCATTGTCTGCAGTAGAGATTACCAGAGAAGGAGGACAGGCTGAATGAAAACAGCTTGGGGTAGGAAATGAAGTAAAGGAAGGCAGAAATGTATTTATTTATTTAGTTAGTTAGTTAGCTAGTTAGTTAGTTAGTTAGTTGTTTGTTCATTTGTTTGTTCATTAATTTATTTATTGCCATTTTCATAGAAACTAGGAGTACCCACAAGCATCTGATAATGGCAAAGGCTGGAGTGTTCAATTTATGAATTACCTGACTAGATGAGAAAACGGTTTAATTAAGAGATCAAGGCTTATTTCCCAGGGACAGTTAATAAGCAAACCTCTAGAAAGTAACCTCTGGAGAGCCTGGGAATCCTCCAGGTTGAGTCTCACAGATCCACATGAGAGGTGTGGCCACAGATGAGATCATTCATATGCCGTGCATTATGTCATAATAATGCCAAAAACCTTAGTAACAACAATTGTTTGCAGACTGATAGAAAAAGGAATGAAGTTGGGTAGAGGATTTGCAAACAAAGCAGGGGAAAAGTCCAGCAGAAATGTATACCATGGAGGCCAAGAAAATAGACTCTAGAGGGATGCATTGTTCGTAATTTTGAACATTCTACAGAGGTCAGACAACATAGTCTCATTTGTCTTCCTGAGGCTCTACGGGGATTTCTGTTTGTCTCGTGTAACATCTTCAAGTCTAATACAGAGTTTACAGCAGAAACTATATCAATCAATATTTCAGTCAATGTGTTTTGAACCAGATGTTGCACTAGATATCTTAACTTCAGAGTTTGTAAGCTGCTTGTGGGATTCACGTACAAACAACCACACATGATAATCATGTAAAACCCTGCCTGGTGAGTGGCAAGGATGAGTTCACACACACTATCAGAGTTCTAAGGATGGTGGTGGTGTGGGGAGGCCTGGGAGAACCAAGGCAGAAGGTGAAATCATGGCAAGTGGAGAGACTCTCCATTCAGGTAGGAGGGTTGGAAGAGATTTAACCATGAAAAGAAGCTTTCCAAAGCAGTGATAATGAGAACAAGAAGAAGCAAAGGACAACTAGTGCTTAAGTTCATACCAAGGATGGTGAGACAGTGTCCAAAAAAGGCTAAGTTTTTCTATAGAATATGTATTCCATATTCTGAAATAAAGACAAATTTTTGTCTCTCTCTCTGTCTCTTTGTCTGTCTGTCTGTCTGTCTGTCTGTCTGTCTGTCTCTCTCTCTCTCTCTCTCTCTCTCTCACACACACACACACACACACACACACACACACACACACACAACACACACACACACACCTTAATACGTACACAGTCAATTTCCAATGTTACTAAACTGCTCATTTAGGAAAAACTTTAAAGTTTCATGGCAGAAAACTCTTAAGTTACTGAATGTTCTTATTATGATAGCAAAATGATGGTTCTTATTATTATCCAAGGATCAACAGTTTCTTCCTTCTAAATGAGAATATCTGAATTTAGCCCTAGAATGTAGAAGTATGTTTGAGTACATTTGTAGTACATGTCCTTGGTTTGCTTTTTTTGGTTTATTATTTCTCTTGGGTGTTTTGTTTCCAAGATGAAGTTTTGAAGTAGTCTGAGTTATTTTTGGTCATCACTGGTCTTGTGGAATATTTCTTTAGAAAACTATGTGATTCTGTTTTATAATTGCAATCCTTTCGATTGTACAAACCCTCCATTCCATCTCTTCCCAGGTTTCACATAAGACCTGTAAGGAACCAAGGCCAAATCTAGTATGGAATGTATAAGGCATTAAGTCCTGTCCTCTAAGGTTCTATATTGTTCTTCAATTCACTGCCTACCAATATGAAGCCAAATCTGGCTAAGCTTCCAAAAGCCAGTCAATTACCTTATGCCTTTAAATTCAAAGCAAATTAAACCCCACAAGACCACTGAGTTAGAAACTTCAATAAACAACTTATTTGAACAAATAGACAATTCCAACATTGATGTTTCAGAGTTGACTTTCCAGATGACAACAAAATCAGTTCCAGTTTTTTCGTTGGCTTTTCATAAATCCTTGAGCATTAAAGGAATCTTACAGGTGATACTCATCAGAAAATAATGTTTAAATAAACCAACTCCCCACTCAATGAAAAGTTGGTTATTTTTGAGTGAAACAATATTGTTCTTCCCTTCACAGATACTTTTTAAACCTTGAAATTAAAAATAAATATCCCAGAAAACTGTGATTAGGAAGAAAAATTCTCCACATTTTTATATAAAGATGAAGTGGAAAAATTTATAATTGCCATTTTTTCTTCTTCTCACTCAAATAAAATGTTACTTTTTCCTATTTAAAGTGAAGAGACTTTGAAGTATTTCATCCACCTCAAATGTATTCAGCCTTCTCAACACCAATTCCCTTTCTTCTGTTATAACCAGCCCACTAAGAGCCTGGATAACCAAAGCAAGATGCTCTGAAGAATAAAGAATATACAACAACTAGACACAGGTGTCTAAGAAATGAACTCCAAGATAAATAAATAAAAATTGGAAATATTTTAAATTTCCCTTCTTTCCTTCAGATAGTACAGGGATTAGAATAGAATGATATAATACCACATCTTCTGGGAATAGCTAATGTGAGGTCTAGCGTCCTCAAATTTACAAGTCTAATTCTGTGAATTGGGTTGTAAGCCATAGGGAAGTAAGAATGGGCTGAGGATGTGCACTCTGACAACATACAGTCAAGCTAAGTTCCTAGGCTAGTTATGTTAAGATGTTCTAATGCCATTTTAAAAGGCAGCTGATTCCTGAGTTTGCTTAAGCTCTGAAGTTCATTCCACTTATCTTTTGTCATTGCCTCTTCAAGCTTTTTAAAGCAATCATTAACGGGAAGATATTAGGATTTTTTTCAATTTCCATTTAAAAACAACATTTTTAATAGCTATTGGAACAGGGATTACAAATAATGGGTGTGAGGCTAATTACCAATGTTCTACATTTAGAGCAAACTGGTGCATATGGAGACAACAGCTCAATATTTTAGAAAGTGCCAATCTGCTAAAAATAGATAAATACGGTGATGATTGCTGGAATTAATTCAAGAACATTCAAAACGAGATGACTAATATCAAGGAGTAGTGCTCTTCTGGTACAAATTGAGTAAATCTGTTTTACATCCAATGTTACCCAATCCTTGGGCAGGAACAGACTCTAGAGAGTGACTCTAGAAGCCAAGAGTTAGAACAAAGCTATGTCATGCCAAGTTAGCAAGAACATACGAGAGCTTGGATTCCTCTTAGAACCCTGGTACCTGCCAGATGTAGGCTTCTAGAAGACAGTAGAAATCTAGTGTTGGTCATCTCCAGGCATAGAAATCAGTTCCAATTTTTATCAGGTGCACAAACTCAACAATCTGTGAGATATTACTTCCTTTTAGAGCCCTACTAATAAGAGTATTCTTGTGGTAAGACTGAGATGTATCCCCATAGACTCACAGACTCGTGTATAGAAGAACACTTGGTTCTCAAGTTGGTGCTATTGTTGGAGGAAGTTGTAGACTTTTTAAGAAGTGAGGCCTTGCTGGAAGAAGTGCATTATAGGGGATCTAAGGGTTTATAGTGTTCCTCACTTCTCTTTCTTTGCTTCTTGTGTGTGAATGAATGAGTGATAAGCCAGCATCCAGCTCACCATGCTGTCACCGTGCTTTTCCTGATGTCATTGTGCCTTCCCATCATTATGTCTATGCCTCTGGACCCATAAGCCAAAGGAAATTCTTTCCTCCCTAATCTGTTTTCGGTCAGACCATATCACAGCAACAGAAGGGATCAAGGATGAGTAAGTGAGGCAGCAAAACTAAAAATATTCCAAAGGGAAACTCAGTGATCCATCACATAGCTGCCCTATGGTAGGTATGTGGAAATAGATGCAGAGACTATTTCTCAGCCTTGATTCTCTCCCACAAGTGTGGACTTCTTGAAGTTATGTGCTTTAGGCTTTCTTACAATCAGAAAGAATTGTCTAAATGGTAGTAGCTGATCCAAACAAGACTAACAAAATTCTCTCTCTCTCTCTCTCTCTCTCTCTCTCTCTCTCTCTCTCTCTCTCT
>JANHMN010000011.1:26888742-26906768 GCA_030674055.1 Rhabdomys pumilio
GTTTGTGTAGCACCATGAACACTAAGGAGGATCAAAAAGACATTGTTTACAGATATTTTTTATTTTTATCACTTTATTTGAGACTCATACCAACCTAGTCAAGAAAGTGAGTCAGGATTGGGAGGCTTTTATTATGCCCATTAATATAGATGAATAAACTGAGGCTCAGAGAGATTAAGTTACTTACCTAAGATCACAGGACAAGCAATTGGCAGAGCCAGGTCTAGAACCCAGGGAAGGGATTTATTCCACTACAAAGACATGGAACAGGATATTAAACAAAGAACATCTAAGAAATCAAGATCTGTAACTGATTAAGGGTTGGAAATGTGCAATTCCACAGTCCCACACTAAACCCCAAATGACTTTAAGTATGTCACTCTAAGCTAACAAGACAGAACTGTAACTTCAACCATATCCACTCTGTTGGAAAGGCCAATAGCATTGGGTGGGATACCCAGTCTTCTCTGAATGGGTACCCAGGAATGTTCTTGGTGTTAAGTCATTTCAGGATCTCATCATGATGAGCCCCCCATCCCTGTATGCATCAAGTATATGCCAACTGAGAGTCCACTCTGTACTAGGCATCCATTAAATGCCAAATCAGCACCTGGCCAGCACTTCATTTGCATTGGAAGGGAAGAGAAAAAGAAAAAGAAACCCCTAAGCCAGAGATGCTTGGGGCACTAATAAAATACAGGACAAGGGAATCAGGGTTGAGAAACACCATCCATCCAACTTTGGCTATGAAACACAAATTTTACCTACAAGTTTTATCTTGCTTCTTTTCTCAAAGATATCTCAACTAAGCTATTAGAATACACCACTTAAAGTCCTGGAAATATGTGGTTGCAATCTTCTCCATACTGGATGCCGTAGGCTTGCACCAGGATCCAAATCTTTGAAGTCTATCCAAAACTAAAAAACATTCAAATGACCCAATTCCAGGTTTAAGAGATTACTTACTGTTCATTCTTCCTTCAGCGCCACACGTGATGTGTGTTGGTAGATATTATTCAGATACTTCAGTGAGAAAGAAAAAAATTTCAAATGGAGGTAATATTAATTATTAATCATACTCCAGCATAGACTAATGCTGCATACTTTGAGCAGCAGAAGGTAGACACGGGGTCTTTTTTAACAGTTGTAGGGTAAAGTAAGAATTGTGAGTACACCAGGATCCAAAGAAAGGCAGCATGAATTAGTAGCCATAGCTAGACTGTGATTCTTCACCGCTAAGGATGATGGGACTGGCTTGTTGGTTGTTAGGTGTGTTTAACATGGAATGACATCTCCAGATAGTTCTAGCTATGGCATTTTGGAGAAATGAAGACTACAAATAGATTAACTCTGTACCTGCTTTCACTAAAAATTGAAGTATACCGTGTCTGTACGTTTGTAGTAGCAGAAAGGGATGATGAATTCTACTGTAAAAGTTCACACCGGTAGCATCCGTGAAGTCTGCTAATGATTCTGTCCATGTAAATACACCACAACTTGAGGCAAGACTAAAATCTCTGGTCCATACTTATTTAGCAAGCAGATCTCTCAGAGTTCACAGGATCAACCTATTTGCTAGGCTGTATGATGTTCATTACGAATAGAAAGAGGGTAAAATTTGTGATTTTCTTCACTTGGAAGCCCGATGAAGCTCACAAGTTGGACACAGATACACATTAAACAATGAACACTAGGTTGTACAAGTGGTGATAAGTTCAAAATGCGATGTGCTCATAAAAATAGTGGGAGAAGTTCATTCATAAAAGTGTGGATTTAAAGAGCTAACTCTTGCAAGGGAAGTACACATTTTCCAGGCTGTGAAAGAACTATAAAGTAAGCAAAAGAGTGAGGGATGAAAAGGAGAAGGTTTGAGGATGGCCCAAGACTAGATCATACCAGGCATGCTGAAGGGTTATTTAATAGTTTATAACCAACCGGGAGACATTATAGAATTTTAATGAGGAAATTAGTGTGACCAGATTTACATGAGGTAAAGACAGTTTGTCTGTTGTTTGCACCAAGGCTGAAAAGAGATAATGTGGAACTGGGGTCCATAGAGGCAAATGTTGCCTTTGGCCCGATGAAAGCTAATGAAAAGACTGAGCCAGGTTACTTATATAAGTAGGTAAGTGTGGAAAAGCAGAGAATATATTCAAAATTTTTTAGCTAGAGTCAAAAGATTCGTACCCTAATATGGGAGTTGGAAAGAAGGACCACGTTTGGGACACGTCCTAGGTTTCTGTGCTCTGAGGCTGGATGGGCATTGCCAGAGCAACTAAACAGGAAGTCCAAGAGTGGTACAAACCAGAGGACACCTGATCCAGCTCGCACAGGAGACACTTGAGCTTTTCTGAAAAGCTTCTATATAGGTCAGGAGGTCAAGATGAACCTCTGGAAATTGCAGGACAGGACTGAGGCTCTGAATGTGGCTGTGTTGAACTGGGATTAATGAGTGGAATGACCAAAAAAAAAAAAAAAAAAAAAAAGATTACAGATGAAAAGCCACTGTCCTTAGACGGGGGAGTGACAATAGACATCAAAAGAGTTTTGAAAGGTCCTGTCTGAGGAGAAGAGATGTTGGGAGAATTATCCAGGAAGGACAGTTAGATGGCAGAGCAACAGAAAATATGCCACAGCTTTCAAGTAAGACGAAAGCTAATGGTTCACCTGAAATGGTACCCTGTGTCAGTGGGATCATGAGAACTGAGGCCTCTTTAAAGGAGGTAGAACGGGGAATGATGAGTGAGACATGGGCACGGGATGCTTTTAGGAACGTTGTTCTAAAAGGAAAGTGAGATGAAACCTGTAGAGGTGGGGATGCAGTCAGAAGACTCGAGAACAGAGGAGATGCATTCACGGACCACAGGGAAACCAGCTAAAACTGGAGGTTCTCAAGGCAATGGAACAGGAGTAAGTGAGGAAACACAGAAGAGAGAACAGGAATCCAGCTGATGGAGCGCTCAGTGTGAACAGGAGTGACATCTCTAATAGAAAAAGTCCGAGTCTGTCCTAGCAGTTGTGGGAAAAAAATGACTGCCCTGTCCAGATTGGAAGAAAACCTTAAAACACCCTTTAAGGTAAGTGGGGTGGGGCTGTTTACTTAGTATTTTGGTGGGACAGCTTCAGTCCTTCAGTTGTTCAGTCTTCCTGACAGGAAGTAACTAAAACTCTTCCATGATGTGAGCCATTCAATATGGCTGAGTCTGTACGTGGCACAAACTAGGGTCTCGCAGCACAGTGCTCCTTGGAGACGTTTTAATAAAGATTTCATTTCAACTGCCTGGAGACAATCCGTCTACACTTCAAAATCCAAGAGGCAGGACGCTGGCCCAATTTACCCTCTTTACCCTCTTGGGTTTGCAAGTGACACTTCCTCTCTCAGAATTAACCAAGAAGTGAAAGTGTTAAAGGCTGTACCTGCTCTTGATGAACTCGGAGAGAGGTTTCTCTTGAAATTCATTTCATAGAGGAAGATTTTAGATGTGTCTTAGAGTCAATAGGACCCGTGCTGGGGAGGGGAGGGTGCGGAGTACAACGAGTTAATACAGAGCTCCGTGATTGCCTGAAAGCCCTCTGCTCCTTCCCTGTGGGACCAAGTAAAACTCTGAAATCTGTGGATTCATTCTGCCCCAGGCATGTCACTAGTAATTTCGCTATGACAGAAGAAGACCCTGGGCCACCCTCCCTGTTGGTGAGCAGGAACTTTGCCCTTTACTTGCAACATCAAAGGAGGTTTCTGCAGTTTTTACCAGCTCAGCAAAAAGGAAAATTAACCCTGTGTTTTCTTCCTCCAGTTGCCTCAGCATAGCTCGCAGAGTGGGCAGGGAGCATGGTGACACTCAGAGGACTCTCTTAGCAAGAAGGATCAGGGGTCATTGTGTATGTGCCATAGTACAACTTAAATAATCAGAAACGAGCACATTGCTATAAATTCACTACAAACTGTGAAAGATTCTCTGAAGTCCAGATGATTTGGGAAGGAGGACAAAACCTTTTAAATAATTTCCTCCGTTCAATTTTGGAAACATATGGCAGATGCCATAATTGTTAAAAAACCGGACAGCTTCAATTATATTAAGTAGAAGGCCTCTATTGAATCAATTCACTACGTCCCTGAGTGACACTGGGTGTGGCTCAGAGACTGAGCAGGAATCCAATTTCTTACTAGAAAGAATGGTCCCCACCCAGCAGCAGAGCTGGACCTTTCCACACCTCCAGATGCTGTTAGGTGGAGGGATCAGCAAGGCTGGGGTTCTAAACCTATGACTAGTTTCTCAAAGATAAAAATTATTTATTATATGGGGAGGGGTAGACACCAGCAGAGGGAGAGGTGGGGACAGGTCTGCTTGCTTGCAGGGTAATTTTTTAACACAGAAGCTACAAACTAAAGTCATTATTTTTAAACAAAGGAAACATCTCACATTTTTTCCCTCTGTAGACTATCACACCTTGTAAGTTTTTAATCGTCTGCAATATGCATGGTAATTGAGCTATTTAAAGTAAGCCTCAAGATATTTGAAAATCATGAGCCAATAAAAATCTCCAGGATTCTTTTATTTTAACCCTCTTTTACCTACTCCCGTGTAGTCCCCTCTCTCTCTCTCTCTCTCTCTCTCTCTCTCTCTCTCTCTCTCTCACTCCTCCCTGCTTTAGTAATGTACAGTGGTAAGTAATGGCTACTAGAGAACATTTAAATGTTCCTCACACCCACTGACAATGTATTACAACTTAGAAATTTCTGAGACTGCCTGCTTCTGCTGCTCAAGTGGAAGAGGAAGGAAGTGCAGGCCCTCCAGCCCCCCCTCCCACATTGCTGCTGGATTTCATGGGTGTGGCAGAGTTAGACCTTTGCAGGTTTGTGCCCTCATTTTAGTCCCTGTTAAAAACTGGAGTGATAAACACCTCCCAGAAGAAGGAATGGAACCCCTAGATTCTGACTGGAATGATAGAGGGTCATTTCACAAGAAGGAAACCTGCATGAGACTTAAGTATCCATACTATATGAATGGCAGTCAATGTAATATGAGCCCACGCCCTGAAAACACCATTTCCTTCTGTCTGGTTTAATGATACCTTAAATACTGACATATGCAAATGACAGATGATGTTGCTACACGGGGGCACATAACCGTTTCATACCTAAGAACCTATTCATAAAATATGTGGGTAGAAAGGACCGTTTCTATACATTATATCTCCTCCTCTGCATCAGTGAGGCTAAACCACAGGGAGGCATGTGAAATCCATACAGAGCACATGCGTAATGGTTGCATGGGAAGTATGTGCGTGCCATACACATTTACATGCAAATTCCTACAAGTCCCTAAACACATAATTTCATCTTCATCACTTTGCACATCAGAGTGAGTGCTCCGGGGCTGCCAGTGAGATGAAGCCAGTGGAAGCAGCTGTCCTCATTCTTTTGGGAGGGAATTCCTTTAGCCCCAGTTCCCTGTCTAAAAAGCATGCTTGGTTCCCTGCACTGAAGGAGATGTGTGGATACTCCCATGCACAGAAATAGGGTGGGAACAAGCTGTCAGCCAGCCACACTTTTCTTTCCAAAATTCAAGCCTTTAAAATGAATAGCATTGGTTTCCTTAAGGCTCCACCTTCCTAAATTGTATTTTACCAGCTGGCCAGTGCAGTCATCCTGCAGCCTCTTTCTGAGGGTGTGCTTAACCCCCAGGCACCTGTATCTGTTACATTCATATATTAAAATGAAGGAAGACATGGGAATAAATGTTTTACAAATGTTCCAATGGAAGTATCAGTTTCTGGAACCAAGAGCAGTTAGAGAAATACAGCCAGCAACACCCACCCCCCTGCCCCGCCTAGACAGACTTTTCTCCATTCACCCCTTCACAACCAAGAATCTGCATTTATTTATTTGTTTGTTTGTTTATTGTGGGCTTGCTTCTCCTCTAACTACTTTGACATTTGGCTTTTACCTCTTTTTCTCTTCCTTCCTCCAGCCCTCCCCCCTCCCCACCCCTCCTTCCAGGGCGCTGGCTACATGTGGCCAGGCTGAAGGGCTGTCTCCTCTGTACCCTCCTCCATCCACTTTGGGTTCAGAAAGTGTATAACAAATTGTCCAATTTCCAATACCTGCACAAGAATAATGCCAAATACCTCTCTCTTGCACCCCGCCCTTAAGGCAATCAGTTTGCAGAAAGATCCTACAACCACGACTGCCATCCCACCCCACCCCACCATGGACACACTAGCACACAGGCACACACACTCACTCAAACCCCACACCCATTTTTTTTTCTTAACCTTCTCTAAAAATCACTTAAACATGCTCCCAGGGATATTTGAAGGCTGCGTTTGGGGAATGTTACTGCACTGTGGATGACTGCAGGATCCCAGGTTTCTCATGTCTCTCCACCCTCACCTCAATTAAGTTTCTAAAACGTCTTTCAAAAAATAAGTGAGCAATTTGAAATGAAACAGAAAAAAAAAAATCTAGGCGGTGGGGGAGGGGAGATGGAGGATTGGGATTCTAGCTCATCTTGGAAGCTTCCCTCATCCTGATGAACACGAGTCACTCGCCTCCAGGATATTAACACACCTCTGGTCACTGTTAATGCCAGAAAGACTCACAGGAAGAGGGGAAAGAGAAAAGCCCCGGTTTCCAACAGGTAATACCGGCTCGGCTCCCCTTTCCCATCCCATCTAAGCTCAAAGCTCCTAGGGGCGTGGTCCACCCTCTTCCCGGACCAGCTGGCGCACAACGCTCCTGATCTCAGGAAGGGGATTTTCCCCCTCTCGGCATAGCCGGTTCTCCCCCAACCCTTGTTGTCTTTCGACTCTTTTTAAAAATAATAATAATAAAAATCTCCTAAATCAGTTTCATTCATTCATTAAAGAAATAAAAACCTTCACATGTTTTCCCACATACACCTGCGCCCCTTTGAAGCTCATGCGAGCTCGAAATCAGGTATCTTCCGCAGCACATGTGAGAAAATTTCAATCACAGGAACAAGCGATGTTGAAATGTGAACATAATTCCCCCAGACCACGTTTTTCACAAATAATATAAAGACTAGCTTTCTGATCTCGGAGATATAGCCTGCATCGTCCCCACACCCCTTTCTGCATCCACACCCTCAAAACCAGAGACCTAGCCGCTGAGAGCACTTAGTAATAGGCGAGGGGAATCATATTTCTAGCCAAGACGGCATATTTCTCTACCCTCATCCTAATTAGTAGCAGCATTCCAAAAACCAGAACATGAAAGGCAGAAAAGAATAAAGCTGAGATGCAACCATCAGTTACCATATGCTAAGGAAACCAGAGCACCATGCCAGGGCAGAAGCGGTATTATTTTTTTAAAAAAAAATTTTTTTCTGCCTTTCACGGGGAAATACTGTACTCTGGTAATTTCACAACAGCAAAGAAGTAAAAAAAAAAATCTTTAACTCTACCTGTTTGGTTCTTCTCATACAGCACAGCATGGTGGTATCTTCCCCTGCCTTCTTCCTGCCTTCTCTCCTTTCCTCCTCTCTTCCTATTCCCCCCCTCTCCACCTCTTTTCTGCTCGCTTGCTCACTCGCTCTCTCGCGCTAGCGCGCTCGTCCTCCCTCCCTCCCTCCCTCTCCCTCTCTCTCCCTCTCTCTCCCTCACACACACCAGGGCAGTTAGCAGCAACTGTAAGGTCCACAGCTATTGCTCACCGCACACGCACATGCCTCTCTCTCTCTCTCTCTCTCTCTCTCTCTCTCTCTCTCTCTCTCTCTCTCTCTCTCTCTCTCTCTCACCTCTTTCCTCTCTCCTCTTTCCTTCTCCTCTCTTTCCTCCACTCCCCACCCAATCTTTCTCTCCCTTCTCCCTGGGTCCCTTTCTTAGAATTGTTCACTAGCTTCCAGTGACTAATCATTTCCCTTCCCGTAGCCCCTACCCCCATTTCTAGACAATCGCCCCCTCCCAGTCCCCTGCCAGCCTCATGAATATTTAAACACTTCCAATCTGGACCCAATTACCCACCGACTTTCGCACTGCATTGGGAGGGCTATGGGGTGGGGGTAGAGAAGGATATTCCAGACAGTTGGAGAGATTAGATGGAGCATGTTTTAAGGAAGTGGGGCCTGAGGAATGCTCCTGTTTCTTTCCTAACTCTCCTCTTTCCCAGGATCACAAGAAGGAAAATGGGAAAAAGAGCTAGAGGTGCACATAAGTTACAGCTGCCATTAGATTTTATGTGCAGTTGATAATTGTGGAGGTTCAGTTTTCTCAAAACTAACTGATTTCACTTATATAACCTAAATGCACACCTATGATACGCTTAGCTATGCCCAAACATGTCATCTATGCTTCAGTACACTAGCTACACACACAGACACACACACACAGACACAGACACACACACACACACACACACACACACATACACACACACACACACACACACACACACGTTTATAGCACTTAGGCATTCTGAGCATTTGAATGTGGAATAAACTAGTGTCTAGGAATTAACATCCATATCTAAAACAGCATAGTGGGTCTTTTGCTTATGCACACAGCGTATTTAACAATTGTGGTTCCTTCTGATTTTACTGGAAAACAAAAACTTAGTATCTGTGAATGACAGATTTCTGTAACACTGACAGTGATGTCTTACAATCTGAGCAGGATTCATACAAGTAAACTCTGTCTTGAGGAAAGATGTATACCATAAAGTCCACCTCAGTTTGTTCTAGTGCCTTCCCTAATCTGGGGAAGGAATATGTGACTTGTAAATTTGTATTGCACAAAGTTTAGACATTTGGTATTGGGTGGACTTGGAGAGCCCTTTACATCTGTAAAGTGGGTATAATAATGTCAGTCTTGCCAACATGTTTTAGGATGGAATGCAGTGTGTACAGGACACACTGGAGCAACTCTCGGCATAGTTTTACAGGCAACAACTTTTCTGAAATGTTGATAACATCTCTAAGAGACTACTTCAAAGAACTTTCCAGATGATTCCTTATTGTTCGTTAGTGATGACAAGTGTCTCTAATTAAACAGCTCATGTTGTTCTTTATCCCTCCTAGACATGAACTTGTTTGACAGCAAGCAGACAGCTTGTTATCATGTTTATTTCAGGACTACTGAGAACCATGGGTACTTAATAGATCGAGGTACATACCTCTTAAAATGGACCATCTCAGAAAGATGACCATGGTCAGTGATGGTGACACCAGGGATGATGATTAGAAATTATCCATAGGCATCTCTGAGAATGACCCAATTTACAACCAAACCATTTGGTCTCTCACCCCTGTTTGTTCCTCAATTTTCATATTTTATGATTTTCTTCTTTTTAAAAATATATTTACATTCAGGGTTTAATATTCTTTTAACTTTGCAGTAATCCTTGTCAGAGCTAGTCTTCAAAACCAGCTTTCATGGACGTAAGTGACAGAGGCGGGCAGAGAATGGATGAGAAGTGACTGTTCATGGGGACATTGAAGTGAGGGGTGAGGAAATAATTTCTGAAGAAATAATTTCTTTTACCATTGAAATGGTTTTATTGCTCAAGCGATAAGACCATTGTCTTTCTCTTTTCTGTACTGTACCATCTCAGCCCTCCCAGTTATGTCTTCCTTCCTGTTTTGTTGATGGGAGGAAACTTAGAAAACAATGTGGCAGACTACAGCCACAAAAGGGGAAAGGGGGGAATCAATCAGACATGGGCATGGATGAAGTGCATAACCGAGTGTTACACCACAGTCGTAGCGCTGGCTTCCTCATCAGCTTCTGTGAGTTTTCACTTTGTCTGGTTTCAGTGACAGAGTTACATCAAGGAACTCATTTTGATGAGATTCAAAGACTGAGAGAAATTGAGGGTTTTTTGACTAGCTCATCCAACCAATAGGAGATAAACCTAAGACTTCAAAGCCTTTCCAACAACCAAGCTACATACCTCTTTCTAGGTAACTACTCTAATTTTTATTCCCATATCACCAGTCTGAGCCTATGTGTGGTTGGCTTCAGATTTCACAGGAAAACTATAAGTTTTAGACTACCAAGTTAATAAAATTATCAGTCAATTTTCTGAGTCTGGGAAAGTACTACTTTTGGGAAAGTAGACTTCGGTTCCACACTCAGATTTCTTTGATCTTTGCCTTAAAATTATTCTGTTCATAATAAACCAAGTAGTTCTCTAGCATTACTGTAAACAGAGAAAGAGAAAGAGAAGAGAGAGACAGAGACAGAAATAGAGAAAGATACTATTAAACAATGTTTTAAAGATTTGACTTAGAAGAATGAGAGACTGTCATTTGCAACAATCTAGATGAAACTAGAGATCATTAAAAACAAGCCAGCCACAGAAAGACAACTGTACATATGCTGGTTCATATGTAGGATCTGATAGATACTGGTCACATAGAAACTGAGAGTACAATGGGGATTACCAGAGGCTGGTGTGTGTGTGTGTGTGTGTGTGTGTGTGTGTGTGTGTGTGTGTGTGTGTGTGTTTGTGTGATGCTGGAGCAATATACTTACAGTACAGTGATTCAAGATAACAATCCTTTACTGTACATTTCAAAGGCCAGAGGAAAGAATTATAATCGTTTTCACAATGAAGGAATGGTTAAGTCTTCAAAGAAAAACAATGTATACATCTATTAAAAATCTCATGGTTTCTCATACAAATTCTTTATATTATTTAGAAGATAGATTTTATTTTTAAAATATCAGTGAAGATACATTGGCTTCCTGAGCCTACCATAATAAATTTCCACAAATTTATCCCCTCACATTTCTGTAGCCAGAAAAGCTAAAACAAAGTACCAGAAGGCAGGCTCTTTTTGGAGGCATTGAAGAATAATCCATTCTAGACCCCCTTTTGAGCTTCTGGTGGCTGGGTCAACCTTTGTCATCACTTAGTCTGAAGCTGCATCCTCTTTACCTGCCTTTGTCCTCACATGGCCTTTCTTTCTGTAGGACTCAGTTTTCTCTTACATTTTGGTTAGTTCTGAAATTAGGGTCCATCCTAAATCTGGAATGATCTTCCCTTGAGATCCTCAAATTATATTGACAAAGGTATCCTTCCAAAAAAATGAGACCACAATCACTGGTCATAGAAATTGGAAGTTGGACATGGACTTTTGAGAGACAGTCAACTCTTACTACAAAGAATTAGAGCTACACAAATGGTAGCATTTTGGGGGATAACTGTGGTGATATTGTGTAATTTGGAATGGAGAGAAAGAAAGTTTGTAACAGCTGGAACGCACTAGGCACTTAACAAGAGACAGTTTTTTTCTTTTTTTCTTTTTCTATTTCCTTTCCTTTTCTTTTCTTTTTTTTCCATCATTCCTCCCAGATCCATGCAAAGGAACAACTTCCCATTCTTCCCATTCTGCATCTTTCTGTCCACACAGGAGAACATCCAAGGGGAAGAAGAAAGTAAAAGAAACAAAAAATGCCTGGAGATTGAGCCTAGGGAGTCTAGAGGACATAATTCAAACAATCAGATGTGAATGGGCACAGGAGGTAACTTGGTAAGCAAGATGATGGAGAGAGTTGGATGCATCTTATAGAGGCATTGAAATGGTCACATGCCACACGGAATCAGATTTTAACAAACCCGACTCAGAATTGTCTTCTATGAATGCTACGAATGATTATTGGATCCAACTCTGAACTACAATGTGTGGTAGAAATTAGAAGGTCAAAAAGTAAACCTTGAAAGCTGTTCAGAGGTCAAGAACTTAAAGACAGAATCCAGAAAAGAAGTAATGGGATGAAGAGGGGAGTGGGAAACTAGAAGCTAACAATATCCTCCAAAATGCTTGAGAAAGTTTTCTTGAGTTTATATTCTTAAAATTTTATTAAGAAGTCTAAGGGCTTTATCATCATTTAAATACATGGCTAGCTAAATATACTTAAATGAGATTTTATAAGTGAATATCTATAGCTAAACTAGGGAATATAAAGCCTCTTTTGTAAAATGGGGATTTTTTATATAATATTTAAAATCCACACAATCCAAAAGGGATCCATCAACATATATTATAGGAATCCATCCAAGAATCTTAATGTCCAAGAGCTGTTGAGGCTGATGTATTTAATTGCTTGTTTGCTTCTCATGTAAGAATCATGTAGATGACTCTAGCTCTTAAAAATCAAGCTTGTTCTGCCAGATCCAAGACCCCGAATTTATGCAAATTGTAGAAATATGTTTTGACCACTCAGCCACCAAAATACCTTCCATTTAGATCAACAGCAGCTTTAATTACCGATGCAACCCTCTTAAGATCTAAAAGTATATATGCCATTTCATCATCCAGGGCTCCAGGAATCTCAAATACCAAAAATTTCCCCACCTTGCCATAGCTTTCATATTCTCCTTGGTTTAATTTTTCAAGCCTTTATCATCTTTATGGCACCTACTATTGCTCAGCAGGGCCACACTAGTAGGACACTGCCTACCTACATATTTCGGTTAATGATTTGAATATTGTTTCAGTTAGGGTTTTATTGGTGTGAAGAGACACCATGGTCAAGGCAACTCTTAGAAGGGACAACATTTAATTGGGGTTGACCTACAGGCTCAGAGGTTCCATTATTATCAAGCATGGCAGTGTCCAAGCAGGCATGACACTGGACAAGCTGAGAGTTCTACATCTTGTTCTGAAGGCAAACAGGAGAAGACTGACTCCTCAAGCAGCTAAAAGGACTGTCTCAGAGCCCACCCCCACAGTGATTCACTCCCTTCAACAAGGCCACGCCCACTCCAAGACCATATCTCCTAATAGTGCCACTCCCTGGGCCAAGCGTATTCAAACCCCAACAAGTACGATTTCTCCATTGCATCCTGAGATTCCTCTCTCCCATCCCCCACAAAAACCTTGCTGATCTTCTTCAGGGTCTCCTGACTGCTGGTGCTTACTCTGCCCTGCCCTTTCCGACAGCTAGACTTTTGCGTGTTCTCACTCACTACTGTGTCACTGTGTTGTCAAGGGAGAAGGTGCTGCTTCAGGTTGGAGATTCGTTCTATCTAGCCCCTCATATACCCTGGAGGAATAAAAACTTTAAAAGATTCCAGTCCATGTCTTGAGTCCTCTTCCTAAGGAAACCCTTCAGGTAACTTTGTACTTCTCCGTAAGAGTAGGTGAGACAACGGCAGCTTCTCCCAAACTTCATTTCCTCTTTTCTCAACTTCAGTTTTGAACAAAATCTGGATCGGGTTGCTTTGAGCATCTTCTAGCTTCAAGCCTCTTTCTCCTTTCTCCTATGTCTTTGTCTTTCAAGGTCCCACTGCCTCTGTTGCTCTGCTCCTTGGGCCTTCACTATTTTCTTGTAATAATCAGAAACAGGATCAGATTCATTAGTTGCAAGAATCAGACCCCCTACCCTGGCCCCTGAAGAACCCCCCCCCCCCCCCCCCCCAACCCCCCCCCCCCCCCCCCCCCCGGGAACAAGATTCTTCATTCTGGCTGCTATGTGAGATGGTGTATCCACAAGCTGCTGGTCTTCTTCCTTATCTCTGAAAGTTTTTTCACAAATATCTCTTCTTTCCCTTATTCAATTCCTCTGACTTAGTCAACCGTTATCTCTTAGGAAGATGGTTACAGTAACATTCAAACTAGCACTGCTACTTTTATATTTACCCACCGCTTATCCCCACCATTCATATTGTACCTCCATGTTTCTATCTAAAATGATAAATCATGGAGGTTAGAGAAATGGCACAGCCATTACAAGTGCTTCATGCTCCTCCGGAGGACTCAAAATTGGTTCCCAGAACCTATATCCTGGGTCTAACCTAGGCTCCTGGGGTCTAACATTTTCTTCTAGATGCACACATGTGACATACATTCAAAGACACATAAATAATCATAATAGTTATTATCATATAATTAATAAAATATGATTAATAAATACTTGTATTTATTACTAATAATAATTAATAAATATTATTGGTTATTATTTTAAAAAACTAAATACTAAAATGAAATGAATTTTTAAAGTAATAGTCATGGGATATTCTTCTTCTCAAAGACCCTTTGGGAATGTCATGTCAGTTACTGTCAACACTTCAGTGCACATAAGATTCTCCTGAGGAATTTGCTAAAATATGAATTATTTGGATGTCTTTAACAAATAGTTGACCTTCATGCACATATGCTAAACTTTCAAATCTACAGTGTTTCAGTACAATGAAAGAATTTCGACACAGACCTCTTCAGGTCACTCGTGAAGAATAGTCTGAAGAACAAAAGGCAAACCCAAATTCCCAAGTTTCTTTCCCTGTTCCAGCCACATCTTCTACTTCACTCATTCTAGACTTTAAAATACAAAGAAAATACACATTTATTAAACATGTGATATTGTTTAAATTTCTTATGCCATTCTGGAAAAAAAATGCTCACCTTATATGAGCCTTAAAAATTGAATGCTTATTAATCAGATATGTAGCAAACCTCTCCAGTTAGCTTTCATTGACCTCTCTGCAGATGCTCCTTCTGCCTGCTCCAGGTCCCATGGCAGCCAAACAGAGCAGAACATTTGATTCTTTTACCATTTCAAGGTTTACTTTTTGCTCTCCACATTCAAATATAAATCTTTTTTGTTTACAGGGACCTGCCCTTATTCATCTATGTATTTCTAGGACTTGACCCAGTGGCTGGCACATAACAGCTAGACCTGGATCACTGTCCCAGGATACTGCTGCCAGACAGAACCTGCCAAAGTCTTCCAGGAAGACATGGCTACATCTGTTCCAGAGTGAGGCTTGCCTCTGTGATATGATGTCACCATATTAATTAGGCTGATAGCATCACAGTATGGCCTTGCTGCCAGGATTCATATTGCTTGTTGCAGTCAGATGAGATTCCTGAAGCCAGAAATTGTGATTTTTTTTTTAGGACCTTTGAATGCTTGTCCACCTTTCCAGATGTGCCTTACATCCTACCAGCACACACCCTCCATTCCCTGTTCTGTTCCAGTGCACCCTGGAAGACATCTAAATTACTGAGCAGCCAGTATCCCACAAAATTAGTCTCAGACAGCGAGCCATGGAGCAGGGAAAGAAAAGAGGAAAGGCACACTGACCATAAGCTAGGGTTGAACTCACCACTCTGGTGATTGCCTGGATGAGTAGATGTAACTCAGTGATCTATGAGTGCATCAAGCAGCCTAAGTGGAAAGGTTCCAGGAGATGACCTCAGCCTGCATCATCAGCACCCCGGAGAGGCTGAAATCAGCTTCCCTTTGTCTCATCACTGAGCTAACCACTGAACTTTGTCCTGGCCTCATTTCCATTATCTATTCGTAATGTAAGAATCTGTTTACCTCTTTGTGCTTTCCCTAAAATGCACATTACCAATATCAAACACAATCTCTTGGCTTTAAGATTTGTTCTTGGTATTTCCAGGGGGAACATACATGGGATTCATAGGACCTCAAGCTTCGATACTTTATCCTGCCTTTTAAACATGATAACAATAAAAATAAAGGGGGCTAGATAGGTAGGCCAGTTAGTAACTAATGTGCTTGTCACACAAGCAGGAAGATTTGCGTTTGATCCCCAGAAGGCACATAAAAAGTGTGTTGTGGACTTATATAAATATAATTCCAGTTCTGGGGAAGTAGAAAGAGGGGAGTCCCTGGGGTTTTTAAGCCACTCTAGCTGGATCTCTGTGAGCTGTAGGAAGATGAGAGACCCAAGATCTATCTCAAAACAAGGTGCATGGCTTTTGAGGATGAGCTTTCCATGCTGTCCTCTGGCTAGCTCGGCTGTGCATGTGTATGTTCATGTGTACATGCACAAGCACAAATTAAATAGAGGACTGGAAAGATAGCTCAGTTCATTACCTAGCATACACGAAAACTCGGGTTTTATACAAACCACAATACAAGCTGGACATACTGGCACATACCTGCAATCTATTGTGAAGGTAGATGTTATCCTCAGCCACATAGTAAGTTTGAGGCCAGCCTGGGACACAAGAGACTTTATATCAAAAACAGAAGAAAACAAAACCAAATCTACAGTAGCAAAAGCCAAGTATAAAATGAGTATTTAGAACAAGGGAAAAAAGTCAGCTTTGCTTGATGGGGAGGGTTAATGGTTAATAATGACAACCCTGAAAATTTAATAGTTTATAACTCTCTGATACACTTCTGCATTGTTTTTCGGATTTTTAAGAATCATAATCTTATGGCTTTTTTGTATGGCATTCACTGTACAAAAGAAAAAAAAAACATTGTTTTCAAGACAGAGTCTCACTATGGAGCTCTAGCTGTCCTGAAACTCACTATGTAGACCAGGCTGGCCTCCAACTCACAGAGATCCACCTGCTTCTGTCTCTGCCTCTCAAATTCTGGGATTAAAGCTGTGTACCACTATACCCAACCCAAACAAAAATTTTAAGAGAATGTAAAGATATTATTTTATTTTCTCCCACAGAGTCTATTAATTTTTTATTATTGGGGTCAGAAAGACTTAATACATGAGACAACTCAAGGTAGAAAGTTTTTCATATTTTATCACATTTATTAATTTACTTGTGCATACATGTGTGTGTGCATGTGTATGCATGCATGTGTGTGTGTGTGTGTGTGTGTGTGTGTGTGTGTGTGTGTGTGCTCATGCTACTGTGCTCATGGTTAGAGGATAACTTCTGAGAGTCTGGTTTCTTCCTTATACCATGTCAATCCAAGGAATCAAAACCAGATTGTCAGGCTTGGCAGTAAACACGTTTACCCACTGAGTCATCTCACTGGCCCATACAGATGTATTTTGTTGTATAGGGCACTGTCAGTTACACAAAAGCACATGGATCCTGAGAAATGCTGTTTTAAATGATTGCTATTAGATTAGAAAAAATATGTATGGCAGATTGTGTTTGTATATATGGCATTATCTGAGTAATTCTTAACAGAAGGAACTTTCATTTTTATCTATCTTAGTGAAAATGGAATCTTCCATTTAACATTTTACACAGCTGGAAGTAGGCTTAATTCCCAAAAGAACAGCCTCAGGATTCAGACATTCTAAGCTTTGCTTATCATCACAACCAAGGCGTGTATGTCAGGTCATGTAAAACGTATGTATCTGTATATCACTCATCATTTGGTTCTCTGCTTCTGGCTGTAATGTCCAATGTGTTGGCACTCTGTGTTCCTTCAAGCTACTCCTACTCCAGTAACACTGGCAATGACTTAATGGTGTACAGGATTCCCCAAAAGCAACATTAGTCAATCCCACTAAGCCCAACCTACAAGCAACACTGTGACAACACCTCATTTTCTGGTTCCCAAAATTGTGTGCAATCATTCAGTGCAAAACTAACATAAGGAAAAACATTGCAAAGGGTAAAACTGAGTAGTGGAAGAGAGAAATTTTAGTGAATTGCTATTAAAATATTTCACTATTGCAAGTTCTATACAAACACACAGCAATGTGAATCTTGTCCCATACAAGTGAGGAGCTCTAAAGCCCAGACTGTGTGAGTTTACCAGTTGATCTGATCTGTCTTCTGGATAAAGTGTAAAGCCATTAAATCATTAATAAAGTGTGTGAGTGAGTGAGTGTGTGTGTGTGTGTGTGTGTGTGTGTGTTATGCATGCAAGTATCTCTGTATGTTAGCACATGTATAAGTACACATGTGTGGACATGTGCTTGGAGGTCCAATGCTGACCTCAGAGGTGTCTTTATCTATCCCTCTCTATTTATTTACCTATGTAGGATTTCTTGCTGAACCTTGAGCTGGCTAGTTTGCCTGAAGTGTTTGTCTCGGGGATTACAGTAGGCCACCTGCTCTACCTTGTATACCTGTTGATCTCTCTAGATTTGTGAATGGGTGCTGAGGATCCAAACTTTACACCTCAGGTTTGCATAGTAAAGCTTATATTGCATGAGGCAGGTCTGGAAGGGGAAGGGGAAGAAGAAGGAGAAAAAGAAGAAGAAGAAGAAAAAGAAGAAGAAGAAGAAAAAGAAGAAGAAAAAGAAGAAGAAGAAGAAGAAGAAGAAGAAGAAGAAGAAGAAGAAGAAGAAGAAGAAGAAGAAGAAGAAGAAGAGGAGG
>JANHMN010000011.1:26914257-26972758 GCA_030674055.1 Rhabdomys pumilio
TCCTGGAACTCACTCTGTAGACCAAGCTGGCCTCGAACTCAGAAATCCACCTGCCTCTGCCTCCCAAGTGCTAGGATTAAAGGTGTGCGCCACCATTGCCCGGCCATAATTAAACTTTTTTAAGAGCCACTAAAATTTGAGTGTTGCCTCGCTTCTCTGTCTGCACATCATTGTGCCTGAGTGCATTTCTTTTTTTTTGTTTTTGTTTTGTTTTTTTTTTTGTTTTTTGAGATTTTTGGGGGGAGGTGGCAGCATTTTGCAGAGGACTATTAGGTCCCTCCCTGCAGTAACTGGGCTACAGATATAGTATGCAGTTGCCCTATGCTGGACTACATGATCTGGGTGTTAGATAAGGTTATATGAGGTCATGGGTCACCAAATGAATCAGGGGACTGATTACAAGGGTTAGTGCACGTTAGAGGTTATGCCAAACAGCTGCTACGTAGGTGCTCAAAGTAAGAGAGTTGAATTTCCAGGCAGAACATCCAAGTGGTGGGTAGGTCAGTGCATATTAGCATTTCAGGAAGAAGCAAGCCCTGATCAGGACAGCCCTGTGAGAGAAGCTTTAATAATGTCATTCTCTGAAAACCTTTCATTGTCAAAGGCATGACCAAATTCTGGGTTGCCTTTTCTAGAAAGCAGAACTCTTTAGCTTACTTGACTCAGACTTTTGCTTCAGGGATAAATTTCCTCTGCTTTTTAACTGGAAGCCTCATCTCCATAATCTGTCAATACTCATGATCAAAGACTATCAGTGTCCTTTTCAGACAGAAGAGGCAGAAAGCGGCACATTCTCCCATGATGTGAAGTACTTATAAAGAGATTATCTAATTTTAATGAATCTATTTCTGAAGAAATCCACTTTTCCAAGGGGAGGGGCCCACACAGGTTAAAATGTCTTTGTGGTTTCCTTCATATGAAATCTTTGCATCTGCCTCCGAAAATCTTGAATTTTGTAGACAACGTGATGGAAATGCCATGTAGCATACAAGACATGACTTCCAACACCTATACTCAATGCTTACGCCCGTGCTTTCAAACTGCTCACCACTGCATCCTTTTCCGGGTTTTTGAGCTCATAATTTTATGACGTTAATAACCTTGTTACTCACTGCTGGGGAAATATGAACTTTGTGTATCTATTATTATGTTTATGGTCTCTAAAGGGAGAAAAGAAAGTTGGAAAATCGTGTATCATAAGAACACTGTTTGCCCAAGTCCCCCCTGTTCTCTGGCCTTGCCGTCTTTCCTGGCTACTCCTAATCTTTGCACTTTGACATTTTTGAGACATTATATTAACCACCACCCATGCCAAAAGATGCTTCTCTGATGAACTCTGAGAGTGCCATTAATCTGTGGGAAGAGAGATACATAGTTAAAAAGAAGGTTGATAAATGTCTTTAAGCAAAGTATTGGCCGTAGGTTCCCTCCATGGTTTCTGAGTTTCATAGTCATGGGACTTTGGCCATATTTATGCACCAGACATAAGAAGAGGGGTCATGAGGAAGTGCATATGTCAAGAATAAATAGTAATTATTTTTTACAACTCTATTTGGGCTTTATTCCTTGTCCCTAGCACAAAACCCCCAAAGCCCTTGAAATTCTTTGTGTCCTGGGAATGATTTCTGTGATGCAGAAAGGGCTTCTTTGAGTGGGGCAGATTAAGTGAGACAGCAAAGGCTGGAGATGGTAGGCTGTCTAAGGAGGGTTCTTCATCAGTCACATGTAGAGAACTCTCCACACAACCTCCTGAACTCTGAAAGGGAGAGTGGTTGCAATATCTCCTGAACGAGGAGACATGGAGAGAGCATGTAGGTTGCTAAACACTTTCACTTGTTTTAGCAAGGTCAGAGAGGGCACATTTGCTCCAACTTTCCATGTCCCCATATCTTTATCTGGCTATTCCTTATCTTTTTAAATAATGTAGCAAACAGCTAAGTATTTTTTCTTGCGTTCTTTGATCCATTCTAGCAAATTATCAAGCTGTATGAGGGAGCTGTGGGAACTTCCAAATGATGCTGAGTCAGTTTAATAGGTAGTCCTGGAGCCTTGTGACTGGAATCAGAAGTAGAACAAAGGTTCGCTGAGCTGAGCCCTTAGCCTGTGAGTTTGAGGTTAATGCCAGATAGTGGATATTGGAATTGACTTGAACTGTCCATAGAGAATTAGAGGTTGGCTGGCTTGAGAGAAAACATCCTAGAACAGTGGTTCCCAAGCTGTGGGTTGCAGCCCACTGGGGGTCACATATCAGGTAGCTTGCATATCATAAATTTTCATTATAATTTATACCAGTGGCAAAATTACAGTTATGAAGTAACAATGAAAATAATTCTGTGGTTGAAGGTCACTACAACATGAGAAACTGTATTAAAGGGTCACAGCATTAGGAAGGTTGAAAAACACTGGCCTAGAGGGAAAGATTAGTTTGTAAACACTTATAGCATTTGGTAAATTTATAGTTTTTCATAAATGCAAAATAAGTGCAGGATTCTTGATTGCATTGTACCATACTTCTTCCTAGACTCCAATATGAAAAATGTTCAAGCTATCCCAGTAGTAGATTACAAGGAATGTGTAATTTAGGGGCAATTTAGGATGCATTAGCTTAAGCAACCTGATATAATTTTCCAGGAATTAAATTTAATTTATATAGCTTACTCCATGAAAGTCAAAATATCAGAAGAATGCATTGGTTCTTTATTACTTATGAATGCAGGGGTGATGCTTAACTTTAACTGTCAACTTGACATAGTCTAGAATCACCTAGCAAGAGAGTCTTCAGGGAAGAGTTGTCTAAATCAGGTTGGCCTGTGGGTATGTCTGCAGGGGTTTGCCTTGATTTCATGAACTGAGGTGAAAGATCTTCCTACTGTGGGGTGTCATCGTTGCCTCAGCAGGGGATCTTGGATAAGTGTTGTAGAAAGTGTGTTGAGCCTGAGTAGGCATGCAAGCATTAATTCTCTTCCTGGATTTAGGTGTAGATGTGATGAGACTAGCTGTTTTAAGTTCCTGCCTCCTTGACTTCTGAGAATACATAGAAAAAACAAGGAGCAGATATGTTATAATAATTATGATTCATTTAGGTGTAATATACCCACAAAATTGTAGTATACGTAGAGAAAGGATTGGTTTTGCCCATAAGGATATTTACAGCTTGACCACCCAAGGTTGACATGAACGTTCAAGAGCTCTCAAATGGACCTACATTCACCTTGACTTTCTGCCTCATCCTCAACACATTGCATTTATCTTTGCTGTTACATGATAACCCGATAACTGTAGTAATTATGCAAATTGCATTCATGTTCCCAACAGAACAAGGGAAATGACAAAAGAAAATAAAGAGCCACCTGCCTGTCCTCTTTTAAAAAGGCTTCCTGGAAAATTCCCACCAGTGATTTCTGCTTGCATCTCTGGCCAGAAATGTCCTATGACTGTGACTGCCCAAAGATAGTTTAAGATCATTCGAATTTTCAGGAAGCACACTACACATTTAAAAACACCAGCAGTAGCAGAATTCTGAGGATTGGATATGGGAAAAGAGAATGTTCTATGAAGAGACATGGATGCTTTCATCAAGTGTAGCATATTAGCAGTGATCATATGCAAGACAAAAAGAGATTATAACTTCTAACCAGAAATTGCACAGTGCAAATACTATGACCACATACACACTCCACAGAAGATCTAGTAGTTGTTTTTCTTCTTTTCGTTCTGCTCTTCCTATCAAATCTCTTTCTGATACCTCATTCCCCTTTCTAGCCATTCTCCTGCTTTTCTATCCCTACTTTCCTCTTCCCATATTTCTCTCTTGTTGTAACACTCACTCAGTCCTAGTAAAATGTTAGTCTTCTCCCTAAATATTGGTCTCACCTATCTTCTCCATAACAAACTAAAGCTAGTGTTGCCTGCTTTTAACATGGGGCCACCATTTTCTGTGAATACTGCACAAGCAACATATGACTGTGATTCATATGGCCTCTGATTATACTGCAAAAGCAGCCATAGATGTAATGTAAACAAATGTGTATGGCAATGTTTCAATAAAACTTTACTCAAAAACAAGTGGCAGACTAAACATGCCTATAGTTTGCAAACCTCCAACTTTAGACAACACTGATGTAGCATTTCTGAGAACCCATAAGGATGAATCAGAATTTATACTATACAGAGGTTCATTTTCCCTGTATAGTATAAATAAGATTGTGTCTTTCTTTAAAATGCTTTACCAGCTGGAGACATTGGAAATGAGAAATTGTCGTATTGTATAAACCAGAACGTCTTAAGCAGGAGAGATCTCCTCCAAAATGAGCTTGAAAACTGAGCAGCAATCTCTTCAGCTTCTCTCTGTATCTCTTCAAATTCTTGTCGGAGGACACCAGTTGTGGTGGGTGGTCTTGGTCAACTTGACACAAACCTAGACATATCTTGGAAGTGGGAATTTTAATTAATTGAGAAAACACTACTTATAGGATTGCCTTGTGGTCAAGTCTACAGAGGTATATTCTTGATTAATGATGCATGTGAGAAGATCCAGCCTACTGTAGGTGATACCACCCCCTGAGTAGCTGGTTCTGGGCTTCGTAAGAAGGAAAGTTTAGCCACCAAGAGAAGCAAGCCAGTAAGCCACCTTCTTCCATAGCTTCTGCTTCAGTTTTTTTTCATTCAAGTTCCTGCCTTGAGTTTCTGCCCAGAGTTCTTTTTGATGGGCTGTGTTGTAGAAGCATAAGCCAAAGAATTCTGTTCCTACCCAAGGTAGCTTGAGTAGTGATATTTTATCACAGCAATAGAACCTCTGACACAGGTTGACACTAAGTATTCTGCCTAAGTCTCTTTAGAGATGTTTTCAACTTCATGGTTATGTCTACTTTCTAGGTTACCAACAGTGACAATAATTTCATTTTTCTATGGTCTGTGGCCAGTTCTTTTTCCAGCTTTCAATAGATGTCTCTTATTGTTCTAGAAGTTCAGCAGTCTCTAAATTCTACAGGCTTCTTCCTTTGAGTTCTCAATCCCCCAATAGTCATGCATTTCACATTCTATTTGTTAATAATGCTGTGGCATTTTGGAGTTTTTCTGATCTAAAGGATCTGGCCAAATCCTTAAGATAACCAGAAATTCCCATGTGGATCAAATTTCACAAATAAAAAGCCCCTGTATCAGCCTACTAATTAAAAAATAATGTAGACTGAAGGGCTTGAATAACAAACATCTTTTCTATTTCTGGTGGCTGAGGAGTCCAAATTCTGGGGTCACTTGGGCTAGTAGTTGCTGAGAGACATTTCCCTGATTTGTATATGACTATCTACAGGACAGACATAGAACAAGCTATGTTCTTTTTCTATATGTGTGTCAGTCCCATCTTGATAGTCAATCACCATTACCTTATTTAAATCTAAAATGACAAACTTAAATTATTTTCTTAATGTTCAAACTCTGTCTCTTTAGAGATTAGGTCTGAATAAGAATTAGGGTGTAGTAGGGGACACAGCATCTCTCAAATTCACCAATCTATGACCAATATTCTCCAACCACTTTTTTCCCAACAGTTCTTACCTGTGAGAGACTTATCACACTGGGGCCAATATTAAATACTTGGAAGACTTTCTCTTCCTGGAACCTACTGATACCAGACAATTCTCAATGAGATTGGTCTAGTTAGCCCTTGAAAACTTGTTCTATCCCCTGAAAACCCCATGTGGCCTAATAAACCTGTGCCTTCCCAGGTGTCCTTGAACAGTAAGGCATTTCCACCTGCCCACCTGCACTTAAAAGCTTGGAGATGCACTTCAGTGGTACAGCTCCCACCTAATGTGCCCAGGACCTTAGATTCCATTGCCAGCACCACACACACAAAGAACCTTGTGTAGAAAACTATCTTTAAACATCTCTTGTGTCCTAATCTAATGACATATAGTATACATTTGTGTCCTAGCAACATTCAATTTATAGGTACCAGTTGCTATATTAAACACTAGCTTCCTGCTAAATGAAATATACCCCATAACACAGTGGATTAAAACATCAACAATTAGTTATTTTGTGTAGTTATGTGTTCATGTTCTTGAAGGGGAATTACTGGCTCAGCATACCCTTCTGAGGACATGAACTGGCTGTAGTCTACTAGGAACTCATCTAGGGCAGGGCATCCAAAACGGGTCCCAAAGGTCATTCTCTACCTGTCCTCCCAATATTCCAGCTCACATTGTGTGGTTCTTCATAATATGGTCATTAACTTCCAAAGCAAAATTTCCAAAAGAGAAGCCCACTGAGCAGATAGCAAGTCTCTCCACTAGTCATGCTTGCTAACTCTTCATTAGTCCATTCATGCTTGTATGGAAAGAAACTGCTCAAGGCCTGAATATATGAATATATGAAAGTGAACCCTGAATTTAATTCCCAGTACCACATACACACCTATCTTGAATAGTCATCACACACACACACACACACACACACACACACACACACACACACACACGCGCGCGCGCACACACACACACACACACACACACACTATTTTAAGTTTTTTACTTTGAGAGCTAGCCCCTATGGAATATGGCAAAAAGGTATACATGTAATGTAGTAGTGTATGATAGAGAAAAATAAAACATCTAAAGAACTGAAGAAAGATATAAGCAGAATGAGCATGTTTTGCTTAATATTTTTCCTTTTCTGCTGCTCACTTGACAACATGGAGACACACCCATTTGCAGAAAAATATCTCAGTTCAGGAGTAAATGGCACTGTGCTGCCAGTAAGCTTCCGTCTGTGTGATATGCCAGTCACTGGTACACAGGCCTTCCGCAGCTAACTCTTGAGGTCTATGAGATTTCCTTCTCCGTTAAGTTTCCGTGTTCATCATCCTTATTGTTCCTGTTCCCTTTTCCTAGTGAGTATCTTCTGATGCCATTAACATTCTGAGAAGAGGAAGTCCTCAGTAATTGTCCACATGGAACATGGGCTGCTGATGACAGTTGCTTTCCCTGTTCTGATAATTTCGTGAAATTGGTTATTTTTGAATAGTTTCTTGATTGCAGGAACAGGTGGCATAAGCCTAGCATAGTGGCAAAGACGTCGACAGTTAAGGTCATCTGTATGAATGAGAATCACTGAATGAGGAACACGCAGATTTCCACCTGACGGCTCAACATTTACATATTTCAGGATACTGTTGGTCTTTCCAAGTCCACAGAAAAAGCCAAACTGAGGGGTGGTTAATTTAGAGGTTTTAGTAGAATGTTACTCACCTGTCATACTATCCACTTTAGACGGTTGTGAACCAGGCCCTCCTAAATATGCAAATTAGTATTTGCAGTACCCACTCCTTGCCATGCATTTCTGTACCCCGGATTCACTTGTATCACAATGGGCTTACAGTCTTCTGCAAGCTTTTCAAAAACGAGATTCATTTATAACATACATAGAAGTTACTCAAAGCATGTTCCCAAGATAACAGCAGTGGTTCTGAATACAGAAACCTGCCATTTTTCCATATATTTTCTTTTTCAATTTTGAAAGTTCAAAACTCAGAGAAAAGCTGTGTGAGTAATTAAGACAACTTGTGTATACTCCTTACCCAAATCTCAACATTTCAGGGTGCTGCAACTTAAACAAGGGGCCACGTTTGCTTTCATGTATAAATTCAAGAATCATCCTCTTAAAAAGAAAGAAAGGGAGTTGGGTAGATGGATCAGGGCTAAGAGCATTTATTATCTTTTCTGAGAGAATCTGGGTTCAGTTCCCAAAACCTATGTTAGGCAGCTCACAGCTGCAACTCCTCCTCCAGAGAATCCAAAGACCTTTCTGGCTTCTGTAGGCTTTGCTTATATGCACAAGCTCATACTCAGACATATATATACACATAATTTAAAACAAAAAAAGCAACATTTAAAAAAAAGCAAAAGAAAATGGCTTGAGCAATCCAGGTAACATTAAGTGCAACTGCTAATTGCAGCAGCAGTATCAGCAACCAGACCGCATAAGCAAAAGGCGATAAAGGCAGAGCCAAGTGGATCTCTGTGAGTTGAAGGTCAGCTTGGTTTACATAATGAGTTCTAGGGCAGCCGGAGATACACAGCGAGGCCTGGTTTCCAAAACAAAACAAAAGCTGGGCAAGCAAGAAGAGCCTGTTACAGCCCATTCTCACTCATCCTCACCCACCCTCACCCACCCTCACCCACCCTCACCCACTCTCACCCACCCTCACCCACCCTCACCCTGGGCTTCTATTCATCATCATAAGAAGGTGCTTCCCAATCTGGGGAACAAACAGTATTCAATCCCTCCTGAGTTCAATACATTCAGGATATATCCCCATAGACCTGTCCAGAGTATTTTCTTATTTGTGTCTAGATGCTGTCAACCAGAGAATCTATATTAACCACTACTATATAATAAATAAGATCTGTGTTAAAAAGTTTGAGGATGAGAAATTTGACTTCCTAGGTAGCATACTCCTTCCCTTTGCATTGACTTTAGTAAGAAACAAGCTGCACTTAAAAAATATATACAACTTACTTTTATTTTGTGTTCACTTGTGTTTTGCCTGGATGTATGTCAGATGTATGTCGGATGTCGTGGAACTGGCATTGCAGGCTGGTATGAGCTGTTATGTAGGTGCTGGGAATTGAAACCTGGATCCTCTGGAAGAGCAGCAGTGTTCTTAGCTACTGAGCCGTCTCTCCAGCCTGACAAGCTACACTTATAGTCCACTGTATAGTCAAGGGGTGGGGATTCAGTTACTCTCTTTTAACACCTGGCCACGTGATCATTGTATCTATACATAATACGAAAACTGCCTACTTTCATACAAAACTGTATATTCATCTCTTATTTTCCAAATTAGACTTTTCCTCATTAAACAAATATTTACTAAGTACCTACTGTGTATGTACCAGGCATAGGTAGGCTTTGAAAATATAGCAAGAGAAAAAAAAAACATGATTAAAAGCCCAAGCTGTAATAGCTTATTACATTCTGTTTGGGGACTGAAAGCAGGGCATCTGGTTAGTGAATAGGAACTCAAAAACCTTCTGCCTAACAGAATAGTAAATAAACATTCAGACTCACAGCAGAGGCTTGTGAATTGGAGGAGGGCAGAGAGATCACTTGAGTGTGACACACGAGGGAGTTGCAAATGCATGGCCCTTTCTTCACAGGGCTATAGCTCCAGAAAGGATTGCTTTAGAGATGGGCTTGGTCCGGAGAAAAATGATGCTGGGAAAAGATGTTACCATGGCGACGTTCTCTAGTTCACCTCCTCCTCTCTGCAGATCTTCTGTTGCAGTCTGCATTTCTACACTCAAAATGGGAGGTCAGAAAGGATGCTTCCTCATCCCTATGAGGCTCATAGAATAGGTTCTGCTTGTTTGAGTGCAACAAAAATCCTAGGCTTGTGACTCTTCAGGAGCCACCATAGACTGGCTGATATGTGCCAGACAGAGGTTATACCTGGGCATGACATGAACTTGCCAAGAAGACTATGTGCTCTGATTGGTTGCCTTTTCTGAGACAAAGTGGACCTGACCCGAGTCTCAGAAATACAGGAAATTTCTTATTTCTCAGGATTCAGAAGGATTTATCCTTTTGAGACAGGTAGAGTTATTTGAGCCAATCTTCTACAGAATCAGAATCACATACATGTTCCTCTGAGCTTAGTTTAAATGCGTGTGACTCCTTATGTTCACTAGTCTATGCCAGAATGTAGGCCTTACGATCCCTGAAATATCATTCCTCCCACCCCCCACAAATCCTAGTGATCCACTACCACTTGAAGGTTTGCTACATTTTTATCAGTGTCCCATTTTGCTTTCTCTTAAAATACAAATTTTCAGGGGACAATTAAACAACCAAGTTTCTAATATCTGTGGGAAGTGATTTCTTAGGCGGATGACAACCAAAACAAAGGCAACCAAAACAAAACCCTTCTTTGCTAGCCCTGGAACACACCCAATATGTGGAATTCTGCTTGTGAATGCTGGGAATAGGTGGCTAGCTCAGGAACTGGACCAGTGGAGTCCTAACTCCACATTATTATCTGTATGACACACTGCAATTCCTGGAATTTCTCTGTGAATGAGGACAATAAGATTTACTTCATTTGTCAGAGCGTTCTGAGGAATAAATAAGATGTTGGATGTTGAGTGACTGGCTTGGTTTGTCTAGGGCATGTTTGGGATGATTCCAGCACATTGGAGAGAAGCCAGAGTTCCTCCAGGCCTCTTTCCATCATCTCTGCATGTTGTTCCATCCGGGAGGGATGAAGAATGGGGAGGTGTGGCACGGAGTGGTGATAACTCTGTGCTGTTCAAGCTGGGTGGACCAGAATCTATAGGTTGGTGTCTGTAGATCATTCCTCTCATTGCAGTGTGATGAGACGCTTCAGCTTGTGCTTCTATAGCCAGCACCACAATTGAGGGGAATAGAGGTCACAGGTGACAAAAAGGAAGAATTGTGTGGGATTTGCTTGCTTGTGTGGGGTCCTTCGGAGCTGAAACAGGTCCCCTGCAACAACAAATATAAAGCCTCTCTCCAAAGGTTCACTTGCTTTCTGTTCTCTCCTCGCTTTTGCTTGGTCATGCTCTGTGGAGATTGGGGGTGCGGTGGGTGGGGCAGGGGAGGTTCTATTTGTAAACATTGCTGTGGCTCTTGCTCCAAGTCTAAGGTTTGGAAACAGGACAATTTGGAGTCATAGTCATAAATGCACTCATGCACACACACACACACACACAAACTCACACACACACACACAAACTCACACACACACACACATACACACACACACACACACACACACACACACACACACACATATACATCAACATTATCTGCCATCTCTCCACTTCTTTTAGTTCAGCCTCAAACTTTGTCCCCAAAATGGCCTGGTTTCTTGAGTTAAGTGCTTTAGGAAACCCATGACAATACGGACAAAGCAAAGCAAGACTCACTGGACTTCTCGGCAGGAAGAGAGCAGTTGAACCAACAATTCCTCAGCTTGTTACCACAGTCTAATGGATTAATCAGTGCCATCATAGCAAGCTGGGAATATTAGATTCAAATTAGTTTGGTCAAATACCCGGGGTTGATATGAACGTGCCTGTGCATACAAGAGGCAAAGGAATCTTTGAGTCTCCTTAGAAATGTTTTTTTCTTCTCCAAGACTGCATTTCCTCTTTCACCAGCAAAGCACTTGGTTTAAACCACGTGCATACACCATGCATGCCCGTGGGCACCATTGGGAAGCTGTAGATACTGGCCATTCACCTATTTGGCATTTCCTATGATAGCAGAGCTGGTGAGAGTAAGCAGGTTGGGGCTGTAGAACAGATTTTTATCCAGACTGAAATCTTTCTCAGAAATGATACTGAGGCAGAAAATTGTTGTACGCCTAGGTTTCTTTCTCTCTAAAATGTTGATAACCATATCTACCTCCAAGGGTTGCAGAAGGGTTAACTGAGCTGAGGGAATATAAAATGTCAGCACAATACCAGGCACATAAGTACTTAATCAATGTGAGTCACAATTAATAACCCTCTACACTTTTATGGCACTTAATTATTTTCAAAGTACTTTCAAACAGGATCACATGAGTCTCCTAACCAACCCATCAGGTATAAAATGCAGAGCACGAAGTCATTTCCTCGTTTTTACCATTAGAAAATTCAGTTAGTAAAGGATGAAGTGTCATAGCTGTAATTAACGAGAGCTAATTCTCAAAGCTTGTCCCACCCTGTTTCTCCTGCTCCATATTTGCATTAAGAAATCAGACCAGGAGAAATTTCTTATTCACATCAGAAAAAGCGGAGGCCCGCGAGGTCGAAGAACTTGGGGTTCTTGCTGAGCCTGACTCAGGTGTTTGTGGTTAGGAAATGGTTTTATCCACATCGTCAGCGTTTCCTTTACAATGGTGCTGAGTCTAGAGACACACAGCAAGGAGAGATGACTCACTGGTCCCTGTGCCCTCTTCCACGTACGGGCTGTGTGATAGCTTCTTCTGTGAATGTATTACCTTCTCAGATGGACTTGAGTGCCAGGAGAATAAGAGAAAAAATTTTATTCAGGTGTGTATGTGTGTGTGTGTGTGTGTGTTTTCTGGTACCAATAGTACAATATGTCTACATACTTAGTACTTAATAACTACTCAATGGACTGATGATTTGGGGCTAATTCAGGCCTAATGAATGCCTGTGCCAAGGTCAGCCTCATTATTCTACCAATTATCTTGGTATTCTTTTTTAAAATTTGCTTTTATTGTTATGAAGGAGGTAAGAAGAGGGTAATGGGGAGGGAGGTTTAAGTGGGGAAAGAGATGGGAATGTAGGGCAGAGGAAGAACTTCATTGATCAATAAAACCAAAAGTGCTGTAAAATATATAACTATATTTTATATATATTTATATTTATAATATAGATAAAATAAATATATATATTTATTTAACCCAATATATATGTGTGTTTATAATTTATTCCATTTTATTATTATATTATATTTATTATATTATACATTGTGTTCATTATATTATATATTATATATATTATTATATATATAAATTGACTTGGATATATATTGGATATATAATATAATATATATATATTGGATATATATTATATATTACATATAATATATATGTATATGTGTATATATATGTATATGTTTATATATACATATATATGTGTGTGTATATATACATATATATATATATATATATATATATATATTGAATTGGAGTCAATATATATATATATGTATATGTATATATTGACTTACAAAGGGGATTATGCTCTTTTTGGAAGCCATAGGTTGCCAAATAAAAATTCCAGTGCCATATCCATAAGCCCGTATATGGGTTGTGTCTCTCCTCAACTTGTTGGTCAGAGATGTCTCAGAGACCTCCGGAACAACACACGCTATCACCACTGCTGTTGTTTACCCATATGGACTTGGTGGTAACACCCTATTACTGAAAACACAGCAGACGTTGGTCATAGGACATTGCAAAATCAAGTTATTACTGACCAGAAGCTTCATCCCTGCTAGCCAGTGTTTGTAATACCAGAGAATGCTATCTAGGCTGCTGGAGTAAAAAGTCATTTAAGAGTCTTACCTAGCTTGGAATTCTGTGAACTGCGATAATGACCAATGTGGCCAGATATACCTATGGGTGCAATAGTATAACGAATGCTATGGAGATAACTAACCAGTTTCTGTAACTTTCTTCTCTAAAGAAGGACACATGTCTGGGACTGTAAGTCACTCCAAGAACATATAGTTGGGGAGCTCATAAGAAACAGGGACGAATCTAGCATCATTAGTCAGCTAAATGGGCAGAGCATCAAACTAACTGGCATCTAAATTTGTATCTCTATAATCATAAGTTAGTGTCACCCTCTGACCTCATCAAAGAAGGGCTTATTTCATGTGTGTGCAATAGACAAGGCTTAATACGAAGTTCACAACTGGTCAAGGTTCAGAGAATAAGTGTCAGTGGGAGGCTCAGCCAAAAAATAGGACATTTTTATCCCATATCCCCCAAGCTCAGGGACCATCAAAGAGTAGATAGAAAGACTGTAATGGCCAGAGAACATGAGAACTGGAACAGAACAATGTCATTAGGACCTCTGCACTGCACAATACTTGCATAAGATCAAGGTACTTAGTATTGTAGCATGGAGTCAGAAAGTTCAGGAGCCACAAAACCTAGTTGGTGATTTATGCACGGTTGATGGTTTCTGGTTGTATGAGAGTCTCTCTCTCTCTCTCTCTCTCTCTCTCTCTTTATATATATATATATATATATATATATAATTTATATTTATAATATAGATAAAATAAATATATATTTATATAACCCAATATATGTGTGTTTATAATTTATTCCATTTTATTATCTATATATTTATTATTATATTATATATATTATTATATTATATATTATATATTTTATTATATATATAAATTGACTTGGATATATATTGGATATATAATATAATAAATTAATATAATATAATATAATATAATATAATATAATATAATATATATTGGATATATTATATATTACATTATATATATATATATATATATATATATATATATATATATATATATATAGAGAGAGAGAGAGAGAGAGAGAGAGAGAGAGAGAGAGAGAGAGAAACAATTGTCTTCCAGGTTGTGGATCCTGTTAAAAGGACATAAAGGTGGAACCTAAGAGAAGGATAGGTCTGAGAAGGGTTAAGGCAAAAAGTTGAGGATGAATATGTTCAAAATATACTCTGAAATTCTCAGAGTTAATAAAAATAAAAGTTATTGTATTAAGTGTATAGGATAGGTGGTGTGTGTGTGTGTGTGTGTGTGTGTGTGTGTGTGTGTGTGATGAGTGAGTGTGTCTGCATTCACACCATTAGGAAGTTAGGGGACAACTTTTGGGGGTCAGGAGTTAGTAATCTTCCAATGTGGCTTAGCAGAGAAATCTTTTTTACCAACTGAGACATCTTGGCAGGTCTATCTTGGCATTCTTATCTCACAGCCTACAAGTAAGAATACCAGCTTGGTTTCACAAAGAGAGTAGAAGGGGAACATGTAATCTACAACTTGATTACTTGTTAAAAAACAAAGCAGTTAGCTTCTTCACAGTCTCATTGAATACCAGCCATCATCACTGGCTAGTGAGAATTGAGAGAAAAATCTTCTTAAGTTAACATTTGTTTTAAAAGTTCTCACTAATAGCAAGCGTGGCCCTGAGATATGCATGAACGAGAGTATGGAGGATTTTCTCCATCAGCAGTAGCTGGCAATGATCGAGTCCATGTGAGGGCAAGTCTTGAAAGAGTACACACACCACCACCCTCCATCTTGGCTGGTTACCATACACTGCCAAGTAGCTTTGCAATCCTCTGGTTTTTAAGACACCCTAAAAATGAGCTGGATTTTACATGATAGATGAAATGTATTTGACATCTCAGATCTACAAAAGAACATGACAGGAAAAAGTAATGACATCAGCTGCAGCCATCTTCTACAAAAATGGATTCCAAAGAATACCATTTGAGAGTTTCATATTAATGTGCTTTTTCTTACTTAATAACAGTATCTTTATATGACGTCATGGATCACTATCATAATCACAAATTGAGAGTCTACAAACCTATGTTGAATTGTACCCTGAAAAGATAGTTAAGTGGTTCATTCATCAGGAGGAAGTATACAAGCTAGGTAGGCTGCTTCGAAGAATATAAACAAATAATAAAGAAGTGTAATTAGACACTGTAATAAGATACAAATATAACTCATATTTTTCAAGTCTGCATAGAATGTGTCAAATACCATTTTGAGGTATTTTTTAACAAAATGTATTTTGTTTTCCTTTCTTTCCCCCCTTCTCATCATGTCCCTCTTCTTCCTTTTCTTTGCTTGTAGCCAATATAGAACTCTTAACTTCTGTAGATGTGTATTTCATTTAATCCATCCAGAAATTTTTCTTAGACAAAACATTCTGAAATTCGCACTCGGTTTCTGTTTTACAGAGTGTTGGCTTGTCATCAAAGGCTTCTGCAGGGAGCTCACTCCCCTTTTCCTAGCACCCATGCTAGATTCTATTCAAACATTCTGTTTACTCTTAAATTCTTTAAATGTCAAAATGGTGATACTTTGGCTTCTTACTCTACAACATGATATTAAAAAATAAGCATATAAGATTCCAAATCACCCTTGAAAGCCTTTTTCCAAACAGACTCTTTTAATCTAATGATTCCTTTACAGAACAATGATCTCTGAGGGTTAGGGACGATCTCAGTTGCTCGAGTGGTTGCTTAGCATACACAGAGCCCTGGTAACCTCATCCCAACAGTTAGGAGAATCAGAAGGTCAAAAGCATCCTTGTCTACATAACAAGTTTGAATTGGAGGTCAGTCTGGGATACTTGAGATGCTGTCTTAGAAAAAAAAGTGTTCTGAAACCTGGTGCTGAGTAACAATTAATAAATTAAGTGTGTTTATGAATGCTTTTAACTACAGATTTACAGATTGTCCTCTATTAGAGGAACATTGACAAAACCATTAAAAATTAGCTTTTAAGAACACATTCAAAGATCAAGGAGATTGCTCAGTTGGTAAGATTACATGTTGCACAAGTGAGATTATCTGAGTTATAATTTCTGACACTAACAAAGAGCTAGGCATGGCTGTGGGCATTTGTAACCCCAGGTACAAGAGGCTTGTTGAGGCTTGATGGCTGTCAGACTGTTTCTAGTCCAGTGAAAGACCTTGTGTCAAGGGTACGAGTGGTAATGGAGCACACTGGCATTCCTTGGCCTCCAGGTGTTCATAGTTGCACACATATCTGTATACACACATACAAAGAATAAATAAATAAACAGACTACATTCAAAAGGGTTGGAGTTGTAGTTCAGTAGTAAAGAGTTCTTTAAAATGTACTTGGTCCATGAACTCAGTCTCCAATGCCAATTCCTGGCACCACAAACAAACAAACAACAAAACAAAGCTGAGGAGATGGTTAAGTTTGATCCCAGTATCTATACATACATGCATACATACATACATACATACACACATATAAAAGAATATATTATTAATATAATTAATATAATAATATTACATATATATAAAACATACATATATATATACATATATATATATTTTTTTAAACAGGTCAGATGCTAAGATGTATGTTTGTAATCGCTGGGGAGACAGACAGATAGATCTCAGGATCTTTCTGGCCAGCAAAAGTAACTAGCTCCAGGTTCAGTGACAGATCATGTCTCAAGAACTACAATGGCGAGTGGTAAGGGAACACACCTAAGTGTCGCCCTCTGACTTCTACATGAAGCATGAGCATGTACACCTGTATACACATGTACATGTATACACTGCACATGGGCATGTGGGGACACACACACACTTTTTCAATGATATCAATAGACATAAACCATTTTAACTTATTTTTAACACAATTTCAAATGTATAGAAAATGATTAATAATAATAAAAGCAACTTCTGTGTTTTTCAAATACAAATTCACTAGTATCTTTCATACCTATCTATCTGCTTTCTCATAAGATACACAAGTATCCCAAACATTTGCAAAGGGCTTGTGAAAACCATGGATCTTATTCTCCAGTGCTTCAGCATTTCCTGAGAACAAATATACATCCTTGTATTAATGTAGGGCAATTATTTAATTCAATATGACATTTATGCTGTATTAGTACCTATTATAATGTTTATTAGAAAACATTGCCAATTATTTCATTATTTTCCATTATAGCACCCCTACTACCCCACCCTTAATTCAGAATACAACCAGGAAAATGTATTTCATTAAGTTACAAACAATGCTTTTAAACCTTAATCCAAAATAGTATTCAATATATTCTATGAAGCTAATATTTTCAATACAGGTGAAGTTTTGAGAGTTAACCTGATATTTCTCCAGCTTCTCATGCAGGTGACAAATTCCCATCAGGTACAGTACATAAGAAGTGGATCTTTCCACACATGCTATATCAAGTGGCACTAAATGTCAGACTGTGGTATTATTGGCGACATTAATTCTGGTCACTTAGTTGAGGCACTATGTGTCCAGTTGTTTTACTGTGAAGTTTATTATTCTCCCCTTCATATTAACATGAGAAATTTTCTCATTAAATTTCCATGAGGCATGAAAGCATTGCATAATGATTCTTTACCAATCATTATAACTATTTAACAATTATTTCTAAATTTGGCCATTTTTTATATAATAATTTATAGGCAGTACTCAACTATTTTATGTTTTTCTGTGAATCCATTGGTGCTTTATTCAATAAATTATAATAAAGCACTGTAATACTTCCATCATAAGTTGTCACATGGTTGGAAAGGGAGTCCTCTTGTGTTGAGCACTGTCGTTTGGATGGGTCTTGGTTATTTTATCAGCCACTTTGAATCACAGCAATATGTTCTAAACTCATCTTATGTCTTCTCTGCATCAGTTCTGGAATAAGCCTTGGTCCTTTTCCATGAGGAATGGTACTTAAAATGTAGCTAACAATTATTGTTTAAAATACAAATTTTAAGAGCTCCTCGGTACTTTTTCTGTTATGGCTAAAGGTTGGTTGGGCAAATCTAATGGTTAAAAGGTAGGCATTATATTCTAAATCTTAATGCAAATATAAAACACAGCAATGTTTCTTCTATGTTAAAATCTAACATACATCAAACTCTTAATGGTAGCCTCTCATAGGATGGAAGAAAAGTAAAGAATTCTACATTAATTGCTCACATTGATTATAAGGCAGCCAACCGTTTAGAAAACCATCAAAATGTAAAAATATTCTTTTTTAAAATCAAGAAAATAAGTAATTTGCCTCAAAGCTCATATCCTTATGGCTTTATTCAGAACCATTTAAATGATTTAAGGAGAATGTTGAGTAATCTACCTCTAGAATTACTTTAATCATGAAAGGTGAAGGGTGTTTTTATCCTAGCCCTTATTTTAATTTTTATAGATATATGAATATCTGTATTTTACAGATAGGTGAAAAGAAATCTCCACTGGCCTTTTTTTTTTTACCCCTCAGTGGTTGAGTTTGAAGAGGATCTGCTAGTACTGGGAGCAGGCTGCCTCTCCTTGCATTTTCTCATGTGTCTATATTTTAGTAGGTATAATGTATTTCCCTCAGTCTGAAAACCTAATGATCTTAAACACAAGAATATTTTACCCATGACTGTGATGCACAAATAACATTTTGAAGATAGCATGGTGTTTTAATTCACGCCCAGCTCTGCCTCTAATAGCCTGGAACAAACCTTGCCTCTACCACCTTCTCGGTTTGCACACTTACGAGTTTAATTGACCTTACTAGTCCTGCCTTCTCATATGTGAAAGAAAGGTAATGTCCCAAAGGATGACCTGCAACCAAAGGTCATTGTAAAGATGGGATGAGAGAATTCTTGGGAAATGCATGGACCAATGACTGATATTCAATAGTTTCAGCTAATGAAAAGTTGTCTAAAGGTTGAGGAGAATGTCATTTCTGTATCTCAAATGGATACTTTCTTTTGGATTTCTCCCCAAATAACAACCCCATCCTATGAACAAGCACATATGATACAACAGGCTATCTTTGTAAAACTATAGAGTGGGAGTTTTATTAGGATATTTAACCGAATAACTACTAATAAACAAGAGTCTATTAGGAAGCTACCCTAGGGGTTCGAGGGTACTGTCGCCTACTCTGTAAACTCATCTGCTCTAGTATCTCCCACCCTCACATCTCTAGGAAAGTCTTGGATCCAAGAGCCCTTGCCTCAGAAAACAGACTTAATATTTCTGAGCACTAGAAAAACAGAGAAGGGAGAATGAGCACACACCCAGCAGTGTTGGCTCTAGCCTTCGTGTGTCACACAGGCTCCCAGTGACTCCTTCTGAAGCTTACTATTGCTAGTCTTGGGGGCACTTAAGCTAAGACAAAACAACATGGATGATTAACATTTTAAAGGATGCAGAAGATATCCCCCATCTTCTATGATCAAGGCTTCCCCATTTCCCTTGTAATTCTTTAATTGGCCTTTCTTCTAAGAGGAATTTGCTTCTTTGTTTAGCAAACTTCAGTTGGCAGCTGTATGGTTTCTGCAAGGTTGGGCCAGAAAGTTTGCCTCTTAAAGGAGTCCTAGGTGATTCCCTGTCACTTTCTAGGGTTTTGTTTAATGCTACCATGGGTTTAATGAACCGAGATCAAGAATGATGTGTGAACGTGCAGAGAGAGGAAAGACATTGGGACTCCCTCCTTTATTTCAGAGTAATTACATCACTCACTCTGGCCAGTCTCCCAGAATGGCATGTGAGGTTGTGGATGAAGCAATAGGTACCACACCATCATCACAGGTCCCCTGACATCTGCACAGCTCACCTCCTAGAAGTTTCAGCAGCCATACAGCTAACTCTTGGGAGCATCTTCCACATTTTTTTTCTTGCTAAATTGGTTAGTCTAAAGGTTCTACCTAAGCTGGCAAAGAATTTTCTGGAAAATAATAAGCATATAGGAAGAGGTGGGAAAACAGCACAAAACACCATTCCCTAAGGGCTCCACTACAATGTGACTTAAACAAAGAGCATTAGAATAAAAATGTAGTTATATGATCATCATAAGAAGCAATTTATAACAATCACCTCTTTGGGGAGGACTCTTTCCATTTTGCCCCGAGGAAGCCTCAGGTGTTTGTTTCAATGCATAAGAGCCACCAATGCTAAAAAGTCTTTTTAAAAGCAGGTCACCAACTGGGTTTAGTTTTACACTTTACTGCTCAGGCATCTCTGCTCCATTGGTGCCCCCCTACTGCTCCCATGCCCCCATTCCCCAGCTCTGTCAACCATGGTTCAAAAGACTCAGAAGTGCCGCTCATGCTCATTCCTGTTTCCCTCTAGAAGCTTAATGCTTTTACAGACTAGACACATGGCTGTCTTAGCCTTTCTGGCTGCTTGTTTACTGGCTATGATCGCTTATCTGACTTCCCCTATCGGCCTACATACCCTCTGCCTTGAGGTTTTCATGGCTGTTTCAGGTCTGCAATTTTCGTCTTTGAGTTCAGTGGTTTGCCAATGATCTAATTCAGCCGACTGTCTGCCTCTGGCTTCTTAATTAGCTCCCAAGGGGCTTTTCTTAAAAGTCCTTCTGGATCATTTTGAAAGGGGCATTTCTGATGCAGAAAAGCTCCTTTCCCATCAGGAGGCATAGCTTAAAGCTTGCTTTGCTCATTCTATACACAGGCCACCAAGGCCCTCGATTATGAAGACATGCTACAAAGGAGATCAAGGCAGAAATAATTTCTCTTTATGCCTTTGTTTACTCAACGGTATTATATGGCCACCTATTATACTTAAAACTGGCAGGACTACAGTGACAAATATATTTCCTTTCCTATCTTGGAGGTCTTACAGTCCAGAGCAATATATCTTAAATTTCATTGTGCATAAAAATTACCCAGGGAGCTTATTAAAAGCCAGATATAAATGTTCTGTAACTCAGTGGTTCTGAAGTATAGAATACAACCTGAGCCTCTGTAATTTTTGATAAATATCGTAGAAAAGTGAGGTTAGAGATCATGTGGTACTTCGAGAAACAGATTCTTTAAGTTTATATCATGAGCCCTGTTAGATACACAACACTGGAAATCAACTAGAAAACAATAGATGTCTGTTTATTCTAAACATTTAATCATTCTAATTCTAAAGAATATGTGGAGGTCACTCTCCATTTGTACTGCTTAACTTCCTTTATATGTTTTTCTCCCCTTAGCTTTTGGTATAGGGGTGATCAATATGTGTCTTTATTTTAGTGATGGAGAAGATTAAAACCTATAAATTGCTCAGTGATGGATTGTGTACATTGGGTTAGCATGCAAATTTGTGTATGGGATATTGACCTAATTAATTGATGTGAAAAGACCCATTCCACTCTGGGTGGCATCACTCCCTAGGTGAAAAGGGTTCTTGGGCTGGATGAGAGTAGAGAAACTGATCTGAGTACAAGCAATCAATCAGGTGAGAATCAATGCATTACTTTCTCTCTTCTCTTGATTGTGGATATGATATGACCAGCTGCTCAAATGTTCAGCCTCGACTCTTCCAAAATGATGGACTATAACCTGAAATTTTGAGCTAAAAGAAACCTCTTTCTCCTGAAAAATAAATAAATAAATAAAGGAAGGAAGGAAGGAAGGAAGGAAGGAAGGAAGGAAGGAAGTCACAAAAATCATTAGACTGCCTTGTACCAAGCAACAAGTTGGAAACAGCAGCCTATCTGTAGCAAGTAGAACTATCCACTTCACAATCTTCCAAATATTCTTTTCCAATTCAGAGAAGAGATGTCTCCAGGCCTCTATGCACTGATTGCCTGGTGATGCAAGAATATGAAGCATGCTGACGGTCAGAGGTAAGTCAAACCATGAGAACCTGAATGTCTAGAAGAGTTCCAGATGGTGCTGTTATGAGGACCACTGTGATGGGAGGTTGCTGGGATGAGTTGAAGGTACCTACTTTTGAATCTGAGTCCATAGAAATGTGTGGACATATATTCCCATCCTCCTCTGGAACCTTAGCCAAGCTTTTTTTTCTTGCTTTTATTTCCTCTCAGAAATAAATACTAAAGATGAAATTCTGCCTACTTAAAGTGACAAGTGCTCCTTTTAACCATTGGTGGATGTCTAAATCCATTCATCTCCAGTGGGAGTTCTGGGACTTTCTGTGGCTCTCTTCATTGGGCTTGTGTTGAAGGTCTACTTGGAAATATTTTTAAAAACTAAAGATCTTGGGTGTTCCATGTACTAGATACACACTTTTAAAAAAAATCCAAAAAAGGACATTTACCATCAATTTACCACCAATTCTTTTCTTTCATTTCATCCCCACATATCACCACAACTTTCAGTGTTGTTTGATTCTTATTTTCTTATGGGAGCTGTTAAAAACTTACTTGCTGTCTCTATTCCACATCAGGGAAGATGCTTCGAAGGCAAACAAGTCAGACTCAAGGTAGGAAGAGAGGTAGTAGGAAGAAACCCATTGATGGAGAGGTAGTAGAGGAAGTAGGAAAAAAACCCATAGATGGAAGTAGGAAAAAAACCCATAGATATCCAATTACTATCATCTCAGCTTTTGAGATGGGTTTACAATAGAATCTTGGAGAGCAAAATATATTGTCCTGAGTTCTTGCTTCACCTGTTTCTCTGAGTGTTGCAAACACTTATGTGTTAATAACACTTTGGGTCTGATTTAAGCATCCTCTCAATTCTAAAAGACATACAGATGCTGCTTTTCTCCCTTCAAGAAGAAATAGAAAACTCTTGCTACAGTATAACATGTGAAGGCTTAGATTTAATAGACTGCTCAGTGTGAACTTGCTTAACCTCGATTTCTTGTGCCTCTTTCTCAAATAAGAAAACTCACACGGGCGGTGGTGGTGCACGCCTTTAATCCCAGCACTTGGGAGGCAGAGGCAGGCGGATTTCTGAGTTCAAGGCCAGCCTGGTCTACCGAATGAGTTCCAGGACAGCCAGGGCTACACAGAGAAACCCTGTCTCACAAAACAACAACAACAAAAAAAAAATCAAAAAAACAAACAAACAAACAAACAACAAAAAACAAAAACAAAAAAGAAAACTCACGTGAAATTATCAGCATGACCTGGGCCCATGGAAAGCTTATAGTAAATATTAAATTATTATTGTTATTATGAATAATTACTTATTAGTTTCAAGAACATCTGTAGTTTTATTGGCATCAGAATTTTTAGAAAAACAAAGAAAACTCCTTTGTAATCATATCAGTAAACAAGGTGTAGTCCCAGCATGATTCCAACACTCATGAGGCAGAGGCAGAATTGTGAGTCCAAGACTAGCCTAGGTTACTGTTCTAATTTTATTTCTTTTGATATGATAAAAAAAAAAATTTCAGCTCAAAAGCAACTTCAGGGAGGCACCACAACCTGCACAGTTTTGCATTAGACCTTCATGATATTAGGGAATTAAGTATTCCCCTACCCTGGTACAAGTCTCTGTAAGGCTAGATGCATCTTCTCCCACTGAGGCCAGACAAGTCAGCTCAGCTAGAAGAACACATCCCATATACAGGCAACAGCTTTTGGGATAGCCCCCGCTATATAGTTGTTCAGGACTCATATGAAGACCAAGCTGCACATCTGCTATATGTGTGTGGAGAAGCCTAGGTCCAGCCCATGTATGTTCTTTGGCTGGTGGTTCAGATTCTGAGATCCCCAAGAGTCTTTGGTTAGTTGACTCTGTTGGTCTTCATATAAAATTCCTATTCCCTTCAGGACCTGCAATCCTTCCTCCTATTCTTCCATATGAATCCCCAAGCTCCATCCATTGTTTGGCTGTGGGTGTCTATATCTATCTGAGTGAGTTGCTGGGTGGAGCTTCTCAAAATACAGCATGTTACTGTGTGTATGGCTCAGGATCTGCAGGTCTCAGAAGTCGATATTTTAAACCTTATAATTACATAGTGAATTGGAGGTCAGCATGACATGTACAGCAAGTGTGCACGTAAACCAACAAGTTGAATAAACAAACAATACACCAACAAGCAAGCAAAAGATAAAGACAGTATGGGGCTCAATACATGATCTTGCCTGAAGGAGTACCACTGTTTTTGACAGTCTAGCCACTGGATGTCTTGGGAAGCCCTGTTTTCTTTCAAATTTATTCACTCAGCACAGCTGTATTTTGTAGATATATGAATTATATCCTAATAAATTAAACACACAACAGTACCATGTGCTCTCCTATCTTCAGAGCACAAAGACAGATTAAAGAGACACTAAGATGAAGCAAGAACAGTTCTGGCCTCAAGATGTAAGCATAAGTAGTCAGACGTTAGTCTACATCCTGATTTATAGAGTCAAAGACATCAAGAGCTTACTTCAGTTCTCACACTACTAAGAACTGAACGAGTCCTGGTCAGGAATGGAACTCAAGGTGTCCTGTGACTCTCTAGCATAGCTTCTTACTACTGTGGGTCCAGGACAAATCTCTCTATTTTTTCTTTGCCTGGCCTGGGGTCCATTTGGCTACTGTCTTATAATGGTCTGCTTACTAAGGGGTTGGGGAATGGGCACTGCAGGAATGGAGACAATTGGGAGAAGATGAGATTGTGTTTTCTGCGCATGCTGTCCAGGTTGGAGGGGTAGGATAAAGAGTGGAGGAAATAAATCTTCAGTCACATGAGTAAAATCATAGAATATGATATCTCCATTCCTGGAAGACTGGGGAGCTCTGAAGAGAACCCCCTGTCAGTGCTCAGTTATCACTTCTGTCATTTTTTAGTCCACACTGGGACTCAGAGCTGCTGAAGCCTGAGAAGTTTCCTATTTCATCTTGATTTTTGTTTATTAGAAGGAAAACAGTGATTTCGGATGCAAAGACAATAAAGTACAGTTGGAGCAAAACATCTGGAGCCCCAAAGATGAGTTTTGCAACAAATATTCCGGTATTCAGGTTCCATTAAATGGAATCATTAAAAATGGAACAAAGCAAACAACAACAAGAACAAAGTAAAAGATAAAGAAGTTTTGACTGGGATGAGATGGCTCTTTTTAACAGCAAGGGAAGGGTCTGTAATACAGCAGAGGACCCCAGAAACGGTTGTAAGTTGGGAAGTATGGTTGTCAGGGGGGCATACTATTGGGTCTCTGTGAGTTTGGATAGGTTTATGATTTCTTTGTTTTCTGGTTTATCCATCATCTTCCAAGGTATACAACACCATACAACTTTTGAGATATTATTAAGCGTAAAAATGTAACCATGCAACTCTTAGAGTTTTTTTGGATGAATTGGTGGATTTTCATCCCAAATTTCATCCAGGTTATTGGCATGTGGTTACTGCATAATGTTAGGCTTATTCCAGTGACTCTGGAGTTCACCTTTTGTAACACTGGACCTAAATTCTTCTAGCTAGATATTGTGTCTGGTGACTTATTAGTCATAATATTTTATTTTATGCCATAAATCAATTTATTATACAATAATTTACTTAAATATTGCCATCTTTCTGGGAGATATTATTTTTCATTTTATAGATTAGAAAAAAAGAACAGCTCAAAAAGCTTAAGTAGCCTGAATTACACAGGATTAATGATATAACTGGAACCGTCTTAGTTAGGCTTTTATTTCTGTAATGAAACACCGTGACTAAAGGCAAGTTGGGGAAGAAAGAGTTTCTTTTGCTTATATTTCTACGTCTTCGTTCATCATCAAGGACAATCAGGGAAGGAGTCTAAACAGGCAAAAACCTGGAAGCAGGAGCTGATACAGAAGCCATGGGTGAGTGCTGCTCTGGCTTGCTCCTCATTGACTTTCTGGAAAGCCTGCTTTCTTATAGAACCCAAGACCAACATCCCAAGGGTGGTAACACCACCCACAGTAAGATGAATTCTGCCACTTCAATCATCAGTGGAGAAAATGCCCCCACAAGGCTTGTCCACAGGTGAAAATATTTTCTCAGTCTCAGCTGAAGTTACCTCTTCTAAAATGACAGTAGCTTCTGTCCAATTGATGTAAAACAGTCAGCACAGGAACCCAGACAAATCTCTCTCTCTCTCTCTCTCTCTCTCTCTCTCTCTCTCTCTCTCTCTCTTTCTCTCTCTCTCTCTCTCTCTTTTCCCCCGTGTATATGTTTGCTAATACACATGTGTGTAGAGGCCAGAGGTCTGCGTCAGATGCTTTCTCAATTGCTCTCCACCTTAGTATTTGAAAGAGGATGTCTCATTGAACCTAGACTCTTCTGTTTCCTCTAGACTGGGTAGGCAGCAAGCATCCAAGAGTTGCTATATGGTTCTACTCAGTTCTGAGATTACAGACATTTCGAATGTGATGAAATTTAAAGTCACCATGGTAACGTAATCTGGAATGGACAATGAGTGCATTCCCAAAAGTCTTAACTGAGGAAGACAGATACCCTGGGTGTGAGTGGCACTGTGTCTGTGGGATAGGGCCCTGATCTAAAAAAAAAAAAAAAAAAAAAAAAGGAGAAAGAAAAAGAAAGCAAAGGACAATCATTTGCCTGTCTGCTTCCTGAATACGAATACCACATGACCTATGACCTTACTCTTCTAATGGCATATCTTCTCAATGTGACTGGTGACTGACTCTGTCATCAAACTGTGAGCCATAATAAACCTTTCCCTACTTTTAAATTTTTCTTTTGTGGCAGCAGTGAGAACAGTCACTAATGGGAATATTTTGTTCCCAGGGTCAGCTTCATCCTTTGCTCTCCTTGACTCATGCTCTACGGGCTCTCACTCATGTAGTCATGTGGCCAATTCCTTCTCGGCATTAGAACTTGATTACCGTTCCTTAGGAACCTTTACTCTATATCTGCAGGCACTGAGTCCCTGGACCATGGATTGTTGTCACAGCATTAGCATTCTTCTCCAGTCAGCTTCTAACTTCAATGCCTGATCCGTGCTGTTCACTCTCTCTGATTTTTACCTTAAACCCATGGTCTCTAGGTTGCCCCATGGAAGAAGATGTAGAAATAGGAGAAATCAAAATGTCTGATTCTAGAATCATCTATATTGAGATGAAGTTAAGTAAAAGAAGGAACAGCCAGTGGAACTGAGACAGAAGAGTATAAGAGGTGAAGAATTTGGGGCAGGGCTAGGGAGACTGCTCAGTCAGCAAGCATGAGGAGGGGCTGGGTTTGATTTCCAGCACTTACATAACAGAGCAGGCACAGTGGCATACACCCATAGTCCCAGCTAAGGGAGTTTGGAACAGGAAATCCCACGGGGTTCTTGGCCATCTGTTTAAACTGATGAGCTGCAGGTTCAGTGACAGATCCTACATCAAAAGCAAGATGGATAGACATTGAGGAAGACACCAGTCTTGATCTCAGGTCCTCATAGGCATGTGCACACTCAGGCACTCACACCCTCACAAATATGACCTCATACATGTATACCTGTGCACAAACACATTACTTCACACACAAATATGTACACACACAAAAGCTGCTGGGTTCGTTAATTATGAAAAATGGTAAGTAGGGGTGTTTGGGAGAAAAAGAGAAACTAAAAGTAGCTGAGTGACTCTTAGTAGGATGTGGAAACTTGGGAGGGTACAAATAGCCAACTGGAAGCGAATCAATCAAGCGAACAAAAGGAAGGGCTGAGGAGATGAGAACTTGGAAACAGCTCCGTAGATCTCAGGGACAGAAAGGAATGTAGTTTGATCTCATATTAAATCCAGACTGATTGGATCTGTTTTACACATCTGTCTTGTTGCTATGCAAAAAATACCTAACAGAAGCAACTTCATGAAGGAAGGATGGTTTTGTGTTGACTTTCAATTCAAGGGATATGGTTCATCATGCCAAAGGTATATGGCTTTGGGCAGGGGCAGAAGGCAGCAGGTCACATTGTGACCACAGTCAGGAAGTAGAGCAATGAATATTGGTGCTCACCTTACTTTCTTCCTTTTATTTAGGCTGGGACTCCAGCCCAGGGAATGGCACTGCTCATTTGTAGGGCAGATCTTCCCACCCCAACTAACCTAATCTAGGTAATTCCTCACAGACTGGCCCAGATTTTTGTTTCTATGTTGATTCTAAACCTCATCAAGTTGACAATCGGATTAGCTATCACATTGGGCAGTAAGATTGCCATACATAAATTATCCACAACTGATGGTTTCACGCGTGCAGTGACAACATCCTGAACATCTAGCCCAGGCATAATGAGTTTGCTGAAATAATGATAATCTGGAAATTAACTAGAAAAGGGAGATCAAAAAGAAAAGAAAAACATTTAACACACTGCATCCTTATTTTCAAGGAGCCCCTGGCTTAGGGTGTGGGTCTGAAAACTAAAACAAAGACAAAAGCAAACACAGGAGGTCACCTGGGGAGATAGGACCCTGAAGGATCCAGGAAGCTTCTTCGTGTGGATGATGATGTAGAATTGATTTGTGATGCTTTAGACTCAGTTAACACCTTGGCTATAGTAGAATCTGATGCATAGTAAGTAATCCTTAGGCCTCATTAAGCCTGAAAGCATGCACAAGGTTACAGTAACCTAATACTCCAGTCATAACCATCCTGAATCTCACTTGCTTAGGTAGTATATATCGTTCCTTCACCTTATGACATTGTCCTCTCCTCCTCTGTGTGGACAGTGGTATTCATCCAGGTTCCTCTATTGTGCTGGATTCCTTCCCCTTGTCATTGTTGATTTGTGCTTGCTGGTATCTAACAAATGCCTAGTATCTGTCTGCTGGCCTCACCTTGTGTTACTGCGGCATCTTCCAGAGTTTGCCATTCTGTGTAGCCTACCAATGGAAATACTACAAACTCTCCACTTCCTTTCCTATGGCAGAGTGCCTCGGCCAGCCTGTGTCTTTTTATAGGACTTTCATGAAGTTCATTGTTATAAAAAAAAAAAAAGAGAATAACAAAAACACAACTACTCCTGGATGTGTCTATTTGCATAGATCAAGGGTCACACACAGTGCATGTCCAGTCTTGTTAGAGGATTTCTAGTTATCTGCATGGCCCCCTGGTTTGTAGGCCTTTGTCTAGGTAAGCTCTAATATAACCCTATCAACTGGATCTTGTTCAAATAAGTCTATAATTGACAGAATGTTGGTGCCAGCAGCCACATGGCCCAGACAGAAGGAGCAAGGCTTGATGAGGAGTTATGTCCTACTTCCCCAGATCTCATTACCTCTGCAGAGGTCAGTCGCTTGCCAGGATGACTGCCACAGGCTATAACAGCTATAAGGGAATTATTATCACCTTCTAGCACTGGAGTGTGACCCTGTTCTCAGGCACCAACAAGGTGACATTTCAGTAAAGATGAAGATTATACTAATAGTAAATGTTTCCTATTGTGCCAACTAAGTGTCAAGCACTGTTTAGAGTGCTTATATTTTTTCTTAATCTTTAAAAAGTGGACCTGTGAGATGGCTCATTGATAAAGGCACCTATGCTCTAACTTGCTGGATTCAGTTCCATTCCCTAGATCCACATGGTAAAAGAAAAGGACTGGCTCCTAAAATTTGTTCTCTGACCTCCACTCATGCACTATGATATAGACAGACACTCACACATGCACACATACACACAGACACACACACAGACACACACACACACACATGTGCACACACACATGTAATTGCATAGAATTATTTCCCTATTTATAGCTGAGGAAATTGAGGCACAGAAGAAGGATGTGTTTTGCTCTCTGTCCCGTCTATTAAAAGGCGGGGTTGGTGGTCGGTTCAGGAAGTCTGGTTCCAGAGCCCAGGCTGCTACTCAAGGTATCATAGAGGTCTGTATCCAATTCAAGTGCATTTCTCAAATCTGAATCATTCATGCTTTTTTTAAAAAAAATGAAGATTTAATTCACAGTTTCTACAATTAGCAGACTTAGGTCATACAGTTTGGGGGTTTTGATATATTAACCAAGTTGAAGCATTGTTACAATTTAATTGTAGAGCATGTCCATTTCTTGTGAAATCATTTCCTGTTCCCTCATCACATTTTCTAGTGCCTTGCATTCTATAGATCTGCTGATTCTCAGTCTCCCATGCAAGTGGGCACATAGAATACACAGCCCATTGAAACTCACTTAATTCATTTTGGATAGCATGTTCACGACTCATCCACGTTGCTGCGTGCATGGAAAGCTAGAATTTTTCATAATACAATTTCATTCCAGCTCATAGATACAATCATTTTGTTTATTTGTTCATTAGTTACAGAACCCTTGGGTTGTTTCTACTTTGAGATGTTACAGATAATGCTGCTAAAACCATTGTTGAACAAGGTTCTGTCGTCATGTTTTCAGTTTCATTTCTCAGGTATACATACCTAGCATGATTTCTAGGGACCCTAACTCTGTGTTTTTCAGACCAGAGGTTTGTCATTGTTGTTGTTGTTTGGTTGGTTGGATGGTTGGTTGTGTTTGTTTCAAGCCTCACACGGGATAGGTTTGTTTAATAGCCCAGAAAGTTCTTAGACTTGTGCTCCTCCCACCTCAGACTCCTAGTAGCTGAAACTGCCGTTGTCTTTCCATAGCTAGTTATCCCCTTGAACATTTCTTCTCTTGAGACTCCAGCCTGCTGTTCTTCCCACATTCTAGAACTCAGATCAGTGATCTGGATGAAGATCCCAAGGGCACACACACATACATCAAATGCAGACCCAAACTTGCACACGGGCTAATATGCATAAACACTCACCAGTATATAAGCAGTCTGAGTGTGATATAGTTCAAATTCCTACAGAGAAAATAAATATACCTACCCTCCTGGCCTCTAAGGAGTCTGTGAAACAATATTTCTTTGGCTTGGAATCACATTACAATTCAACCTTGGCTTCTTACTGAGAGCATCTGCATTTAGACGAGCTTTCCCTTGCAGCATTTACTTTTTAGAGGAAAGACACACACATCCCTCCTTAGCAGAGTTATTTAAGGATTTTGTTGTTGTTCTTGACCAAAGGATGAGCATGCCTTAAGTTAATTCTCTTTCTCTCATAAATCAAAAAATCATTTCAGCTTAGGAAAAGTATCATTTAATACTTTATTCTCTACATAACTCTTGTTTCTAAAAGGCTGCACTTATTTAATATTGTATTAACATGTAAATTTGAGGGGCCTGAAGAAGGACTCAACAGGTGGAAGCCATCGCTGGGAAGCCTGCCAGCCAGAGACCAATCTCTGGGAGCCACATGGTAGAAAGAGAAAAGTTGTACTTGCACATCCACATGTGTGCCATGGTCATGCACACCCCCTCATACATCAATAAACATAACAAGAGAAAAAATATAAGAAACAGAGATTTCTTTAGGTATTTGAAGTTGAGTTTGTTTTTCAGCTTGAGCATAGTGTGAGAACAATCAAATTTTGCTAAATGGGTTCAGAGACAAAAGTAGTGTTCTACGGGATGAAGTCACACTAAAATAACACTGGAGTTGCCAAACTCAAATATCACAAATATTTTGTATGTTAAAATATTTCTAGGACTCTAAGACTGGACACTGCTCAGCATCCCTCCGCCCCCATCCCAAGCACCCCTGGTCTCTCCTTACTTGCTTTGATGTGTGTGAATACTTTGACCGAATATATTACAGTGTACCATATGTGTGCCTGATGGCCAGGGATGCCAGAAAAGGATATTGGATTCCCTGGAATCAGGACTTACTGACAGCAGAAAGCTTTTGAATGGGTTCTGGGAATCGAACCCCAATCCTCTGGAAGAAGAGCACTGACCGGCTCTTAACCACTGAGCCATCTCTCTTCAGCCACCTCCTTCCTTGCCTTTTACTTGTTTTCACTTCACCCCAGGGAGTCTCTTCTACATGGAATGTGCTTTCAAGTTAAAGTCAACTGGAGTGTTACAGAAAAGATGCTGAAGCTGTAAAGTCCTATCTGAATTAATAAGGCTGGGAGAGAGCTAAGCACAAGCTATGTGTGCACCAAGCTTTGTATTCAAGGAGTTTTGCTGTATGTGGCGCTTCCCTTTAGTTTCTCCTGCCCCCATCTCTGTGTCCTCAGGTCTGCTACCTGTGGCAGTAGTGCTAAACTGTAGCCTAAGATCAGTGCGCATGTCCTGGATATAGACATGTTACCTCAATGGAACCCACACTGGCCCCCTGAAATTCTCTTTTGCAAGCATCTCTCCCAGCAGAGATTTTTTTAGGATTAAAAAAAATGCAAGTTTGCAAATAGCCAGGTGGATGTATGAGGTTGTTTGGGGTGTGGGTTGTTACCTCCAGAAGTACAGAGAGTCTTGAAGAGGAGTTTGGGGGGATCCTTTCATAGCAATCATTTCTAGACAGGCTTTTATAGACACAAGTCCCAAAGCCACCACCTCAAATGCCTTAACCATTCCCAGATGAATGCTGTCTGATCTTGGTGATTGATCTCAGTTAGCTCACCAAACAGGCACTGGGCGCATCTGTCTTCCATTGCATCTGTCTTCCACAGCTGATCTTTTTCTCTCCCATCAGGTGAGTGGCTTGCTCCCTTAAGCCTGCCCATTCTGAGATGCTTGCTTGCCCCATGCATTTTCTTCCAACCAAAATGTCCGAAAATTCCCAAGGAGAGCAGAACTCTGCAATAAAGCCAAAAGACCAATGGCTTCCTCACCCTATGTCAGGCTACATCTCTTGAGTTCTGAACTTCTCTTTCCCTGGAGTTCTGCCCAACACCTGCTGAGCTTACAAGCACCAACTTTGCTATGTCCTTCCTTTGCTATGCAGTGCCCAGAATTCATTTCTACTCTCTTATAGACTTTGAACTTCTAGTTCATCATCCCAGGGCTCTGTTCTGTTCTGCTGGGGTGAATGCCAAGCTCAGTTGTCACACACTGCTGTCTTTCTATTTTATCAGCTCCAGCTGTGTGTGAAAATACTCCTGATCCCAAAGACCAGTTTAGAGGGTCTCCCTTTTCTATTCCATTTCAACAGACTCCACACAGATCACTGGATTAATGAGCAGGGTAAAGATAGATATGGAAAGAAAACAATTCAAAGTTGAAACACAGACCACATTTTTAAAAGATAATCTGAAGTGTGCAAAAGAAAAAAAAGCCACCATTTGATTTAAAAGGCAGCGTTGTTCTTTTTAGGTGGTATGTTAGTTAGCTTTTTTCATCATGTGACCAAAGACCCAAAAGAAACAATTTATAAGTGAAGGATTTGTTTGGAGTCAGTTATACAGGTTGTAGCTATCATGATGGGGAGGGCATGACAGAAGAGAGTATACCCTGCCAGCCCACCAGGAAGTAGAGAGGAAAAGAATGCCTTCTCTGACTGGCTTTCTTCTTTTCTTCTCATTTCCCCAGGGCAGCCTCTCAAAAAGTGCCATCGTTGTTGTTCTGGGTGGGTCTTTTGCCCCACAAAAAGGTCTTCAAAGACACTACCAAGAAATAGAATTTCCTAGTCTCTTAGACACTTCTCTGCAGTCAAGCTAGCAACTAAAATTACCCATATCAGGAAGGTATCTATTGTAATCAGAATCATAGTCCAGAACCCTGACTCTTGTGGAATGTCCCTAATTTAGTTCAAGTGACTGTCTCTAGAAATCAAATGGAAAAGTGATGGTGGGAAGGCAAGAAATAATTTGAGGCAACACAGGTATCCTCAGGAGACAGACATCAAACATGTCAGCCTACCTTCAGAGCGTGGGTAAGAGGCGAACAGAACTAAACAGCGCTGGCACAACTGTTGTCTGGTTGGTAATTATCTCATTCCTAATGCTGCAAGGTGATGAGGGAAATTCTGACCACTTTGGGGGATAAACCGGTTCTCATGAAATGAACACTTGTGCTGGGGAGGGGCAGCTTCAGTGTCTGTTGAGGATAGTTTGTTCCCATTTATGGAGTGAGCTTATCATAGGGTGACTCTCAACAAGGCTCTGTTGCCCCTGCAATCTAAGGTGACGGCAGGTTTAAAACAAAGACTGGAACCTTTTGGGCACACCTATGAGAAGAGAACTTTGTAAAAGCTGATACTCTATAACACATCAGTTACTCTTTGTGCCACCAGCCAGAAGGAGAATGAGAGAAGTTATACATCACCAGTTCTTAGGCTGACATTTCTTGAACTATTAGCATGCTATGATCAGAGCTGAGCAGGAGCAAGGTGACTGAAAGCACAGCTAAACCTGGCATGTCTGCCTTTATTTTGTTTCTGTGCTCTTCCAGAGTGATCCTCCTAACTGACAGTGCAATTAGCCAGTTACTGCATCCATCTCGAGAGAATCCACTGCTTGCTCTTATTCTTCAGAGCAGGCATCATGTTTACTGGCCTTACTTCCCAGGAAGACTACTGCTTCAATTTATTTGAGCTGTGCCATTCACATCAATTGAGAGATCAAAAGGTTAGGTCAGTGAGTGCGCTCTTTTAAAATGCTGAAAAAAAAAAAGTCTTTCCTCAAGATATTTATTCTTTAGTACTTGAACATTCGGTCAGAAATGAAAGGAAGACAACCAAGTTAGTTGAACATGTCTTTTTTTCTGGACTTCACAAGGAACTTGACACCAGAATATTTACAAGTGGTAATGTAGGTAGTGCAAAATTCGTGAGTTTTCACCGTGCTTCTTAGAATGAGGCTTGGTACTGTTATGGATCTAGAGCACGTGTTCACTGCATTGTCTTTGGTTGAGATGCTTACAACTAGTACCTTATTTCCTTTGATAGCATATGACCAGCACTCCTGTCCATTGACATTCCCATTCTATTTGACATAGCCTTAGACATCTGTGTCCCAGACACCACCCAATCTTCATGCTGGCCATTTATCTGGCTGTCTTTGCCCCTGTGCAAAGGTTAAATAAATTCGCAGTCATTCTTTTTTATGGATTCATTCTCAATGTGAATCTAGCAAATGGTTGAATTCAATTATCATTTATTTTTTTAGAAATTGGCTACATTTTTAAATATGTTTTTGAAATGAATCTGTAGGATTCTGACCTCCCTGCTTATCTATTGCACTAACCTCTCCATGGTTAGTTACGTGGTTTGTTACTTGAATATCATGTTTGTCATGTTTACATGAAGTCCTGAGTGGCTGAGCCATCTAAACTTTGGTTTAAGGTCCATATGTCTCCCAGCTGTCTTGTCCATCTGTATTTAGCAGCTGTATTGGTCTGGGCCCTCAGCTTCCTCACAGATTTTCTCCTAAATGATGCTTCCTTCCAACTCACCTTTCTTCCCTGGGCATCCCGTTTCTCATGTGCAATGTAAATAGGCAAAAGCATTGACAAATGAAGCATGTTTACAGTCCTTCCAGGTTTTCTTTGCATATTACAGACACAATTTGTTTCAAAAAACCATGGGAGGCATGGAGAATGGCTGTTAGATATGTCTGTCCAAGGAGGACCATTTGTCCAACCTGAGTCCGGAGGAAAGGGTCCCTTGACCTTTCCCTCTTCTCTCAGACTTTATATTTACACAGAACATATTTTCCAATATGGTACTCTAGCACAGAATTGTATATAGTTACCTGAAACACGTACGTGTTAGGACTCACTATTAAGTGGTATGTGCAAAAGGAAGCTATTTCAAAAGGCGAGAAGAACACTTCCCTCACTGAGCATTCTGTCAATAATTATATTATAAAACCCTTCTTCTGTTGTGTAGGTCTCTTCATAGGATGCTTGTGTGGGGACTGAAATGAAAAGCTCTGGTGAGTTTGGTATTCACTGCAGCCATTACCAGTGGTTTGCCACCTGCCCACACCAGCATCTCCAGGGAGACAGTGGATTTCAGCTGCTGCATTGCCAACCTGTTGCCAGGGAAACAAGAGAGGGCAAAAAATCCTTAATGACATCCAATTTCCAGGCAGTCAAGACACCCCTGAAAGGAATTGCAGCAGTCCTCTGAAGGAACCTGAAATAGACTTCTAATTATAAATTCTAAGCCTTTCCCTGTTACAGCAGATATTCTGTCTACGGAGATCTCAGCCTTCAGTCATTCTCTGTTTACCAAGTATACATACCAGACATTAGAATAGCAAGAGAGCTTTTCAGGCAGGAGAAACAATCCAAGGAAACACAGAAAAAAAGCTAAGTAAGAAAAAAAGGGTATTGGTGAAGCAATTAAAAAGTGTAACACATTTCTAAGGCAAGTGAAGTCATAAATACTTACATGAAGGGATCTTGCATAAATATCAGTCTATGAATTTTAAAATTAAGTATATTTTAATGGAAGTAGATTAAATAGCCCTATACATATATGCATAGATCAGAGAGTATGAGACTTGTCCAGGATGTGTTTATTGTTTATTTGTTTGCTTGTTTGGGTTTATTTGTTTAGGTTTTTTGGTTTGTTTGTTTGGGGTTTTTTTGAGACAGTTTCTTTGTGTAGCCCTTGCTCTCTAGGAACTTACTCTGTAGATTAGGCTGATCTTAGACTCACAGAGATCTCCCTGCCTCTGCCTTCCAAGTACTGAGATTAAAGTCAAGCGTTACCACCGTGCAGCCAGGATATGTTTTGTTTGTTTTTAATGCAGATGCAAAATAACTTCTGGAGAGCTCCTTTGTGTGAGTGAAGCCCTGTAGAGAAAGGAGTGTGCAACGTATTCCATACATTACTAACTTCACACGTAACTTTCAAGTGTTCATAAATTTGGATATGATACCATGTCTAGGATCACACAAGCAATCATATACAGGAGTATACAGGTATGTAGCATGTATCTCCCAGGATGGTAGTAGGTGTGTGTGTGAGTGTGTGTGTGTGTGTGTGAGAGTGTGTGTGTGTGTGTGTGTGTGTGTGTGTGAGAGAGAGAGAGAGAGAGAGAGTGTGTGTGTGTGACAGAGAGAGGAAGAGAGAGAGAGAGAGAGAAAGAAAGAGAGAGAGAGAAAGAGAGAGAGAGAGAAAGAGAGAGAGAGAGAGATGTTCTCGATCCTGCCTTATTCCCTTGAGACAGGTCTTCTATTGTACCTGGAGCTAGATGGGTGGCCAGCCAGCCCCAGTGACTCATTTGTCTTCACCCCAGACAGCACTGAAATTACAAGCATGCATGTGAGCATACCTGGCTTTTGACATGGTGCCCAGTCCTCCAACTTGCACACAGGGTTGTTACCTGAAGGGGTTTCTCTCAAGCCTTTCTATGTGCACTTGAGACACTGCCATACTTACTCTGTTTTGTGCAGCCAAAGCTCTGGTGAATGTCGTGTTTGTCATAGAAAAAAAAAATGATGCTGGCAGTGGACCGAAGGTAAATGTATCTTTGCTCCCTCTCCTCCCCTTTATCCTCTGTGCCCTCAAGTCTGATTATGTGGCTAGGGGCACTCACAGAACTTGGAGAAACACATTCTTACACTTATTGATTTATTATAAAGGAATGTTTTGCTTTTGTCACACTGTAGATTGAATAAAGGACATTTTCTACCTAACAACAAGCAACCAAATGAAGAGAAGAAACTCAGGGCCTGGAAGCTTGTGAGTACAGCATCATCTGACCCCAGGATCCTGAATATGTTACCCTTTCAGTGTGTTAATGAGTTCTTGCTACCATCTCTTTTAATTGTAGCCTCTCTTCTCTTTCTTCCTCACAGCCCCCGTACCTCCCCTCTTCCCAAGATCCAGTGCCCTTTGGTTTCCCTTTAGAAAAGAGCAGGCCTCCCAGCTATATGGATGGTGTAACATTTACTACCTTCTTCTGAGCCTTCAGGTCTTGAGCTACTAAGAAGCTCTACAAATCTTGTTCATCTCCCCTCCTCCTTGAACATTTTACTAACACACTCAGTGCATGGCCATGGCTGAACTACATATGATCCTATGTTACTAGACTTGGTGTAGAAACTCAGCAAGGTTTACCTGATTCAGCATTCTTCTTGGTCTCTGGGTACTTGTCTTCCTTCTGGGGTACAGGGCAGGACCCCTTTGGAATAAGGACTTTCTTGTAACCTATCATCAAGCAAGATGGGTTCAGAAAGGTGGATTAGGATTAGAATATCTACACTCCACCTTATAAAAGAAATCCTACCTTCTGTGGCCTGCCCTATAGGGAAAATTACAAGCCAAGAATCATTGGGAAAAGTTCATAATAATGAAACAAATGTCACATTGATAACTTGCTATGAGCTTTGTTTCCATGCCTTCCATCTTTTCACCTACCTGCTTACCTCCTTGTGGAATTTAAGGCTCTTTCAGATCTCTGGGCCTGAGAACAGTGTTCTCTGAGGGAAGTTCCTCTAGGCAAGTACTTCTCAATATTCTGTGTACAATTGAACCGGACAGGTTCTGATTCAGTAGGTCTGGGTTATCAGTACCCAGGTAGTACGATGATTGCTGGTCCAAGATTCTGAACTATAAATTCCAGTAGTTGATTCTGATGGACATCACTCAGAGAAGTTGGCAGTACATATGCACTTAATACATCTCAACATTTCAATGTACTTATGCAATTTAAAATGTTTTCATCACACTATGCATATTACAGTGACAGATTATGTTTGCTTTAGGAATTAGTAAGTGAAGACAGTATCATCATTCAGCCATTCACATGTTACATTTATAGAGGACCTGCTAGAAATATCACTTCACATCCCTGCTCCATAAAAAAAAATGAGAGCAAAGGAATGAAGGTGAACTAATTATGCTTAGACTTTAATTATTTCTTCAAAGCATAGGTGGAATGAGTAGGTGGAGGTGGAAATGTACACTCCAGAGACAGCTCTTGCTTCCTCCCATTGTATGCATGGTCTTCCTTTTATGCATATAATTTTCACGAGATGCATGTACAGTATAAAATAACAGTGGGAAGAATGGTGTTGGAAGCAAACAGAAGATTCTGTGGAGAGTGAGCACCAAGCATAACAAACTGTGTAATTACAATGTAGATAAGGAGGCTAACAGAAGACATGTATTTAAACATATACATGAAACATGCATGACTGATTTCATACATGACCATCTTAGTTAGTGCTACTATTGCTGTGATAAAACACCATGAGCAAAAGCAGCTTAGGGTAGAAAAGGGTTTTGTTGTTGGTTTTTGTTGTTGTTGTTGTTGTTGTTTTGTTTTGTTTTGTTTTGAATCACAGTCCATTGAGGAAAGCCAAGGCAGGAACCTAAATAGGGCAGGAATCTGGAGGCAGGAACTGATACATGGGTCATGTGGAGTGTTTTGTTCTGGCTTGCTCCCCATGGCTTGCTCATCCTGCTTTCTTATAGCACCAAGGACCAATAGACAAGAGGTGACAACCACCCACAATAGGCTGAGGGAGACAACATCACTAGCTAATAAAATACCTGTCTGGCTTGCCAACAGCTCAATCCAATCTGAATCCAAATGCAAGAACTATGCTTAGGGAGGTGTGGCTAAAACTTTTAAAGTGTTGATCTTGAAAAAACCAGGAATTAGTTTAGGCACATTGTAGGACTTTACAAGCAGCTGTACACATTGCTTGATTTCCTCTCTGCAAGAGAAGCAGTTATGTTGGATATACAATTGGGGAAACTATGCAGGAGTAAGGGAAACTGTATGAGACCTACATGTGCTTGCCAGAACAAAATTAGAAGTGCAATAATCTGTTCCATTACTGGGGAAGGAAGAGGGCTATGGTGGCCAATATTACACTTTAATATCAACAGTGTGTTGGGAATGAATTCCCAGTATTCTGACCTCCACATCTCTGCATTCCCACTGGGTTAGTTTTTCCCACACCTAGAGATGTGAGCCATACCTTTTCATGACCTGTGTTAGGAAATGGGTTCTGGTGAATACATCTCACTGTATTCCTCTATGAGTTAAATGCTTTTCTATCCCTTTGAGTTGCTCTTAGAAATGATAATCTGGGTAGAGATACCCCTATATGTTTTCTCACAGATATTACTTTGTTTCTTATGAAAGAAACACAATGCCATCTACATAGCCAAACCTCACTTTACTCGTTCAGATTTTTCTAAGCAATCCATTTAGACTTGCTTCCCTCCTGCAGTCCACGCTGAATGTTCCAGATATTTCACTCATTCTCAAAGTCATCTTCCTGAAGAATGACTCAGTGAGTCTTTTAGGTAACTGTTCTTTTTCTTTTCTAACTGCAATGCTATTCATAATTTATATCCTAATATTCATTCCACATTGGTCTGTGAATGAAAATCATGTTTACTTAGCTGATCATGTTGACATTAAGCAAATTGTAAGGGATGGGCATATGTCTCACCATTATAAACTGTGAATATATTCTATGCATGTCTTATACCTTACAGACTTCTTACAGAACTCGCATATAAATATTAGATAAAATAAGTTTCACATATTTTGAAACTCTGTACTGACTGATTCAGTGCTGGGTCCTAGAAGAGTATTTGTGAAACTGTAATCCTTGTGTCTATGATTCCTAGGTCAGCAAAGGGTGAATGAAAACTACTCATAAATACATTTAAACAAACCAATGAATATTATGTTTATTGCATTATTTCTGCGCCTTCCTTTCCTGTTTCTCTACAACTACAAGAAATCAGGTAGATCAACATTTCTGAAATTCTAATGTGTATACCAGCCACCTGAGATCTTCTTAACATGCAGACTCTGTTTCAGGGCATCAGAGCTGGGGCCAGAGTCTGTAAGTGAAGGTGGGCATTTCTAAACAGAGCCTGTGTGATACACAAATAGTCTACAGACCATGTTTTCAGTAGTAAGGATGTTGACAACGAAAGTTTTCTACTTTCCTGAATCCCCTAACTGCACATTAGCACATGACTTTGACAAAATGTGTTTTGTATCTTTATTCTCCCATGTTTGGGGAAAGAAGTCCTTGGGTAGTAATGTGTTTGCACCATGATGGGAATTCTTTAGTTATTGAAAGAAGTAACCTGGTATTCAGTCATTCGGATCTGACAGATAAGCAATGATAAAACCTAATTCTGAGGAATATCAGTTCTGTTGAGAATATAGGTAGAAATATAAAAAGGAAATCCAGAAAGGTTGCACGTTGCAACCCAACTAATGATGTTACCGTAATGGGGTTTTGGTGCATATCACAAGCAGAAAATGGTGCCAGAGAAATGATACAACAAAATTATGAGTGGGGTTGGTGGGTTTTGGTGGTGGTAATGTTGGGTTTAGTTTGTTTGTTGTTCGTTTTTGTTTTTGCTCTTAGAAAATGAGCGGAAAATCCTTTCAGTGGCTCTTGAAAAATACACTCATTATTTTCTCTTGAATTTGTCTTAGTATTGCTACTAAAGCATGTCAGATTAACTGAATTAAAGTCTTGGGACCTAGAAAAAGTTTAATTTAAATGCTTAATTACAATCACTGTATAAAGTGGGTTACAATTTAAAAACACATCCTCTTTGTGCGTATCTCTGATTTCCATTATCAAGACCTCTGCTCACCAGACTCAGCATTTAGAAATGTGTGCTGACTGTTTGTCCCTTGATCACCTCCTGTCTCTTTTCATAAAATAATGTTTTGCAATTAAGGTTACTGTCTATACCCTAAATATTTTTTAAATGCTAATTGGCAAGCTCTCTGCTATGTACAGCTTTGGTAAGGTAGATAATAATAGGTTTTTACTGATTATTAAGCAGGGCTCTGTTATAGCAAAAGTCTAAGGGCTGGAGTCAGTCATGAAAGGAACTGATTTTTCATTTGTCATTACGGCAGTAGATGCCACAGTAATCATCATTATTGCTGCTAGTCAGTGGAAAGGCATCCATTTCAGAAGCTCCGAGTACATTTTCAGAATGTGTAATCAAATTTTCCCCTACCCATTTGCACACATCACAGAGCATTTTGTATCTATTCAGGTAATGCTCAGCTATGGGGCCTTATGCATGCAACTTTACGCCGTGTCCAAAATGCAAATATGCCGTGGCTAGGTTAGAAAAAAAATATTCAGTGAATAGTTGGGTAGAACTGATTTCAGAAGATGATACAAATTAGATGTGTCAGCCATGTTTTCCTCTCTCTCTCTCTCCTTTTCTTTTTTGACCCCCATCTATCTTTCTGCTTGCGATCATCACAAAATCTTCACTGTCATCAGGAAGTCCTGAGATAATTAAGAGAGAAATTATTGGGAAGGGGTGTAGAGAGAACCTTGGGGTAGTTAAAGCAGAAAAAGAAGGTTAAAGCAGAAAAAGAAGGATAAGGCGACAGCAAGAGGCGGTGAAAGCGAGAATTCAGCAGAGGCATGTAAACAAGATACAGAAAACAGGATCCCAAAGAAAAAAGGTAAAATCCAAACACGCCTCAAATTTCAAAGCAGTATTCGACTTACAAGTACAATAACCCCCCAAATGGAATCGTAGCATTCATTTTTTCCATCTGAGTTAACTTCTAAATCAGTTTCTTAGAGATTTTGCTTCTTATGGATCCCTCCAATAGCAACGCTTTACCGTGTAAATATCCACACGCAGCCTAACTTAACTCGTTCATCTCAGTTCCTGGACCCTTGACGGTTTGGCGTGGTGCCTGCCGAGCCCTTCGGTTGCTCGCCTCCATCTTTGCAGAGCACTCCCTCCAGAACCACACGTTCTCTGTACATCGTCAGATCAAAGCACCCTTTTGCGCCCTTCACTTTTCTCCAGGCTCTCTGTCTGAGCCTGACTTCAGTTTCATTGTCTGTTGCCAGAATGCACATGCTCACGTGATTTCTTACTTCCTCTTCCTGTCTCCTTGTCAAGATAGCGATTTGACAAACCTTCATCCTTGGTTGAGTCTCCCTCCTCTTCACTCCTTATCTGCACCCACACAGCTGACAATGACTGGAGGGAAATACAAAAAATGCTTCCTCATTATTCTTACTTCTCAGACTTCTCAGACTTCTCAGACTTGTCTGTTCTCGCACTTTCTATGGCGGTTACAGATGTTCCTTGGCTCATGAGCAGCTAAACCCTTTATAAGTTGAAAATATTGTATCTTCAAAAGGTGCTTTTTGAGGGCATTTTTTTAAGGCCCCTTTAACTCTTCTACTAAATGGATAGTGTGACAAGACAGCACATTGTACAGACTGTGGGGTCTTTGTCTTTGGGATCTCAGGAGCACCATGCAACATGTCACCAGGAGAATATAAAAAGCCAAAATCCAATGTGAGGTTTCTACTGAATATGTATTACTTTCACTCAAAAACTCTTAAATCAACTAACTGCGAGCCAAGCAGCCTTGACATTGCATATGTCTTCCTGTTTCTTCCTACAGCCTCCACCACTTCTGTCTCTGCATCAGGTTCCTCTTAGGACTTTGCTTCTCAGTATACTGTCAAGACCCCGGAATAATGAGGCTAGAGTTTCCTCAAGTATCGTTCACGCTAGCATCAAATTCCACTCTTTTCTCCAGCTGGTGAAAAACTTGGGCCACTCACTTCTGTCTTTCTCCGTGTTTCCATGGTTTTTGACCTTATGGGTCAATCTTCCATTTCTATGTTGTCTAAACATTGTCCCCCTTTACGAGAGGATCAATTATTATCACAGTATTTATTCCTACTAGCTTACAAAAAAGTTACTCCTCACATCTTAAAATGTAACCAAAGCACAATTTCCATGCTAAGACCAAGTCAAGAATGAGCAATGGGCTTAAGTTCTCATGCAGCACAGACTCTTGGCCCTATTGCCTTCGGGTACTTACCTTCATCTCTCAAACTCATTGCAGATGAGATTAGCCTGCAGGAGGCCCAGAGAGGCCTGTGAGCCTTCACCCATGTTAGAGGGAAGATGGCTGACTTAGAGCCCAGAAGGAAGTTCTTACCAGACACCAATATACTTGTGTCTTTATCTCAGTTTTCTGCCTCAGAAACTTGGGGAAACACATCTCCGCCCTCTCTAAGCCACTTTGTTGTGGCAGCCTGAACAGGTTACTCCGACCTCCCGGAGCCAGCCAATTTCTCACCACATCTCTTTTATAACAACTAAGCAATCATTTAAAAATAGAAGTCCCATCCTACTGCACTGCTTAAAATCCTGCAATTGCTTCTCTTCTCATTTCAAATAACAGAAGGAACCTTACAGTAACTGCGAGCCCCACTGGGTCTCTCTGACTTTCTACTTTCCAGACTGTTCCACTCACCTGTTCCTCAAGCTCTGCAGCCATGGGTCCTCGTGGGCCGCTGTGCTATTTGTTTGCTCCGCATTGGGACAGCTTTCCTTCTAGAAAACAATAGTATTTTGTGCTTTAGCTTTATTTCTCATGTCCACCATTCCCTCTCCTTTTTTGCTTTTAATGCTTTTGTTGGCACACATTGATCATAGACATGTTTCATTTTAACATTTACACATGCACACACGTATACACACGTACACGCACACACACACATATACCTACATACACACCCACATCACATTTGGATTCTATTCAACCACTCTTATACCTCTCTTACCTCTTTTCCCTCCTATCACCATAAATACCCTTCTTCTTTTCCACTACTTCCTCTTTGTGTTTTTAAAAATGACTCAATGAGTTCTATTAGGGATCACTTACAGGAGCACGCATGCCTTACCAGTAGCTACGTCACTGATGGAGATGTCTTTCTCTCCCCATCAACCATTAATTGGCTGTAAATCCTCAGAGAGGATTGGACCCTGTGCATTCCCCTCTCCCACTCCCTTGAGATCCTCCTTAGTCCTTAGGAGAGCTGCTACAGATGTCTCATTTATGACAGAATAGTCATTTATTCTCAGCACCGTGACCAGTTATACATTTCTGCAGTTATTAAGAACCGCTAAAAGAATCTTTTCTGACCAAAGCTGATAGCAGCATTAATCTATAGTCATAAAAATAGTTATTTAGAAGATATACTGTGTCCGATTAGCAAAACAACAGTAGCAACTTCTCCCCTAGGACCAATATCTCCCCAGCCATGAGCTTTTGATTGGGCTGATACTATTAGATGTGAATTCTTCCCTGTGGAGTGAGTCTCAAATCCAAGTGAGAAAGTGGTTGGTTACCTCCATGAGTGGCATACCAGTATTGCACCAGTGGGAATATCTCATCTGGCTGATCAGTAGTTGTATGCAGGCTCCACATCTGAGTAAAACTGTTGATAACAGTTGCTAACCGTGGCATGCATAGTACCTTCTGGCAATGTGAGGGCTAGCTGTCCGAGGAAGCTTCCAATCCGATTTACCTGGATTTTTTTTATGCCTCATGACCACATGTTTTCTTCAAGAACAGTGCCTCATTATATAGTTCTGGCGAGCTACCTATGGCAGTCACAATTGCTTGTATTGTTTTGGAACCTTAAGTGGGACTCCCTGGAAAAGAAATCATAGGAGGTGGCCTGATTCTGATGCTAAGATTCACATTCACCAACCTGAAGTGTCTAGTGAAGCTCTGTATCTTCATAGAATACTATCATCTTAGGCTTCCTCTGAGCCTTTCAGCTCCTATCGTTCTATTCCTGTTAGTTTCTCTTTTATAACATTTCTCAATTGTATAAGGTATTACTCCTTTTGTTTCTCTTTCTATTTGCTTCACATGTATGTAGTGTGCATGTGTATGTGAGTGTGTGGAGGTGTTTTAACCACTGAGCTACCTTCTGCAAATGATTTTGAGTACTATTTCCTCACTGAATATAAGTTGTATGAGATCTGACATTTATATCTTTCTGTTTACATATATATATATATATATATATATATATATATATATATGATATATATAGATAGATAGATAGATAGATAGATAGATAGATAGATAGATATCTATATATATATCCAGAACTAAGATTAGAGGTACCTCGTGTTTGCTGAATGAATAACTGAAGTATAAAATTGATGTTTATATTAGTGAATAATAGTGTGATACTGCATTTTGATTATCAACTTGACGGTATTTTAAATCACCTAGGAGACACATCTGTGGGTATTTCTGTGAGAAAATTTCAGACAGTATTAACTGAAAAAAAGGGATAATATACATTCAAATTAGGCAGTACCTTCCAGTGAGTGGCCCAGAAAGAAAAAGGTTTGAGGAAAACAAAAAGTAGCTTTTTTTTTCTTTCTGAGTGAGAGTATCTAATGCTGCTGGCCTCTCCTAACCTCTGACTCCAGCATTTTTATCCTTCTAAGGTAGGCTCAGGGAGCTCCCAGACTTTCAATGGTGAATGGCTGCAGCAGCAAACTTTCTGGACTGAGTGGCTACTGGGCTCTCTGCCTCCTCAACATGCAGACAGCTATTGCTGGACTAACCATCCTATCAAGTACATTAACTCAATAAATCACCGTTTATAACACAAATACAATCTATTGGTTCCACTTATCTAGAGAACCCTGCCTATTATGAACATATAATTAAAAAGAAATATCAATCCTAGGTGTGTTTGCAAGAAGAGTCTCAGGTCACTGATCTAATTAAATTGATCATAATTAAAGGAAAATTGGTTATCTGGTAGACCAGATATTTTTAATAGCTCACAGTAATCCACCCAAGTAATTGTCCCTTAAAAAATATTTCTTCAGGATGGCTTTTTGAAAGACTGGACTAAGAAACCATTAGAATAAATTTTCATTTAAAAACAAGATCCATAATAGGATCAACATAAAAATTAATCTTAAAAAAATGCAGTAATCAATCAGTTCTTTCTTTTTTTTTTTTTTTTTTTTTTCTTTTTTTGGTTTTTCGAGACAGGGTTTCTCTGTGTAGCCCTGGCTGTCCTGGAACTCACTCGGTAGACCAGGCTGGCCTCGAACTCAGAAATCCGCCTGCTTCTGCCTCCCAAGTACTGGAATTAAAGGCGTGTGCCACCACTGCCCGGCTAATCAATCAGTTCTTTACCAGGCAATTCTACCTACCTATATCAGACTTCATCAGTAGTCACTAATACTAAGTATGTTTTCTCCTTACAGCCAAGGAATACTTGTGTGTGCAACATCTATTTGAGTTTCACTTTATTCTGTATAAGTTGGGGAATAGCGTACATTATCTACATCATAGTTTTGTGTAAAGAATATGTGGGTAACACACAGAGAGACTGAGGATATTTAACATATGAGAAACAGTAGCTTATTTTCCCTCCATTCCTTGATTATTTCCGTGTTTGATTTTAATGCCTTTAATGAAGCAAAGTTGTATTACTTGTTATGCTTCAGGCACTAGCGGGGCTTTTGGCAGGTGTTCTCAGCAAGATCCTTCTCCTCGCCTCTACATTCAAGTTAGGTATACAGATTCTTTGATTTGGCCTTGAAGCTTGATTATTTGAATGGTTCAAGGACAGGACTACATTGTCTCTCTATTTTTCATCTTTGTTGGTTGGAAGAAAGCAGGAAGAACTTGATTCATAAAGATGACACATACTATGGCAGGCAAGGAAAGGGAGATGTAAGAGAGTTGGAGGACCATTTTCCTAGAGATTTGGTTTAGACTTTTATCCTATTTTCTTATGCAAGTAGAATATGAATCCCTGGGGCTTTTTTAGTCCTGAAAGAGTAAACATATTTGCACTTTAGTAACTGTTGTGTTGTTTACCCTGATTCTAATGCAGTGTCCTAGAAAGTGAATTTTCAAGTTAATGAGGTCTTGCTACTCCCTTTTTTCCTTACTGTGACTTCAGGCTTCTTCAACTCCTGGACCAAAATACTCTAAAGCATAGTAAGCAAATCCAGTGGCCATGGTCTTTTCTTTTCCAGGGTTTCTATTCCTTAGTTTCTGTCACTCAGACTTTTCCTGCACCCTCTAACTTCCACAGAATCTCTGAACCACTCAAGAATTCAGCTAATTAGCCATGGGGGACAGTGATGACAGGGGCCTTTTGCAGAAAATAAGAGGTAGTTGAGGCATGGGACTGGGGTGGACTTAAAGGTGGAAGCAAGAGTCTGGTTACAGAATTAGGCCAAGCCAATTTTAGGGGAAAGGAGAACTTTTATTTTTAAAATATATGGGTTATCATTTCTAGTAAGAAATGAGGAAGAAGAGAAAAGGAACCTTAGAGTAAAGTGTCATGGCGCACACACCTGTGAACACCCACTGAGAAAAAACAAGATAGGTGTATGTGAATGTAAACACAGCCCACATTACAATTGATGATATTTCTAGGGGTGGTTTAACCCCCTAGAGAATTTTTCTGGGGTTGTGGTTTTAAAGTATTTCTAGTATTTCTTTATTGTTCAAACATATCTTAGATAATACAGAAAACCTCTTTCCTGAATAGAGATTGCAGCTTGCTTTTATTTTTCTCTTTTTAAAAGATTGTGGGGAGGATTGTAAGTCTAAATTTCCCTTTGAAATGTTATATCATGTTCTGAAAGCCTCCACACAGCATGCGTGAAACATCAAACTGTTAGAAAAACTTGCTAATAACACAGTACTAATCAAAGTTAATTATGTGTTGAATGAATAATGGTATGTTATATAAATAATATACGTTCGTTTGAAATCGCTATCTATTAAGGAAAGTATGTCGAACAAGGCCTGTGTGTTAATTGGTGGAGATAAGAGAAAGGTGCAATATGATCTTGCCCCATGGGCCTGATACTTTACTTCAGTGATTATTGAAATTTAATATTTATAAAAATTACTTTAGGTAAGCTAAAATCAAGAGGAGTCTCTGGCTTCATTAAAAGACACCCTGACTCATCCATTACAGGAGTAGCCCAGGAATGCATATTCTTAATAAAATATTAAAAGATTCCAATGCTTCTGGTTCTATGGTCACACTCTCAGATGACACAGATAAAAAAAAAACCATGGATATCAGATCATAAAATGCAGTCAGTGATGCAGGAGAGAGATGGTACGAAAGACAGATCCCTTAAGTGCCAATGTCTGCAGAAATCAGGGAGGGTATCTAGAAAAGAAACACAGGAATGGAGCTTTGAAGTATTAATTAGAGTTTTCCAAGTGGAGGAAGAAGATTCTAGGTGTTGTACCAAAAAAAACTTAAAAAAAAAAAACCCATAATACCATTTTGAAAAATGACAGGCAATTTGTTATGAAAGAAAAAGCCTAATGTGTAAAGGATTCTAAAAAAGTAAGATCAGGAATCAGGCTGGATTCCAATTTAAAGTGTTTGCATATTCAAATTATAGGCATTGGGGAAGAAATACTTATAATCAGGAGGCAAAGATAATCAAATTTAGGTTTTGAGTCAAAGTTCTCTGTCTGCATGAAAAAAAAAAGAGAAATGAGAACGAATTCTAAAAGACAGAAGAGAGATATAAAATTTTAACAATAACATAAAATGGATTGAATTCAGGGTGGAGTAGATGAATAAAATTCAGGCATTTCAAGCATGTTCAATATAGAATGCCCCAATGTTGGTATGAGAAAAGGGTCTCAAGAGAAAGAATTGTTACAGACAAGACCAACACTTCTACTCTTGGCAGACAAGTGTCTGTATTAACTAGATCTAGAATAATAGCACTGAGAGAGAGTTAAACTGAGGAGAATGATCAATTCTACTTGTATGCTCTACACTTCAAATATAGGAGGAAATGTTCACACACAGTGTTTAGTTAACTTTTCTGTTCTTGTGATAAACTCCAAGGCCAAAGCAACCTGTGATGGAATGTTATCTATTTAGCTTACAGGTTAAAGTCCAACATCAGGGAAGATGGGAGGAACTCAAGTAGGAATCTGAAGGCATGAACTGAAGCAGAGACTATGAAGGAAACCTTTAGTGTTCCTCTAATTCAGTCAACAGTCTTATGCAACTCAGGACCACCTTTCCATGTGTGGCAATACTCACAGCAGGCTGGGCCCTCCCACATCAATCATCAATCAAGAAAATGCTTGACACGTGAGGTGGATGGAGAGAGGGACCTGGGTAGGAGAGGGAGGGAGGAGGGGGTATGAGGATGGCTATCAGGTGTTGGGGGAGGAGTGTGGGAAAAGTCTGAGACTGAGAATGGAAATCATGGGGGAGGGGGCATCTCTGGGACCAGCTGGAGACCTGGGACAGGGGAGGATATAGGGAGTCTATGGGGATGACTCTTGCTGAGATTCCTACCAGTGGGGGATATAGAGGCTGAAGTGGCCACCTTCTGTAGTCAGGTATGACTTCCAGTGGAATTAGGGGAACATCAAACCACCCTCAAAACCTTCAACTGAAAATTTGTTCTGCCTACAAGATGCACAGGAATAAAGATGGAGCAGAGACTGAGGGAAAGGCTAACTGATGACTGGTCCAACTTGACACTCATCCCATGGGAGAGAGCCCATCCCTGACACTATTAATGATACTCCGCTATACTTGCAGATAGGAACCTATCATAACTGTCTCCTGAGAGGCTTCATCCAGCAGTGGATGGAAACAGATACAAAGATCCATAGGTAAACATTAGATGGAGCTCCGGAAGTCTGTGGAAGATTTGGGGAATAAAATTGAATGAGCCAGAGGGGTCAAGGACAGCACAAGAAGACCAACTAATCTGGACCCATTGGAGCTCACAAAGACTGAACAACCAACCAAAGAGCATGCAAGGGCCAGACATAGCTGCCCCTCACATTTGTAGCAGATATACAGCTTGGTCTTCATGTAGGTCCCTAACAACTTGATCGGGGGCTGTCTCTCACTCTGTTGCCTGCTAGTGTATGCCTTTCCCCTACCTGGACTGCCTGGTTTGGTCTCAGTGGGAGAGGAGGTGCTTAGTCCTGTTGGGACTAGATGTCCCATGGTGGAGTGGTACCCAAAGGGGGCTTCCCCTTCTCTGAGAAGAGGAGAGAGTAATGGGGGGAGAGATTTATAAGGTCAGGACTGGGAAGAGAGGAGGGAGAGAGCCTGCAATTGGGATGTAATATAAAAGAAAAATTATGAGAAAAAAACGAAAAGAAAAACCATGAAAAGGTGTTAAAACCCTGCTGCTATGTCAGAGATAAGCTAGGACTAGTATTTGATAAAAACATATTCCTATGCATTCTATATCTAGACTTTCATTTCTTATATCACTAAGGATGGATCCTTTTCAACTGTAATTATTCAAAATCTCAGAGAGCCTCAAAAACTAGCTTATGTGCTGTTATAAGTTCAATAAGTAATACAAGGCATATCACTTTCTGAGTTGTGTAAAATGTACTGCAGTAAATTGCTCATATATATGTCTATATTAAGAATAAACGGTACAACAGGCAGTTGGGTATGTACTGGTGTCCAAAAATGAACAATTTGCACAATGCCAATAAATGATCTATTCCAAATAACAACAACAACAAAAAAAATACTTGGCAGGCATGACCACAGGTCAATATGATGGAGGAGTAATATTTGTGTTGTGTTAAGTATCATAAATAATATAAAAATTATTTTAAAAATATTGAGTATGTGAAAAGTTTGTAAATATTTTATGAGGGAATTGATAATTCATAGATTTTGATATCTGCAGCGATTCCTAGAGCCTATTTCCTGTGTATAACCTGGGATAAGGGATGGCTACACAGCACACCAGCCCACTCCCATCTCCCTCTGTCAAATGCCTTAGCTGTCAGCACCCATTGCACTCCAACAGACTCTTAGTTCATTTCACTTTCTTCTTAATAGTAAAGTAATAGCAAAATGTAAATCAGGTTACATCAGTCTTTTGCTCTAAATAATTCAATGCTTTCGAAGTATAACTAGAAGTACTTATAAGACCCCTCCCCCACACTTCTAAACTTGCCTCCAAGCACTATGGGTTGTGTTCGTTTTCATCCAGTCACAAATGCCAGCAATAGTCTTCCATCTTAACTCAGGCTTCCTCCTCGCCTGGAACATCTTCCCTATGAAAAGTCACTAGACTGTCTTTACCATTCGATTTCTGCCTAAATGTTTATTCCAAGAGTCTATGTAACCATCACACTCAACAGTAGGTCTCCTGTGTTCTTAGTTTTGTCATCTTGTTTGGTTCACACATGGAAATTATTACATTGTATTCACTTTTATCCATGTCTCCTTTACTATATCTGTCTGTTTTCCCCACTACATTGTAATCTTCACACCTTCCTTATGTATTGTTGAATTCCTAACCCTTCATGGCATGCTTATAAAAGAGTAAATGCTCACTGGGTATCTGCTAAAGCAATGAATTATTGGGACAAGATGCAGAGACAGTCATCTATGAATGAAATTGTAGAAGCCAAAGCCTGTTGTTTATGGTACAGAGATCCTAGGGACTAAACCACCAATCAAGGAGTACACATGGAGGGACCCATGGCTCCAGCCGCATATGTAGCAGAGGATGGCCTTGTCAGGCTTCAATGGGAGGAGAGGCTCTTGGTCCTGTGAAGGCTCCATGCCCCAGTGTAAGGGAATTCGAGAGTGGGGAGGTAGGAGTGGGTGGGGAGGTGGTGGAACACCCTCATAGAAGCAGGGGGAGAGGGGATGGAATAGGGGACTTCGGAGGGGGGGGACACTGGAAAAGGGGATAACATGTGGAATGTAAATAAAGAAACTATCTGATTTTTAAAAAGAGACTGGTTAAGAGGAAAAGAAAGCCATGAACAACTCAAGAAGTAAGAAATGTTTCCAGGGAAGAAAGGAGGAGATAAAGTGTGCCATATAATCTGTTGGATGCAAAATACCCAGAACAAAGTCAAGTTGAAAGACACACCCAGTGCATGCCTTCATCTATGAATCTATTTGGTGCATGATATGAGAATAAGGGGGCTGGGTTCAACTGAACCAAACGCTTCAAAGAAAATGAGAAAGGCACAGTTTTTTTTTTATTACTTATTTTATTCATTTACATTTCAAATGATATATCCTCCTTTCTGGTTACCCCTCCACAAACCCTCCACCCCACCCCTCTCTCCCCTCCTTGCCTCCATGAGGGGTGCTCTTCCACCCACTCACCCACTCCCACTTCACTGCTCTAGCATCCTCCTATGCTTGAACATCAAGCCTCCACAGGACCAAGAGCTTCTTCTCTTACTGATGTCAGATAAGGCCATCCCCTGCTACATGCATATGTGGGGCCATGGATCCCTCCATGTATAGTCTTTGGTTGGTGGTTTAGTCCCTGGGAACTCTGGGTACTCTGTTTAGTTGATATTGTTCTTCCTATGGGTTTGCAATCCCCTTCAGTTCCTTCCATCCTTCCCCTAGCTCTTCCAATGGGATTACCGGGCTTAGTCTGATGGTTGGCTGTGAGTATCTGCATCTGTACTGGTCAGGTGCTGGTAAAACCTCTTACGGAACAGGAAAGGCATAGATATTATAATTAGATACCACTGACGATCTCAAGGGGAACATTTGCCTTCTAATACAGTTTGCCTAATATATTGATTCCTACTATTACTACCCTAATAAAATATATATCCCATGAGCCCAGGATGTTTGTCTTGTGCATTGGCAAACCACAAGCTCCAAGAAACATTCCCAAAAATTCATGGAGGTAAGTATCAGGTTTTTCCAAAATCTTTGTTTTGGGCTGAGGAAATGCCCCAATTATTATAGCACTTTCCTAGGTATATTAAGTCCTGTGGTCATCCCCAGTATCACATTAAGTAAGGTGGTTTGGCTATGATCCTAGCTCAAATTCAAGATCAGCCCTAATATGTAAGACCCTGCTTCAAAAAATACTGTCTGTCTATCTATCTATTTATCTATCTATCTATCTATCTATCTATCTATCTATCTATCTATTCTATTCTATCTGTGTATGATAGATAGATATCTATCATACACAGATAGATACACACACACACACACACACACACACACACACACACACATATATATATATATACATGTTAAACTATGTATGTACTATACTATACATATAAAGTTTAATTCTTGAGTGAGGCCAGACAGTAAGAGCTTCAATGCATTATCAAATCAGCACGTTGGTCCCCTAGTGAATTAGTTGGATGGTGCGACTTCCAAGGCTGGTATTCAATCATCCTCCTAAATTTACTGTGAGATCTGGAGATAGGCTTAAATGTCAGCAGGCTTTATTTATTGTTTAATCTGCTCAATGGAAGCCAGTCCTTTAAATCTTTTTATGCAACGACTGTAGCAAGGACTAGAGGGCCTGGGTTTGTCTTTATCATCAGAGCTCACATTCCTTTCTGTTCACTGAAGCTCATGTAAAGAAAATTTGAGTCATAAGAAATTCAGTTAAGGCCAAAGGAGCCCAGAATCTTCTGCAGATCTAAGGGTTACGTCTTGAAAAAAAAAAAAAAAAAACTCAGACACTTTCTCCAACAAGTCTAATCTCATAACAAGCAGATTATTGTGAAATTGGATATAGTTTACAGTTTATTGTTTAGGCTCTGCCTCCAAAGGTTCTTTAACTTTATTTTTCCCCCAAACAGGTGTTTTTATTATCTAAATTCAATAGATATATATGATGATGATTTCTTCATGTTTCTGATGGTTGGGTTCTCTTGTTCTGAAGCCAGCATATTTCTTCAACTGTTTTTTTTTTTAATTAACTTTAAAATTAGGCAGAAGTTTGAATTATTTCTTATACATTTCTTATTCTTGTAGAAATGGCTACACTCTAGCTGACTGAGGTGGCTTGGGATAGTGAGGCAAAGGGAGGGGATGTGAGCTGGATTATATGAATATTAAAGCATCTGAATTAGGCCTTACTTAGAGAGCACGTGAGAAATGTACAGACTACTTTAGAGAAAGAAAAGACAGTACGCATGTGCACGTGAAGCCTGGAAATTGCAAGAGTAAGAACTCACACATCTGATTTTTTAAAAAAAAAACACAACAGACATTTGTCTTCTAATGGATGCTGAGAAACTATCACACTACAAGTGCCTTCAGAGCCAAAAGGATTGTTATATCCGGACATCAATTCATCATGTCTGCAGTAAAGAGGAGGCATATGTTCTGACGACTCTCCATTGATTGGTCAGCTCCTGTTTCCATAGCAATCCATGTACAACTCAGTCATTTTTTTCCCTTTCTCTCCCCTCCTGTGTTACCTCCACTGCATAGCAAAGAATATAAGGTTTATAAACAGAAAGATTAGGTCAATGTAAAGTGATACAGTGGCCATTATTGCTGTGACGGATGATTTCAATGGTATCAGAGTTTCTGTCCATGTAATGATGGCAAGACAGCAAAGGAGCCTTATATTTTGTCCTATCACTGGGGAAAATGGCATTTATCTAAATAGGTAAAGGGGTTGTTTTTGTTTGTTTTGTTTGTACATAACACATGTGTTCAGAGAAACGGTGTGTTCCTTCACCTGGAAATAGCAAACCCACTGGGATCTCTTTAAGTTTCTGGTTTTACACATGTACTTAGACTTTTTCTGTAGAATGATCACGTTTATCTAAGGCGTGGTTCTCGTCGAGACAGCTCTTTCCTTTCATTGTGGGCACTGTAAATGTGGAAAGCAGTAGTCATTATGGTCTAACAATCTGAATGCAGAAGTTTGTTTATTTATTTACAGACAGTTTGTTTTCACTATTTCACTGAACATGACCACACCCTCCTGCTCCTCCTCAGGGTGAGGTGTGCTGCAGGAAAGGAACTGGCCTTCAGAGATGCATTCACTCTGCAATTAAAACAGTGCTCAATTTGGCTTTGGGGTACTTATTCCTTCCCAATCTGGGACAATGTACTCCATTCTCACCTCCAGGTATGGGAATCAGGGACCTTCATTTCCCTGGTGACTGTGTCACTAGTAAGTGACTTTAGCCAACCTAGACTCCAGGGACAAAAAAACATAATCCTGATCCTTCTGCCTGAGTGACCAAAAGTACTTGAATTTCTTTTTTGCATTTTATAAATTGTATATAATAAACACTTACAAGCTATTTTCAATAGTCATACATTTACAAAATTTTGCATGCTTCCAAGATAGATTATCTTAGACATATACTGACAAGGGGAAATTTAGAAGGATGAGGAAAATGTCAAGTATCTCAGAGACGTTCTTAATATCATCCACCCTTGTAAATTTGACTGGAAGCTGAAGTTGAAAAATCATAACTTATTCACCATCATATGATATTGGCAGATATTTTAAGTCTCGGGAGACATGAATGCGAATGTTATTTCAATTTCTTCATTTCTACTACAACACATTTTTTCTATTATGCATCACAGAGTGGACACACAAATCTAAATTTGCATCTGGTTTCCATAGTAACTGCCTTCCAGCTTTTAATGTTAGGCACTACCTGTTGTTCTGTGGACAAACGTCCAAACGATGCCACAGATTACAGAGGAGGCTACGTTCTCCTGTCTCAAAAAACAGTATCTAAGGCATTATTTCTCAAGTATGATTAGATACACATTTACAGACCTAAAATATTCAAGACTCTACCATCCACCTCCTTACTCTATCAGCAAATACAGCAGCTGCTGTGGTTTTTCCCCCCCTTTAAAAATATGCAATCCTTGCTTCCATGCGCCCATCAGGAGGAAACTCACAACCAGGCATAATGGCATATTATGGAATGCAGAACTCGTACAGCGATCCATGGATTTCCTCTGATATTTGATGATTGTGAAAACCTCAACACAGTTAAACTTCTCTCACCCAGGATTTCTGGTGTTCTACATTTGCACAAGAACACACTCATGAAATCTCACTTCCAAATATATCAAGCTATTTTAGAAATAGTGTGAACCTTTTTTTTTTCCCTCATTCAGTTTTAGCTTTTTCCTACTTGCAAGAAAATTAGCTGTTAGGGAAGACTTGAGGGTATTCCTTAATTAAAATGATTTCTCATCGCTCTGAGTCAAAGACTCTAATCTATAACAGGGTGAGTGTCCCTCCCTGGAAAGACTTCATTTGCAAAGGGCAGGGCATTTTTCAGAAACTGGCTTACTTAGGCTTTTGCATCCCTTGAATAGATGTGATTAAAAGCTTGAAGTTTAAAAAGAAAAGGCTCGAAATTACTTGCAAAATAAATATAAGTAGTTGTTCAAAATGGTGTACAGCATATATTACAAAGGAAGGTAGTTCTCAGTCTGAAATGGTGAATGGAAAAGGGATGAATGATTGGTTTCAATAGGTAAACAGAGTATTTGTCTCCTTGCTTTGCAACACTTAATTTTCTCATCAGGCTTTTAAGCAACCTTTTGTCAACTTAGAATTTAAATCAGGAAATCTGAACAATAGAATAGGTGGTGTTCATCCGTCTCCATGTAGTGCTCTGTCCACTGGCTTCAGATGGCCATTCTGCTACAATAAATGTCTGGCTTCCTCAGGACTAGGTTTTTTTTCTTTCCCTTTCTCTTGAGAAAGCTGTGAGAAAAGAATTCGTTTTGATGACAAGCATGCCTAGTTGGAACCTGAGGTGTGCACACACTAGTCACATGACCTTTCTGAGCTTCTTGCCACTTTGCAGAGGGAGATATGCCCACTTACCTGTAAACATGCGGAGGAAACACATATTTCTAAAGATGACACTTAGTGAACATCGTTAGTTTATTTTTTGGCCCAAGTCTTTCTGTGAGGTCTCCAGGATTCCCCATTACAGACTAAAGAATTTACCTCCTGATAGCCCTAAAATACAGGAATTCTGCCAAACAAGTGCTGCCTGGCCTTCATTCTTTGATCTAGTCCTTACCAAGTCTCACAGGGGCAAATAGAATGACCCAAAAGCTTTGGGGCAAAACAACACATTTCCTGCTGGTTTTGTGCCATCAAAAACCAATTCTGCCTCCAGTTGCCTGAAAAGAAACAATTGAAACTGGATTATAAGAGGTGGAATTTTTCAGTTTTAGCTCCACACTCAGCACACAGTGGCTGCTCAGGGAATGTGATCCGTTACTAAACAGTATTTCTGGAATGAACAGCTAAGTGGGTCAAGAAGGGGAGTGCTGGATGCTGGGGTGAACAGTATTAGATGGACTGCTAATGATGATGACTGTGAACATGAAACCAATTTCTGGTTAAATAGGAATGTGCAGAGATACAATTTCAGATGAAACACGAAGAGTAGAATAGCTTACTTTCCCCAAGACAGAGTCAGAGGTTCAATTAAGTGGGGGTATAAACCACAATACAGACCTTCTGCTCTTAGCTGAAGACAGCACACTGTGACTCCCCCAGATCTTTCACCTTGGATTTTAGAAATATTATTCTGGAACATAATAATCTCTCATGTAGAAAAGGCCACATCATTCTAAACTTTCCCTGAGAGCTGGCAGACTCTGCCAACTCTACCCTTAAGACAGGGATTAAAAAAAATTGAACAACAACAACAAAAAAAAACTTATATTGCAGGTCTGAAAGCTCTAAAAAAGAGTCACTTGTAGCACTCCAAAGTCCCCCACTGTGATCTGAATGGGTAAAATGCTTTGCTTAGACTAATAGTATTTGAGAGATTCGGGATATCATAATGTCATCTGACCTGTTTTATTTGTTTGAGACCATGTCTCATGTGGCTTAGGCTGGTTTTGAGTTCCTGATTCTCCTGCTTCCATCCATTCATTCCATTCCTTGGCCTCCACCCTCCTGCAGGGACTTACGCTCATGCAGTCATGCCTGCCTTTTGGTTCGGGTAACTTTAACCTGGGGTACATGAGATAAGTTTGAGAGAAGTGTCTGCAAACCTCCTGATAGTACATGCCAAAAGTGAGTGCGTGTGTGTGTGTGTGTGTGAGAGAGAGAGAGAGAGAGAGAGAGAGAGAGAGAGAGAGAGAGAGAG
>JANHMN010000011.1:26972768-27026243 GCA_030674055.1 Rhabdomys pumilio
AGAGAGAGAGAGAGAGAGAGAGAGAGAGAGAGAGAGAGAGAGAGAGACTGTGTGCACATGCACAAAGAAATATGGAAAGATCACATGGAAATCAGTGAGTTGACTTCTCTTTTTCCTTAGAGGAGGATGCAGCCATGCTGATGCCATTTGATTCAAGAACAACCTACTGTTGTGGCAATATTTTAAAACAGCAGCCGGCCCTGCCACCCACAAGATGCCAGTGTGGGAGATGGCTCTGCCAATTGTCCACGCTGTCTCCACAAGGCTGGGCTGAGCCCAGACCATCCCACCATCCATGCGGTACCCAGTAGAAATGAGACTCTAATGCTTAAATTATCCAAAGGCTTTATAAGCTTGGTAATGCTCAATAACAAGATGCCCACACAATTAGAGGTGTAACCCAATACCCAGCCTAGATATATCAACTACCTTTGGCTGCTAGAGACACTTGAACATCTGCTGCCATGTCCCCCCCCACCCAATTCTCTCTCCCCTAGCTCCTCCTCTTCCTTCTCCTCTTCCTCTTCTTACTCCTCCCAACTTTCGGGAAAATACGCTGCTACAACCTACCAAACCTTGGCTTTACTTTCCTTGAATGGAACCTTGCATGTTGCTAGCATATGTTCCTCAATACTGATAGAAGCCTTGATTATGAAGGAACATCACACAGCAAGAATCTGGCCCTAGTGGAGATGGCTCAGGGGGTAAAGCTCTTGCCACACAAATATGAGGACCTGAGTATTCCATTCCTCAAATAATTTGTATGTTAGATACATATCTAGCTCCACAGAGGATGTCTGCATTCTTGCTTGTCTGTAACATTGCAACACACATAAAATTATGGGTAAAGACTCTGTGGCTTCTGCTAGACTAGTATGAGATATTTGAGCCAAGGTTGTTAAACAATCCAGCTAGAAGAATGCAATAAAGTACAGACATGGGAAGTGGAGTATTATCCCAGAAAAAAAATGGGCAGAATCAGGTCTAGGAAACACTTCTACCCATTCCAGTTTCACCACTTTTCTTCATAAAGCTCAGGACTTCAGGTGCCCGAGTGATTTTCAGATAAGTTAATATCAACATCAAGAAGTCAAAGCCATTCGATGGTTACATGTCTCTGCTTTTCCTAAGCTATGTTTCTACAGAGATTGTGATAGAATGGGGTAGTGTGATAACCATAGGATGGAGTCTAGGTACCAATAATCCTCAGAATCACAGATGGATGAGTATGTGCATTTAGTGGAGATCTTGCTCTATCACTCAGCAAATATACTATAGACCTGAAGTGAGTGCATTCTGCTATCGTACGATGATAGGAACCACTGCAAGCAATGGAGTAGACAGTAGTCTCCTCTACGACTTAGCATGAAATGATTTTGGCAACCAACACTCTCCTGGTAGATGTGTGCCTCCATCTCAGTCAGCTTTCTCATCTTCATTATGATATTGACCTGTTGGGCTGCTTCTGAAACTGTTCCAGGGGAAGCCACTCATCATAGTGACAGAGCCTTTGCACTAAAGCAGCACTAGCGCTTCCTTCTGATCTCTGCCTTTCATTCCCTGCACTCAGTCTTTGTTCCCTCTATATCTGTTCTTCAGGTTAAAGGAGGATCTAAGAAGCAGGGATAAATCACAAAAGTTAGTGAAGAGCTTCCTTAACTCATTAGCATGACCAGAAAAAAAAAAGGCTTTGTGGGGTATAAAAATATGTGACATGTCATGCTCAAGAGAAGCAAGTGCCCATTTTTGTGGAGTGCTAGTGACTTACAGAGTAACAGAGGATGTTTCTAGAATCAGACAGCTGTGCTCTATATAACCGAATTCTAATGAGCAACGTAATCTGAGCACTGTTCATTTCTCTCAACCATGCCTTCTCACCAATATCACACACACAACGTTTATTGAGTTCCTACTATGTCTGACATTGTGTCCCACTCTTTGCATGCATTTTCTCATTGAGTTATCCTAATTAAATATTATAAGCATCTCAGCTTCACGGGTGTGGAAACACACTCAAAACAGTTAAAAGAGTAGATAGAAAAAGATAGAGCTAAACTCAGGTCCATCTAACTGAGCTAATATGATTACTATGCATATCATACGTATATATTTAAAACATATATTAACTACCTTTTGGTACAAAGAAACTCCATAACTATAGGACTTACTGCTTCTATGTGTCAAAATTTAAGAACTTAATTGACTTTTTTTTTTTTGATTTGGAGATTGTGTCATGTGTTAGAGCTTTTGTTTTTCAGACAAAGATACCCAAGGTAAATAAATTAAGAATAAGTGATGAAATATTTATTTTGGTTAATGGTTTCAGAATTCATAACCTACCATGGATAGAAGTCATGGTAGAACAAAGCTAGCATTCCAATCATGGTAGACAGAAAGCATCAAAAGAGAGTGATTGTGCCTCAAATTTTCTTCTTTCTTCCCTTGTATTTAATCTAGGCTCCAACCCATGGGATGCAGCACCCATATTGAAGGAATCTCTACCCCATCATTAGTCATCTCTGAAAACATCCAGATGTGTACTCTATTCATCTCTTGGGTACTTCTCAATCTAACAAAGTTGATAATCAAGACTAAGTGTCATAAATCCAAGTCCATTTTATTGTATCAGATCTCAAGTCTCGTAAGTAGGGTACCCATGAAAATTGCAGATAAATATGAGGAGAAAAAGGTTCCTCAAAGGACCAGCACTGAAGTCTCAAATGAATCCCCAGCACAGAAATCTAAAAAGGGACACATTCATCATGAAAATTCCAAACAGTAGGCATAAACACTAGATTATCAAAATGTCTAGAGAGGAAAACATACCATAGAGACAAGAAGATGTCTTAGCAGTCACAGACCTGATAACTAAATCCTGCCGTTCTTGGTTTCAGTAAAACCATGTTTGAGCTTAGACTCCTCACTAGCTAGAATGCCTTGCTAAATTAGGATCTTTACTAAATTATGTGTTCACCAAGATTACTTATTTACATCAAGTGTGGGAGAAAAATGAAAGCTTTCATCATGAGCAACTAGAAGCTACCCTCTATGAAAGCAGGAGGCAAAACCAAGAACGAGAAAGACAGGGATTCAGGAGGCAGCAGTGCCAGGATGCAGAGGCAAAAAGCAGTCTGCAGAGTGGCTGGGATGGGAAAGCTGAGGATGATAGAGGAAAAAAATAATTGATTCGGATAAGAGGTGATTTAGGTGTATGAGGCATATCTCCAGGAGATGAAGTTGCTGAAACAGTGTTAGGTCTGATTATGGGATTGTTTTATTCTTTTTTGGTGGAGCTGAGACTTAAATCCAAGGTCTCACTTAGGTTAACCAAACACCTCCCATTGTGATACAGCACAGCCTTGACCATGTAGATGATGGAGAGATGTATAGCAGCATTGCTACAGAAGGCAGGAAGGCTTAGCTACAAGGTAGCACAAAATGAGTGTGACAATTTACACCAGGCAACTGATAGAATCAAAAGAAAAACAAATGATTCCTGGATTAAATTGTGATGACAGCTCACCAGTTAACTAAAGAGTTAGCCATTCTCATATAGCTTCAGTGTGATGTAAAACACTAAGTGTGTAATGATTATAACACAAGGAATGTGTATGACTTGAATGATAAAACAGATCGTCATAATAAATGATGTTATAAAATAAAATCATAATAAATAAACAAAATAAAAAATGGTTTGAATGAAGGAGAGCTGGAATATTCCCGAGGACATTAGATTTTATAAAGATGACACATTTCCTAAATGAATCTAGAAATGCAATGTCACCCTAAACCAAATGCTAACATGGTTATTTAAATGTAAATTAGAAAATTATTTCTAAAACTTCTCAAATCAAATATGTGACATTGTATCCAGAGTACCTTCTATCAGATATAAAAGTTTATCTCAATGTTTCAGTGATTCTGGCAATTTCCCAAACAGATCTGTGGTCATAGATGGAATGAAATGTCTCATAATTAAGCAATTTAAGAGCAGTTGGGGCGTAATAAATTAACAAAAGCCAATCTGCTTAGTGAATAGTTAATGCAAGGCCAGAGAAACAAACACTCTCATACATTGCAGGCTGCCTCATAAAGTCTGTCAAAATCCTTTGTTGCCCTGAGCTTTGCCATTACATTCATTGACATTATTATCAAGACAACATATATAGGACTACTTGTGATAAGCCGTGTAATTATAGTAAAGGATGGCAAGTGGCTGTGTCTGAGGGAATGTGAATTCCAGAAAATATTTTCAGTTTCAATGATAAAGATATATATTTATTATATATCATATATATTTATTATATATCAATATATACCAAATGTATTATATATAATTATCATATATAAAACATTTCGAGTTATTCACCTATAGATATATAGTTATATACATATAGTTATATGTATAACTCAAAATATATGATCTGAAATAAAATGAGTCAGAATATAATATACTTTCTATAATTGATTTAGGGACTGAGTTGGCAATTCTTTAATAGCCCCATTAAATAGAATATATACAGTATATACATAGTATATTTAAAAAGTGAATACTTGTACTGTGTATTTACAAAGTTATATATTTGATACACATACACATATGCACAAATAATATTTATTGGCATATACAATACTATTACACAATACAATACCAATAATATGGAAAATGTGACAGCAAATCATTAGGTTCATATATATTTAAATAATGATACATGTATAGATACATAAAACTATTCATGCTGATAACACTGGCTTCTCCAGCCAAGGGAAGAGCTAAACAGCTGAATTACTGTATGTCAAGTCTAGGATAGTGTTTTTTCATGTATACCATTTTGTGGCTCTTGAATTTTGAACCATGTAGCTATAAATAACTCAAAAATATTTGAACTGAAATAAAATGAGCCAGAATATAATGTACTTTTCATAATTGGTTTAGGAACTGAGTTGGCAATTCTCTAATAGCCCCATTAAATATTGCAGTGGAATCATGGCCTGGCACAGCTATCAGGTAGGACTAAGATCTTAAACTTCATAGCAGCTTGAACATCATTCTGTAATAGCATTTATCACATGGTATTATAGTCATCTATCAATAGTTTGGTCTTTCTTACTATGCTGAGAGAACCTCAATGGGGCAGAGACAAATATTCATAGATTCATTTATTCATTCATTCACTAAATTCTAGACATGGTGTTTATTCATCCATGTATTGCTGGTGCCTGGCCTTCAACCAGCATATCAAAATTCAATGTACCACTTTCAAATGGATGCCTGAGTGAATGAATAAAGTGTGTTCAGTGATTCATCATAGGACTCAAGATGACAGCCCCTTAAAATCAGTATTGTCTGTGTTTCTGACTTCCAGAAACGCCAACTTTTCTTTTGTGAATACTGAAATTTTAATCAAGTTGAATATATAGCCAAGAGGAAAGAAAAAAAGAAACTCTTGCTCTGCCTGCAGAAAAATTAAACATATTCATTGAGACACAAAGGAGACGTTACAAATCTTTCAAATACTATTTTGCTACTTCCTGGTAAATTTGCATATCTGGAAATGCTGTAAATCATATCCAACAGAATGGACAGACATATCAATTAATATTCACTGTCAAACAGTTTTGTGATTCTTGGGAATAACCTTTCCCTCGGTATCACTGGGAGGTTTGAGATCTTGATAGGGATCAATAAGTAAAATCAGTGTGAAGAGTGACTGCCATACAACTTGTCAGTGTACAACCAGATTTAAGACAAGCGATTCTGTGTTATGAGTTAATTGTTTCACCTATTTCTTCTCCTAAATAAGACACCACAATTATGTTGAAAGTGAAGAAGTCATAGATACATGTTGATCAACTCTGACCCAAAGAGCTGATGAAAGAAAACGTGGTGTTATTAGAAGTGGGCCATAGCTGACCAACACACATAAATGTGGCAATGTTGATTTTGTTTAAAAACCATGATTGTAGGGGTCTCCTCAAAAACTACCTGGAAACCACGGAAAAGATTTGTTAGAACCCAGAATTTCTAAGGGAGTCAAGTGACTTCGGGGCCCAGCTTTAGCCCCCAGTATCCTTCTACATTTTCATCAATTTACATGTCTCTACCCACTTCAGTCTCTTGTGAGTGCTTCCTGGAAGGGCCTATGTTCCTGTTCTATTTTGTAGCATGTATGTGTGGGTCATGGTTCGGAAGGCTTCCCACGAAGATCTCCAGCCCGGCTGGGTGCGGGGATTTGGGCCAAGGGGATCTAGTGAGAGCAGGAGAGGGAATCACCTCCACTGCCTCTGCTGCTGCCTGTACCCAAGTCTCTGCTGTCGCCACCCAGTTGTTCCCAGGTGCTCCAACTGTTGCTCTGCACTGTGCTAGTCCAGGCTGAGCTGGTGAAGCTGGCTAGCTAGCAAGGAGCACATGAAGGGTCCTGAAGGCACTTCGAGAGAGCAGATCTCTTCCCAAGTGTTACAGCTCTTGTGACAGAAACTCTCGGACAATGGGATGATTCTTCCACACCTTTACTTCTCCCGAATAGGGTACTTATAATACAGTTTGGGGGTGGGTTAAGGTCTGGCAGTAGGTAACTCCTATTGGCTTGGTCTGAGAGTTTGGAGATACCTCATCTACATGTGGGAGAAGCCTGAGGCACTGTTCCTACATGACTGATAGCCATAGACCCCTCTGTGGGAGGGGCTGTGAGGGCTGAAGCTAAGTGAGAGGCACCAGGAGCTCCAGAAGTACTGCCAAACTCCTACCTCCTCTTTAGGGTCTCCAGGGTTAGAAGCAGACTACTCAACTGGGTACCCCATTGCCTCTCACAGCCCACTACCCCACATGTATGATCTTGTTAAATATAGCCACAGGGACTGGACCTTCCTCACTGAGGAAACTTCTCTTCTTGTAGAATTTCACACTGTCATCTATGATATACATCCACAAGAGATGCTGTTATGATATAAGTCTGCAAGATATGTCATCTATGATGTGTGTCGGTAACATGTATTTTGGGACACACCGATAAGGTCGGCTAGTATTCTGTAACAAATACATTAAACTGAAAAGTGTTTCTATATGAATGAAGTTTATTCACTGTTCACTTAACAATTGAAACTTGGACTCCCAAGGGCTAAGGACATTGATAGGTACACAATACTTTAGTGTGTACGCTAAAGACTGCATTAAGTTTTCAGTGTGATACGACAGGAGGGCATCTTTCCTAGTTTCAGCCCCAGCAGCAGATCCAACCAACCCTTGCAATAAGAAATCAGGTTTCTGTGACTCTTCTGGCATTATTAGGTATGTGTACAGTCATGTTTTATTCTAAAATTCTATGGTTTTGTATAAGTGTGAGTACTGTCAGGAAAGAGGCAGAGATGGTGACTGATGAAAAGGTAATACATCTGTTTGCACCTCTTCCCCACTTTCTCCTCTATTGGTTTCTGTATCTGGTTTTGTGTGGAGGTCCTTGATCTACTCGGACTTGAGCTTTGTACAAGGAGATAAGAATGGGTCGATTTGCATTCTTCTACATGCTGACCTCCAGTTGAACCAGCACCATTTGTTGAAAATGCTGTCCTTTTCCCAGTGGATGGTTTTAGCTCCTTTGTCAAAGATCAAGTGACCATGGGTGTGTGGGTTCATTTCTGGGTCTTCAATTCTATTCTAATTATCTTCCTGCCTGTCTCTGTACCAATACCATGCAGTTTTTATAACTATTGCTCTGTAGTACAGCTTGAGGTCAGGGATGGTGATTCCCCCAGAAGTTCTTTTATTGTTGAGAATAGTTTTCACTATCCTGGGTTTTTTGTTATTTCAAATGAATTTTAGAATTACTTTTTCTAATTCTATGAAGAATTGATTTGGAATTTTGGTGGGGATTGCATTGAATCTATAGATTGATTTTGCAAGATGACCATTTTTACTATATTAATCCTGCCAATCCATGAGCATGAGAGATCTTCTCTTCTTCTGAGATCATCTTTGATATCTTTCTTCAGAAACTTGAAGTTCTTGTCATATAGATCTTTCACTTGCTTGGTTAGAGTCACACCAAGGTATTTTTTATTATTTGTGACTATCATGAAGGGTATCATTTTCCTAATTTCTTTCTTAGCCTGTTTATCCTTTAAGTAGAGGAAGATTACTGATTTGTTTGAGCTAATTTTATATCCAGCCAATTTGCTGAAGTTGTTTATCAGGTTTAGTAGTTCTCTGGTGGAATTTTTGGGGTCACTTAAGTGTACTATCATATCATCTGCAAATAGTGATATTTTTACTTCTTCCTTTGTATCCCTTTGACCCCCTTTTGTTGTCTAATTACTCTAGCTAGGACTTCAAATACTACATTGTATAGATAGAGAGAGAGTGGGCAGCCTTGTCTAGTTTCTGATTTTAATGAGATTGCTTCAAGTTTCTCTCCATTTAGTTTGATGTTGACTACTGGTTTGCTGTATATTGCTTTTACTATGTTTAAGTATGGGCCTTGAATTCCTGATCTTTCCAAGATTTTTACCATGAAGGGATGTTGAATTTTGCCAAAAGCTTTTTCAGCATCTAATGAAATCATCATGTGGTTTTTTTTTCTTTGTGTTTGTTTATGTAGTGGATTACATTCATGAATTTCTGTATATTGAACCATCCCTAAAAGGAATTTAAGAAATACTACTTCAAATAAATGGCATTTCATGAGGTAGGTGTAGTGGTATATGTCTGTAATCCTAGCATTCTGGATGTGAAAGCAGAAGGCTCACAGATTCAAGATCAGTCAGTCTAAGCTACATTAAAAAAAAAATCTCAGCAAAATAAAATAAACATACAACAACAGCAAAACACTTTTGAGTTCAGGTGGCAGACATACAAGAACAGCAAGTGCAAGCAAGCAGAGTGGAGCTTTTGCTGATTTTCCCTTACCAGCCTAGCGACTTATCCTCCAGACGGAACTCAACTCCATGGGAGTCCTCTCAGATTCTCATCACAGAAGAGAGTGAAGGTCAGTATCAGCAGGCTTTGTCACAGACCATCCTTGTCTTCAGCCATGTATGCATCAAAATAAGCTGCTCTAGAAAGATATAGGTCCAACTGCACCAAAATCCTAACACTTTCAATAGAAAGAGGTATTTTATATTAAATGATTATGCTATGAGATCTGAGGTTGACACCTGGGAGCTACTGTGAATAACCTCTTAATATGGCTATTTAGAATTTTCAATGACTCGTCATGTAAGCTCTTTGCCCCTAAGTTACCTACATCTTCCTTACTTCAGCCTTATAATGAAGGGGTAGATGCTTTTATATCTCACTAGATTTACAGATATTCACTCATAGGTGGTATGATGCTCCCATCCATGAAGAAGTATCCATCTTTCCCCATTTATCTTTCTATTTGTATACTCTATAATAAACCCTGAGCATAGAGGGGAAACTTTCATTCCCTCACAGATTACTACATTTATTTTTTTTTTACTTCACCTTCATAATAATCCTACATGGTAGAAACTATTACTGTTTTCATTTCTTGAATGCCCTAAAGAAGTCTGCAACTTGGACAAGTTCAGAGAGCTTATTGGCTTTGGATCTATGGTAGTCAGAATAGACGTGGTCCTGATGGGCTCATGTATTTGAATGCTTGGTTACTAGAAGGTGGAAATGTTTTGAAAGGTTAACAGGAGTGACCTTGTTGAAGAAGGTATATCATTACAGGTGAGCTTTGAAGTTTCAAAAACTTATTCTGTCTCTGCTTGTGGATCAGACATAAGTGCTCAGCTTTGTGCCAGTGTTATGCCTGCCTGCCTGCTGTCATGCTTCCTGCATGACAGCCATGAACTTAATGAAACTGTAAGCCCCCAATAAACTCTTCTATAAGTTGTGTTAGTCAGGGCATCTTAGCACAGCAATAGAAAAGTAACTAAGACAAAATCATAACCTTTTTTTAAAACTATTTTTGAGACAGGATTTCATTTTGTAGCCCTAGCTGTCTGGAACTTGCTTGGCAGACTAAGCTAACATTGAACTAACAGATTTTGATTGCTCGAATCAAAGATATGCACTACCACACCCATTATAACCTGATTTTAACTCTATATAATTACAGGCCTAGAAGAATAGCTGTATTTAATATCAACATGAAAAGTAAGGGATAGCCTGGAGATACAGGTCTAAAGACAGATTAATACTATAATTGCTGTTTTTAATCAGAAAGTCTAATTTTTTAAAGTATATGAAATCTTCCCCTTCCCTTTTTTCAGGATCCTGAAGAAGCCTAAATATTTAATTATCTAGTTCTTTGTGCCAGACTCATTCATTCTGAGATATGGATGGCTCTGGTTGTCACAGTCGGCTCTAGATTTGAAGTCAGCATGGAGGAAACCAATATTATTCTTTTCGTTAACTTAAACTTCTCATTAACAATTACCAACTATTTTAACCCAATACAGTTTTTCTTCAAATTACCTTGAATAGATTTTGAATCATCTCAGCATTTACAGATTCTTTTGTTCTATCAGTCAACTGCTATCAGGAGGTCTGTCTATGTGTTGAAAAGGCACTAAGGAAGTCATGGCCCCTGTTTCCCATAAGCTTACATTATACAGTGACTTGGATGAGTCTGCACTTAACATTATGCACATTGAATGACCAGGGAGATTTTTCTGTAACATGCAGATCCTATTGGCTCTCAAACATGGAGCTGTTTAGAGCTTACACTTTAATATACTCATATGCTATCCTGTGATTCTTATATAGATATTTAAGGCTATAGCTGCTAGGGGGAAAGGTCACAGCAGGCTGCTGACTTTCATTGACTTTACTGATAGCTGTAAGCTTTCCTGCTGAGACCATCTTTCCTATTATTGTAGACTATCCAGTTTTTAGAATCTCAGAGAGAAAACATTTTATCATTGTTACCTGACTTTTCTTAGAGTTCAACAATAACTATTATTTTCTAACGATCTCTTGGGTCCTGACTTGTCATAGAAACATTTTATATCCCTTCTAACCTTATATCAATTTTAATTACAATGAATCTAGTTTCTTTGTACTATTAAGGTTTAATTATAATGATTACTATAAAAATAAATTAGAAAAAGATTTATATTAAGAAATAAATCATGAAAGATATTAAAATGCAGAATGATAAAAGTGAGCAGAAAGAGAAAGGGGAAGAGAGGAAGAGAAGAGTGAAGATAGGAAAGAGAAAGAAAAAGAGGGAGAGTGTGAAATATTTAAACTAAATAGTTGCTACAATATAGAAGAGCAGAAATTTCTGAATGTATCAAAAGTGATTACTCCTGAAATACATAGGTATTATTTCACCTAAATCCTAATGCTTTCAATAGCAAGTGCTATAGCTTATGGTTGTCCTCGAAACAATTCTGAGTATGCAGTTCAAAGTTTCTGTCTATAACCTAATGTGAATAAGCTCTTAAGGTAACTGCATAGAATTTTCAAAGATTTCCTTACTCCCTTGAAGAGACAAGTGTGTAGTGAATTATATTCCTTATAAGTGATGTAGGCTTCAAATTCTCTCTGCAAGGATAAATACAACAAACACAAACTGTAGAAACTTACTGACCTATCCCACGTTGCATCATGCTTTAGCTGCTTTCGACCCAGTGCCTGCTGCCTGAGCATCCTTCTTTTCCTTACTTGATAAAGTGTTGACTCAGGTTAGCTAAGGAATTTTTTTCTTAGAATGACTATGATCCCTTCCTTTCGTTTATTCCATGCATCTATTTATTGTGTGTTTATGTGCAGCAGAGAACATCTCATTAAAATCTTCTCTTTATAAGCTCCAGCATGGAGGCTAACAGAAGACAGTATGGTATTAAATAGATGCTCAGATGGTAGGTGAGGAAAGAAGATGTGATGTTCATCTGAAATTAAGTTATCACATTAGTTAGTACTCATTGGTTGCCAGGATATAAAACAAATACAACTTAGTTTAAGCAAGAATATAAGAGGGGATCAACCTATAGAGGCGAAAGTATGTAAGAATGAAAGTAACTAGAACCTTTTAAGGCCTGAGATAAAGAACTACAAAGACATCAGGCTATGTTCACTCTCTCTCATTTCTGCCCTTTTTCCAACTCACCTATTGTGTTCTTGTTTCTCACTGCAGAATAGATCAGCCATCTGACTCTCAGATCACTGGAGGACAGGAAAGTCCACTCTTGTGTGTTAACGTAGATTAGAGGATTCTCAGAAAAAAAGAAAGACCATCTCCAGGGTGGAGTAGACACTGAAATGTGTCTCACTACACACTCTCAGACGGGCTAATGAATGCAAAGAAAAGCCACTAGCTGCAGAGCTTTGCACAACAAACATAGATTCTAAAGAACTCCCTTGGCTGGTTATCTGGAAATAGCAACAAAAGATACATTTCTTTCTTTGTTTTTAAATCTACACCAGGGCCGTTCTTGGCATCTACTCATTAATTTGAGTTATTATGAGGAGGAGTATATCTTGGAAAGAAATTTTGTAATTAATCTTGTGAAAATCTGCATTCTCTCTACTGTTGCATTCTTCATTTCCCCTTATGTTCCATATTGGAAAAGACATAGCTGGAGTCTTATAGTCTATTCAAAGATGAGCCAGAAAAGAATTCTCTAGAGTAGAGCACTTGAGATAGAGTAACAGAATATGAAAATCCCAAAGAGAGCCCAGAAAGCAAGTGTAGTTTTTTAAAATTGAGAAGTGTGGAAAGTTGTTGATTGGGGGAAAATGAACTAATTGGAGCTACATTTCAAGTAGCTATGATGGTTGCACAAAGAATAGACTATATTGGAAGATGATGCATTAAGAGGCTATTGTATTGGGGTAGCAGATTATATATTTATATATATAAATATAAAAAATTTATATAAAAGAAGGAATATATATATTCCTCCTTCTTTTTATTTCATCTTTTTTTATACTGCAGATTTTATTCCCCTCCCTGTCCGCATCCCATACCTTTTCCCTGCACCCTGTCTCCATGAGGATGTCCCCATCCCCCATCCCACCCCACTAGACCCTCTAAACTTCCTGGAGTCTCCAATCTGTTGAGGGTTAGGTGCATCTTCTCTGACTGAACCCAGACTCTGAAATCCTCTGCTGTATATGTGTTGAGGACCTCATATCTGCTAGTATATGCTGCCTGGTTGATGATCCAGTGTCTGAGAGATCTCAGGGGTGCAGGTTTGTTGAGACTGCTGGTCCTCCTACAGGTCACCCTCCTTTTCAGCTTCTTCCAATTTTTCCCTCATTCAACCACAGGAGTCACCAGCTTCTGTCCATTGGTTGGTGCAAATAGCAGATTTTTAAGCCTGTAACTACACCACAGCAAAGGAGATAGAAACAAGAGAATGACTGAAGTCTATAAACTTTGTTAATAAATGCTCATTTAAGAATTTATGGAAATTGTTGAGCATGCTGGCACATGCCTGCAATCTTAGAAGAAGAAGAATCAAGAATTGCAATCCAGTCTGGGCCATGAAACCCTATTTCATAAAATAAAAATAAACTATAAAAATACGTAAGTTATGATCATTCTCTCAACAGACAATTGGAGAGTACACCAAACTCCTACAGCTTTGTCCTGACTCTAAGGTAGAAAAGCTCACTAGAATGATGTGAAAGGGAAAGAATAAAGTATTGATGTATGTAATGCATAGAAGTAAAGGAGTTTAAAGTTAACATGTAGGTTTCAAGTCTGATGACTAAAAAAAGAGTTTCATCATGAGCAAAGGACAAAGAGATTGGAAATCAGAAAGAAGACAATATGGATAGTTTCAAAACCGTAACCTCTCCTCTTCTCAAAGGACACACAGTTTTGTGGACACAGGACACATATCCATATTTTTGTGAGTTTACTACATCCAAGTGGTTGATATATTTTAAGCCATTGTGCAATCAGTCAGCCCTACAAGAAAGCATTTTCTTTGTTCAATGGGTAAAACCTCTGAACCTGAGATGAAGGAAACCACTGACAGTCTTGCAATTCACTAAACAGCACAGAGAGACTTGAAACTAGGTCAGGTGACCTACAAACCTGTGTTCCTCCACTGCTCCACAATGTCTCTCTGCAGGCAGGCAGGAGGACAGGCTAGAGTTTAAGCTGTCATTTTCAGTGACCAACAGTTTTGAGTTGAATTAGTTTGTAAATGTTCATGTATGTGCCTTGTTCCCCACATGGAGGTTATAAATTCTTGAGAGTGAAGACTGCATTATAAAATTTTTCTTATCTCCTTTTAGAGTACCCCATGCAGCTCTGGACACCAAAGAGCCCTCACCAAATGCTTAGATTGATCAATGATCTAGTCCCTGGTGAAAGCTGCAGAGCATCTTCGTGTTGAGATTGTAATCCTCATGAATCATTTATTTAGAAGCCTCTTTGTTTGGGAAGAGTGGTGGCTACAATACAGGGGAAGATGGAGTGTGTGGAAATAGGAGTAAAACAGTCACTTTCATTTGCCAGACTTACTATTTCTCAATCTCTGCTCTTTTATTCTTTTCTGTCTTCTACAAAGTCTTTTGAGAGACTGGTGAGGAACAGTGTCTGCCATACTCCAAGGACAGAGGCATCCACAATAGTACATTGTCATTGCTACTGGCATGGATGTTCATTCTCATGAAATTCATTAAGTATCCCAGTCATGATGGAGCTGCTTCGTGACACTTGCCAAGTCAATCTGCAAATCTCATCCCCCTCCAGAAGCAACTGCTGACTTCTGCCTAAAGTTAGAATTGAGAGTAAGAATTAAAGCATCTGGGAGTTATTGATGCCTGATAGTTTTTCAAGGACAAAGACAAATCAAAATTGTCACCTGAACCAGCCTCCCAGCCCCACCATTTCCTAAAGAGCATAAAATAATACTAACAGTAATAACAGCTCCCATTTAATGGCATCATCTACTATCTATAAACCTGGTTAAGTATGGTAAACATGCAGCATTAGTTAAAACTGAAGGAACTTGCTCAAGAAAACAGTAGTCTGGATCACCCTAAAGTCTCTGTAATTAAGTATAGAAAGACTTAAAGGAGAAAGGAAAGAGGGAATGTATATGTATAAGTCTGAGAGAAGAAACTGCTTTAAAGCTCCAGATTATGAATGCATCCCTGAGACATTCTTTATATTTTATCTGGACTAAGATTGTATCCAAAGGTGGGAGATATGGCTCAGCTGTCAAGTGTACTTATTGTTCTTCCAGAGGACCCAAGTTCAAGTTTCAGCATCCATGCCAGGCAGCTCTCGACCATTTATAACTCTGGTTCCAAAGGAAACCTGATGCCTCTGCCCTTTGAGAGCATCTGTGCTTATGTGCACATACCCACACACACATACACACTCATACTCAAAATGATAAAAATAAATCCTATAAATTCTGTATCTGAATCATTTGCTCTTATGTTCTTCATAACTTAAATATAGTGCATGCCTAATGTTTAAGTTGAATGGATAAATAATCATTACATGAACAATTCAAGTGCTCTCTTGTATAAAATCTATTGACATGAGGAATAAAGAGAAAAGACTTTTATCCAAGTATAGCATACTATTCCTCTTTCATATAATCTGATACATTTGTATTTTAAATATCCAAATGCCTCTCTTTATGCACAAAGGCATATTAGAATCTGGAGAATCATTTGGAACTTGGGGACAGAGAATCTACTTCTCAGTGTCTTTTCTGTTCATCATTACTGGAGGCATGACTAGCACCAAAGTTGCTAGTAAAAGCAAAAAAGCAAGAGGTGATAGGTCAGCAGCTTCGTGATTATGGGAGCTAGACACAAATGATTTTTCTAGACTCTTGTTTTGACAGTCACTGAAGTGGAGCCCTAAGCAGTCCTAGGGGAAAGGAAATGCACAGAGGCTGTGACACAGTGTTTAAGGGGTGGAGCTGAGCTCAAACCCTGAGCCAGGTCACTGTAGCGATATCTCAGGGCCAACAGGGTTTAATCTAAAGTAGTTTCTGATCAGAGCATTTGCACAGTAGCAGAGAACAGCAAGTAAGAGATCACCTCAGAAATATAGTTAAGGTTATTGCAATAGGAATTTCAGTCCTCCTAACTAACAATGATTTATGTGGCATAAATCATTGAGACACGAGAAGAAACATCATGTTTATAGAAAATTCTCTGTAATCTCATTTCTTTCTTTTTTAAATTTAATTTTATTTAATTAAATTTAAGTTTATCCCCCTACTGGTCCACCCTCTGCCTCTTCCCCATACCATACCTCCTCTCCACCCCTGTCTCCATGAGGATGTCCCCACCCCTCACCCCTACCCTCACCCCACCAGACCTCCCTATTCCCTGGGGCCTCCAGTCTTTTGAGGGTTAGGAGCATCTTCTCTGACTGAACACAGATCCTGCAGTCCTCTGCTGTATATGTGTTGGAGACCTCATATCAGCTGGTGTATGCTGCATGATGGTGATCCAGTGTCTGAGAGATCTTGGGGTTCTAGGTGAATTGAGACTGCTGGTCCTCCTACAGGGCCACCCTTCTCCTCAGCTTCTTCCATCTTTTCCCTAATTCAACCACAGGGGTCAGCATCAGAGATCTTCCTCAGCTGATAAACAACTTTAGCAAAGTGGCTGGATATAAAATTAACTCAAATAAATCAGTACCCTTCCTTTATTCAAATGATAAACAGGCTGAAAAAGAAATTAGAAAAACAACTCCCTTCACAATAGCCACAAATAATATAAAATATTTTAGGGTAACTCTAACCAAACAAGTGAAAGATCTCTATGACAATAACTTCTAGTCTCTCAAGAAAGAAATCAAAGAAGATCTCAGAAAATGGAGAGATTTCCCACGCTCATGTATTGGAAAAATTAACAGTGAAAATGTCTATCTTTCCAAAGGCAATTTACAGATTCAATGCAATTCCCATTAAAATCCCAACACAATTCTTCAAAGACATGGAAAGAGTAATTCTCAAATTCATCTGGAAAGGCAAAAAACCCAGAATAGCAAAAACAATTCTTAACAATAAAAGAATTTCTAGGGTAAACACCATCCCTGACCTCAAGCTATGCTGCAGAGCAACAGTGATAAAAATGGCATGGTATTGGAACAAAGACAGACAGGTTGATCAATGGAACAGAATTGAAAACCCAGAAATAAAACCACACATTTATGCACATTTGATCTTTGACAAAGAAGCCAAAAATGTAGTCCCATTTCTATTCCAATATTTTTAATTTGTTGCAAGAATCAGAATTGATCCATGCTTGAAGCAGTGATTGTTAATTCTGGACGAAGGATTTTGTTTTTATTTTTTTTATTTGTGTTTTGTTCGTTTGTTTGTCTCCTCATGTCAGATAATAGATGGTCTAAATATTTTAGGCTTTTCTGCAGTCCTGGAGGACTCATTAGTCCTCAATCAGAAGGTGAATACACTATTAGGGGACAAGGATTTTGTATTGTTGTTGTTGATGTCGCTCTATTGAAATAGAGTCTCCTGAAGGTTGGATGACCTCAAACACACTATGTAGCTGAGACTGACTGTGAACTCCCAATTCTCCTGCTTAGACCTCTGAGTGCTAGGCTTACAGGTGTGTGTAGCATACCATTTGATTTAGGATAAATTGTTGTTGTTGTTGCTGCTATGCTTTTTATTTTGTTTTTTGTTTTTTTAAGAAATAGTAATGTATCTTATTCCCCCATCTATATTCTGAACCTTCATATAGGATGGAAGGTCCACAGCACAGAAGAAACCTGGGTTTCTCGTCACTAAGGTAGAAAAACGTCATAATACTAGGAAAGGATATCAAATTGAATTGTTGAGTGAACAGTGAATAAATGTCCTTCATACAGAAACACTGTTCAGTTTAATATCTTTGTTACAGAACACTTGCTGACCTTATCAGTGTGTCCCAAAATATATCTTATGGACAGACATCATAAATGACATATCTTGCAGACATACTTCATAAACAATGTATCTTGTGGACGTATAACATAGGTGACAGAGTGAAGTTCAGTTAGAAGACGTTTCCTCAGCGAGGAAAGCCCAGCTCCTGTGGCTGTATTTAACAAGATCATAATGCAACCAAACAGAGTAGCCACTAACATGAAACATTTTTAATATCACACCCTTCCAAGGGTGATTGGGAGACTTACTTGGAAGTAAGTACTCTGATAGTAATACCTGACTGGATACAAAAGGAAGATAAGCCGAGAGCATCATCATTTAAGAGTGAGATAGGAAAGCAAATTCTAAGTCTACAAACTTGAAGATCATGTCCAAGAACTGAATGAGAGAAAAACATGGAGAATTTCAGCATAACCATGCTATATCTGCATGGTTTCTTTCCCTCCTTCATCCCATTGATCATGTGGTGATCATGGGAAAAAACAAAAGGATGTTTACTCATAAAATCTCACTGCCATCTGTCTGTCAACTTTTGTACCCATTAGTACAAATTATTTAGGGTGTCAAGTTCCTCTAAATACCTAAAATGATCCATTTCTGCCTGTAAAGCCAAAGAGGAACTTCCCTTAGGCTTTCAGAGCCCAAAGTAAAAGACTCCAGGAATTTGTAAAGTGATAGAATTATTATACCATCATCCAAGGGGTGTTACAAACAGATGGAAATGAGTGAATTATTTTCAGAAATTCAAGTAGCTCCTATAGAACCCATGATTTGTATGAGATCATGTAGTAATGGTGATTTAAATGGACTATGTTCTTTAGTTTGATCACAAATACATATTATCAAACACAGTAGTAGTGCAGTTTTTCTGTATTGATCAGAAACGTGATCAGCCATTTTACATATATTAAATGTGCTATGAAAGCATTAAATGTTACCTAGTAAATGTTAGGCCAAATATTTTTAAAACTTGAGATTTTTGTTAAAGACTTTTCTTAGGAAAGGATATTTTGCTGATCTAATTGGGTGTCTGCATGTAGAAGACTGCAAATAGATCCACTTCTATCTTCCTGCACATAACTCAAGTCTGAGTGGATCATAGACCTCAATATAAAAGCTGATACACGGAACTCAATGGAACAGAAAGTGGACATATTACTAAGAAAAAAAAGAAAGAGAGAAAGAAAGAAAGAAGGAAGGAAGGAAGGAAGGAAGGAAGGAAGGAAGGAAGAGGAAGAGGAAGAGGAAGAGGAAGAGAGAGGGGGTTAGGAGTCCAGAGAAAGAGATGCTCAGCAGTTAAGAGCACTTCTGGATCTGTATTTAGGGGACCAGATTTGATAAGCAAAGAAGTCTATACAAGGCACAGACTATAGGTGTGAAGGTATAAGAATAAGAGGGAGGATACTAAGGAATCAGTCTCTCTCTCTCTCTCTCTCTCTCTCTCTCTCTCTCTCTCTCTCTGTGTGTGTGTGTGTGTGTGTGTGTGTGTGTGTGTGTGTGTGTGTGTATGTGTGTGTACTCATGCAACACGAAGCAAGCAGAACCACAAGTGTGTGCTCCTTTCCCATTGTGGAATTAAATAAAGGACAATCTGATGAGAACAAACAGAAATTTATTCACAATATGCTCCATAGCAAGAGATCCACTAGCCATCACTTGTGTTTGGCAGGGATTCTAAGGTAGGTGGTGGAAATATAAAGCTATCATAAAAGAAACAAATGGTTTCACATAAGTTCTGACTGGAGCCTGTGGACATGTGAAGATAGATAGATGCTGTTTGATAAGAGGTAGGACATCATTTGTGATTGGTTCAGGAGTCTGTATGCCTTTTCTTCATTGGCCCTGAGTTAAAAGCAGTGAAGATGGGCAAAAGAACAATTTAAAGAGGAGGACAGTTACTAACCATGCCTTGAATGCTCTTGGCTCAATGCTGCAGAGGTTGCTTTGCAACCTGAAATGGTGGCTGTGGGAATTGTGGATTGGAGTTCTATTGTCTTGGGCAATTTGATCATTTGTGCATGGCATCTCATATACCTCTACCATTTACAAATAACCCACCTTTAGGATGACAGGCTCACTTTCTCTTCACCTTTTACTACTTTCCTTTCTATAGCATCCTACTTATTTCCCCTAAGCTTTTGAGTGCGGTTCCCTGGGAATGAACTTGCCCTATGTCTTTACTGACCATGGGACTACAACCCCAACATCATGAATATCTTCTACCCTGTAGTGCTGTCATTCCATTAGCTTGGATGAGGCTTGTCAGATGACTGTTTCCTCTGAAAATCCTGTTTCATTTATAATTTGTGTCACATCATTACACACTTAATTATAAAGTGTTTTAACTGATTTTCATTAATTTGTGCATGTTAAGCTTATCTTTCCAAGTTGAAGTTGAAGGCTGTATCCCAGCTCTTGGGTTTCTCAATAGCTTGCTGTGCTGGCTCAGTCTATATAGTAAATGTTTTGTGCATAACTATCAATTGAATAGTTTTTGTATGTATCACTTACCTGAGTTGCTGCTCCAAAACTAATTCATCATTTTTTTTCATCATCATTCCTGGTGTTGATTTCAGCATTAATCACTTCAAATGTCTTGGCTAAGATTTTGTGCACCAAATTTCCAGAGTCCTGGAGACTTTTCTCTCACATCAGTAAAAATGTTAAAAGGAGAAAGGACTGTAGTGATTTGTTACTAAGTCGTAGGTCCTGTATAACAGTGAACCTTCTGAATAATCCATGAGAAATATATTGGGTTTTTTAACAGGAAACTTGTGGGGTTCTCCAGGTCAGAAGAAAATAAGAGTCTAGTTGCTTCTTAAACATCCTGGGAATGTCAGCACTCCATTTTGGAGTGGAAATTTGAGTCAAGAACTATATGAGCATGGACACTTTTCTACTGATGATTCTGCACGTGCAGCTAAGAAAACTTCAAGGTGCAGTATGTGGAGTAGAATCAGAAAAGAACACACACACACATGCACACACTCACACACACACACACACAAGCATATCATGTAGTGTGTAGGGAATGTAGTAATGTGTGTACATATAAAGCTATATTTCTTGCTACAGCTCTTTCTGGCTGGGGAGATTTCTGATGCACTGCAGTAGCTCATACCAACTCATCCAAGCAAAACAGTCAATATGAAGATTTCATAATTAGTTGTTATACCACTGGTAACCAGAAATCAGCCATTTTGAGAATACTTACACCAGGCAAATTAGTCAATTGCACAAATCAAGGCTTTCTTTATCTGAGCATAGCAGAGGCAGAAAAGGGGGGCCCACCATCTTGCTTTCTGGAACACCACCAATGAAAAGACCTAAAAAAAAAAAAATCAGGGGACTTCCAAGGTCTGATTCAACCTTGGAGGAACTAATGTCCAAAAAGAAGTAGTGGCTTGCCTAAGATCACATACCTGTCCTGATAACAGAGAGAGGCTGAAGAAATAGCCATGTTTCTGACCCTCCTTCACTGCTTTCTGGAAATGGAGTCTGATGGTTCACACTGGCATCAACTTCATTCTTCTCTTCACTTCAACAGAAGCTCCTGCTGGTAAGGCCAGATCGCTCTTTTGTGTCAGAGCCCAGCTCATAAAATGCTATTAAGTGAATTACTGATGACCTAATTCCCAGCTGCAGGACACATTCCATTAGGGGCAGGCCAGCTGCCAAGACGTGTCAGCTATGACTAGATGGCAGGGTGATTGAAACTATCCTGCCTGGAGTGGCTGGGCCTCTGAGAGTGAGTTCATAGTCAAGAGGGGCAACTCACTTCCCCAACATCACACCCACATTGTCTTCTGGGAACCCTCCTCATCAGCTCCAAAGAGAACTTTTTTGAAGTACCAACACACATTACAAAAACAACCAGAAGTTGTGTCATTCATTCTGTTTAAAGCAGTGCAAATTCAGTCATCACTAGTTGACTAATCTTGTAATTTTTTTCTTCTCTTTGTACCCTGATTTTTTTTTCTTTTCTTTTTTCTTTAGTTGCTAAAGCTGTATTGTCAGATTGTCCATTTTCCTTCTGATTTCTTTAAAATTTTCTTCATTTTATTTATTTATTTAGTGTGCCTGGAGGATGCTGCCCACATGCCACAGTGTATATGTAGAACTCAGATGACTGCTAGAATAAATTGGTTCTCTCCTTCCTCTATGTGGGGATCAAACTCAGGTGATGAGCAAGCATCTTTACCCACCAAGCTATCTCACTGGTCTGAGGTTTTTGTTTTTTGTTTGTTTGTTTGTTGTTGTTGGTTTTTTTTTTTTTAGAAATACAATGTTTTTTTTCAATAGTACAACAGAGAAGAGTAAAAACAGTATTATTTTTCATTCATGTCAACAGTACTTACAAATGGAAATCGGTATCTACTAGGTGAGTCCTAAGTGGGCCATTTTATAGTTGATACTTTTTTTCAGAATCAGTTAAGTAAGCTAAAACACCTTGTAAGCAAGAAAGAACAAAGACAATTACAAACGTTGTACTCAGTGGAAAATGAGAACGAATTTACATTCCAAAGGAACTTTGGATTCAGTCAACTATTCCGGAGGAGGAAATGATATAGTGATGTTACCACGCAGGCCACACTCAGAAATCTGCACCCAAGGTTGGCTTCATCACTAGTCAACTTTAGTGTCCTTTTGGTTTTTACTTTGTCATCTGTGAAATGAGATGACAGTTGGTCACCAGGTCCCTTCTAAGTCTCAAAAGTTCTATCTTCAACCCAGAAGTCAATCACTGCAGGTCATAGCCTAGCGATCATGTGCTCTCCTCTATTTCCTTTTTCCCCCTCATCTTTTCCTCACTTCTTCTGCTTTAGTCTCTTATCTTTTTATTGTTTGGTACTAATGGTCTCCATTGGATTTTTATTTTGTCTTCTCTGCTTCTATAACGCTGTCAATTATCCACTTATCTTATTATTAATAATAGTCATTTCAAGAAACTGTCACACAATATTGACAGCTAATTTAAAAAACAAACAAACAAACAACAGCAACAACAAAAACCTGACACACACTGTGGAAGAACATCGAAGCTCATGGAGATGAATAAGAGGAGGTGCCTATTTGAGATTGGGAAGCCACAAGGGATATACTATGATTCAGAACCTTGCCAGGGTGTCCTTAAGCAAACTGAAAGTCCAAGGAATCTGCAGACAGCCATATGACTAAGAATGAAAAAAATAAAAACAATTAAAAGGAGCTGACTTGTGGTATTCTGTGCTTTTATGAGTTTTTCATCTCAAATCATTAATATTCAGCTACATTGCCAAAATTCTTGGGAGATGTTTCTATTATAGGTATGTCCCTTAGCAAACAGGACTAAAATCAAAGCCTTTGTAACTAACATTTTAATGACACAAACCCCATGACTAATTTGAGCACATATGTCTTTTCTCATTCTTCTAGAAATAACTGCCCTCCTCTAATTCCTTTTCCTTTTTGATAGTTTCCTCCTAAATTAAAGCCAAGAAATAGCCTTTGCCTTCCTCGTACTTTAACTTATTCCAAAACTTTCCTCAGTTCTGGAACGAAAACTACAAGGCTGATGACTGAAGGTCTGCATTCAACCCTGACTGTAAAAAACAGGGATTTTTTTGAAATTGAAGATTCTTCAGTTGCATTGTGGGAGTCACCTCTTTCTTTCTACACCATCCCTCTAAACACAAGCTCTGACAAGCACGAATGGTTGTTTGTTTGTTTGTTTGTTTGTTTTTAGTGTTGCCTCAGTCCCAAGAGGTGTGCAAAGTCTTCCATACTTATATAGTGCTTTTTCGTCTTAAACACATGCTTCACGTTATAAGAATTTTGAAATATAAATGTTTATATGTGTGCTAGAATAATAAGCTGTTGTGAGCCAACCAATGTGGGTTGTGGGAACACCTATGTAAATTGAGTTTCCTTTATTTTTTTTTTTTTAATCAATTTAACCTTTCCTTGGAGTTCCCATATCATTAATGTCTTCTATCCAGTTCTTCTGGGCGTTTATAACTGTTGTTGTCCCCATCTGAGTAACAGTACCTTGAAGGAAAAGCCACTCCTTACTCCTCAGGCACATTCAGACTGCAACACATCTCAGAAAGTGTTTTTGAACTGACATGGTTTCATTCCCTAAAATTAGCAGACACTGATAATTTGTGGTCGCTTTCTTTCTTTTCTTTTATTCAAAGGCTTTTTTTTTTTTTTTTGTGCAAGCGTCACGTGATTGCAGTTATCTAGGGCAGTAAGTAATGTTCAAGTGATTATAGCAGAAAACTGAGATTCCACCAGCGCCCTGGGAGTTGCAGCAGGAGATCAGCGGAGCCACATGCTTAATATTTTAAACAAGAGGCATGGTCCTTTCATAGAGGTCTCTGTCATTGATTCTCTCAAAGGATTTAGCCGCTCAGCCACATTTAACATTCACTGGGTCAGACCTTTATCCAAGATGACGTCATCTGAATCCTCATGCAATTCAATTTTAGCGTGTATTCCGCCAGAGTACCTCCCCCATCCTGCCCCCTGTCTCTTAGTAGACAGACACTCGGCTAATAAATAGCAGTTAATCCGAAGCACGAAGCTTTGGAAAGCATTTTGCCAAGGTTTGTATTTAGTTACCCTGGGGGTTGGGGGGAGGTGTAGGGAAGCAAGGAGAGGCTCAGCCCCCTCACAGCAGTAGGAACCTTTAAGAATTGACTTGGGGAGAAGAGAAACATCTCAAGCTGCTTGGGAAGGAGCCACCCACAAGGACAGGGACTCCCAGCTGCCTAAGTAATTCTGTCCCCTACATGCTGATATCAGAAAGGAGCCTTTGCAAGATATTTCTCACACGCGCAATAAACAGCCCTCTGCCACCTCCCCCACAGCTTCCGTTTTGATTCATCCTCAAAGTGCAAGGAGATTGAATAACCTAGCTGAACTTTTCTGTTCCTCTGCTTGAAAACTCGAACACAGGCTGGATCAGCCTCACTATCTGCCTGCCTTACTTCCTTTTCTTTTCCCTCCTCCTTCCCAGACTCTCCATCCTTTAAATACAAATGTCCTGGTTTTCCTCCCTCCTGGAGCCGCCATTGACTTCAAACAGGGTCTCCATGGAAACCAGAAGCAGTCTCCTGCATCCTGGAGCCAGGTTCTCTCTTCTAGGTGAAGCAGGGCCTTAGGGAGCTGCAAGAAAAAAAGAGGTCTCCTAATTAACATGAATTTGATGAGGAGGGGAGAGAATTTCGGCAGAGTGGTGTAAGTTAAGATAAAAGGAGCTAAGGGTCGAGATTCTCTCTCAATTTTTATTTCAGTTTAACAACAATTCAGAGGAGACCTTGGAACCGAACAAGAAATCTCAAGGTCAAGGTCTGTGACCTCCAATCTGTCAGCATCCAACAGAGCTCAGTTTAATATGGAGATTGTTTAGGGATGACTTCACAATGAAGTCCCTACCACACTTCACATAAAAGCAGAACATTTTTTAAAAGCATTTAAAACGAATAAGAATAAGAAAACGAAGGTTTTGCTACAAGCTCCTCCATTTTCTTTTCATGTACACTATACATGATCCCCACGCCACAGACAGAAGTGTACATGAGAATTTAGTGCATAGCCTCCCACCCAACCTGAAGGCATGGAGAAAACTCCTTGTCCCTCCAGAACTCTGTTACCCCTTTTCCTGATTGATAGATATCTTCATTCACATTTGGCTCTCTTAAGTCTAGAATGGCACCTTGACTGTCACACTCAAACTCATCTGTACTGAAGCATGATCCTGTCACAGCCTACCTCTTCTGGAGGTCTCAAAGCCCTTTTCCAAGGGAGAGTTCTGTCATTGACCTGAAGGTTCAGTAGGAGACTACAAACAGACCTTACTGGCTTTCCCCAGTTTACTGTCAGTAGGTCATGACCTTTGCCCTTCAGTCACATTTCTGGGTCCACTGAAATTATTTGCTCTGGAATTTTGGGTCTTCTCTTCTGAAGGTCCTAGTATGCCATACGGCTTTAGTTAAATAAAATTGCTTTGCTTTTCTCTTGTTAGTTTTTATTGATAGGGATATGAGCCATCCTCTTATGGTAGGAAAGGAGATGTTACTTCCTCCTTCCCTGGAGTCCTCTCCCTTGACATACTCAAAGATGTTTTTATTTATTGGTTAGTTAGTTTTTGGGTTTTTTTTTTTCTGTCACAGATGCAGCAAATAAACAAAAATGTATTTGCTAAAAACAATACAGCTTTATTATGTTACATTTCTAGAAGGACATCAGAGGTCTCACTGAACCAGAACCAAGGTATCTGTGGTGGTATTAGAACATGCCCACGTATTTTGAATCTTAGCCCTAACCAGCAGGAACATCACTCCAATCTTGGTTGTCCCATCTCTTTTGCCGACCTTGTCCTCTTTTCCTTCTTTTAAAGACATCTGTGTCCATAGTATTCACCTATGTAGTGCAGGGCAGCATCTCCATTTCAAACCTCAATTTAACTACAGCCACTAAATCCATTTGGGAATTATTCTTCCTACCATGTACTTTGTGTTTTTCCTAATTTAAATATCGTGCCACCTCATCAACCACTTGCCTCTCTGTCTTTTCCCTTGATAGACAAGTTTTTCTATGTTTTGCTTACAAGAAGTAGTCCATACTATCTCTATCTCCCCACCAGCCATTTACTTAGCTCCCCACTAGAATTTATTTCTATCCTCTTCACAGTGTAAAATTATCACACCAAAGTTCAATATTACCTTCAAATTGCCAATTTCAGATGACATTTACCAGTCAGCATCTACTTCCTTGGTAGCATCCTCTGACATTTTTGAACATATCCTTCTGTATGAAACTTTCTTCCTTTGATTCCAAGATATTTCCTTTTCTCCCTCCTCCTTTATCCTCTCTGGCTACTACTCTGTTATCACCTTGTCATCTGCCTCTGTGTCTTTGTTATATTGCTGTGATACAACAATGACCAGGGAAACTTATTTTAAAAAGTCATTTAATTTGAAGCTAAGCTAATGGCTCCACCTGGTTAGAGTCCATGACCACCATAGTGGGGAGCAGGGCAGCAGAAAGGCAGGCAGGGAGTAGCTAAGAGCTTGACATCTTGATCCACAAGTATAAGAAAGAGAAAGAGAAAGAACTGGGTAGCCTTTTGGAACCTCAAAGCTCATGCTCACCGTCATGCTTCCTCCAAAGGCCACACCTCCTAATCCTTCCCAAACAGTTCTACCAACTGGGGACAAAGTATTTAAATATTATACAAACCACCACATTGATTACCAATAAATGTTTTATAGGGACTTGTTAGACAAGATAGCTTAGAAGCTTGCTAAATAGCAGCAGGTCTAGGGAATCAAAATTTACTTAACAGTTTCTTTAGGATACCTTGTGTAGATTAGTTTTCTTGTTGCTCTGAAAAAAGTGCCTTAAAAGAAGAGAGCTTTCTTTTGACTCACAGTTTTATATTATAGTTTATATTTCATAGTGGAGAAGGCATAGTGATTGGAGATGCTCAGTCCTTGATGATTGGAGCTTCTTACATATGTTCTTCACATTTTACTGCATCAGAAAGCAGAGAGCTTGAACAGGCACCAGAAGCTAAGATAGCCAGCAAAGCACGCTGCCAGAGTCCTGCATCCAGGTAGGTCACAGATACCAAAGTTTTGACAACCTATGAGTCAGAGCTGCCGTGTAGCAACCAAGTGCTCAAGCACATATGTCTATGGGAGAACTTTTCAAGTTGAAACTGTGACAATCTATATATACGCTAAGGCTTAGAAAACACCTATATAGAATGTTGTACTATGTAACTAACTGCCTGCAAGTTGTGATCTACTTCTCCATCACTCGACATAAGTTCCAAATTTATACCTTTTGTCTGTGTCACTTTTTGAGGTTTGACTCATGAATGTAACTATCAATAGGTAGGCTGCAGGATAGCTACACTGGTAGAAGAATTGTTTAACATTCATAATTCTCAGTACAATGAAGGAAATGAAGGAAGAGGAGAGGGGGAACTGGAGTGCTATCTCAGTTAGTAAAGTAACTTCCAAATGATCATGAGGACCTCTGTCCATTCTCTAATTCCTAGGTAAAAAGATGAGAATTGTGATATTATTATAATCCCAGAGATGATAGTGGAGGGCAGAGACAGGAGGATTTCTACGCTCCCCAATCAGTCAAGCAAGCACAGTCTGGGATCCTCAGGTCCCCAGGAGAGACTATCTCAAAAAAAAAAAAACAAAACAAAATAAACTTGTCCTAAGGCATAGCATCTAAGGTTGGCCTTTGACCTCCGCATGTACACATGTGTACATCCATCCATTCTGACATAAATGTAACTGCATACACATGAATTTGCACACTCACTCGCATATAAAAGAAGGTCAGGAAAAGTGGTTATTAGCTACTCATCTTCCCCAGATGTCCCACAAGCATTTAAAATTCACCTTATACAAATGAACTCATTTCTAATTCTGTTTTAGTAAATAAACTCCACTCAAGTACCTGATGGAAAACACATACAGCCTTTTTCTTCTTTCCCCCATATTTATACATTCTTCTTAACACACAGTTTTCAGAAACATCCCATTTTTACAGCGGTGAGAATAGCACCCAGGGCTTGCTCATGCTAGTCAACTACAATTTCATTTCTATCCTTAGCAATAAACTGTGTCAGCAGTGCATCATCTATCACATTCCTTCTTAAAAGTAGACTCTTTTCTCATACAATACAGCCTGACCACAGTTTTCTCTCTCGCCACTCCTCCCCCCCTCCCTCAAAGCTCCCCTGTATCCCAGATCCACCCCCACTCTGGCTTCTTTTCAGAAAGGAACAGGTCTCCCAGAGATGATAGGCAAAGATGACAAAACAATACACACTAAGACAAGGCATCAGCCTTCATATCAAATCTGGACAAGGTAATCCAATAGGAGGAAAAGAGTCCCAAAAGCAGACAACAGAGTCAGATAGTCCCACTCCCACTGTTAAGACTCCTACAAAGGACCAAGCTAACAGTCATAATATAAAACATAGAAGACCTGGTGCAGGCCCATGCAGGCCTCATGCTTGCTGTTTCAGTCTCTGTGAGCCCAGGTGTGGCCTGCTGAATTGATTTAGGAGACCATCTTCTCCTGGTCTCCTCCATCCCCTCTGACTTCTATGATCTTTTGTTCCCTCTCTTCTGCTGGGGGCTCCTGATCTCCAAGGGGAGGGATCCAATAGAGACTTCCAACTGAGATTCTTTCCACTCAGTATCTCTTCACCTGCTCCCATATGCTGCCCAGAGAAGCTTCTCTGATGTCAACAGGACAAGGCACCGATCTATTTGTATAGCAGAATATCCATCATGTCTTCGTTGGTTGCCTTCCTTGACCATAGCCATTTCTTAGTATTTGAAAAGTTTCTGAATACACGCACACACACACACACACACACACACACACACACACACACGCCACTATCCTCCTTCATATATATATGAAATTTTATGCATCTAAATTGTATGTATCACTTGTAACATACTGCCTTATATTTTTAGCTTGTGTAATTTCTGCTCCTCACCAAACTCTGTAATATTTTACAACTGACAAATTCTTACTAACTCTTTCAAAAGTGAACTGGCACATCATCTCTTCCCTCTTGACTTCAGTCACTCCTGGCCTGCATAGATATGGGCTCTCCCTCTTCTGTAAGTAAATACACCTCCTCAGTGATGGCTGCAACATTCATCACCTTGTCTTCAAATTGTCACTTAAGGCCTCCCCTTCTGTATCAAAAACTTATAGAGAAGGTAGCTTTTTTTCCCCTTTCTGTTTATCCACATACCCTTAAGTAACTAGCACACGATAGACTTTCAATACATGTTTTATGAATTAATAAGCCAAGTCAGACAATCACGTAATCATACATCCCACTTTATCAGGTGTCAAGTTACCAAAAGATGAAGGTAGAGGACCCTGAAAGCAGTCCACATGGCCCTCCACTAGCAACCTAAAATGGAAGGGATCCTCTAGCCAATGCTCTGAAGGCCAATAAACACCACGGTGTAATGCTACTTTCTCTGGTTTTATAGCCATCTCCTAAAGTAACTGAAATGTAAATTCAACTATTGTTAAATGACTCTAATTCAGCTGCTCTGGTTTACATGTGAAATGTTTGATGTGTGAACATGGTTGATTTGTGATTACCTATTTTTAGAAAGCAGTGGCTTTCTTATGCTCACGCTTCACAGTCACTGGATGCCCTGTCACACTCAGCAGGGATGTACTGCATCCTGAATAAATAAAAGGAGCCCAACTCTACAGCTATGACCTGGAACAAGGGTATATATTTAATCTAAAAACCACCCACTGTCCCTGTGGAGACTCACAGGAAACATGCTCTTCCTCCACCACTAAGCAAGGAAGAGCTTGTTTTCTGTAGCGGGGCTTGAGGCTGCCATGACAACTCCCAGCCCTTTTCCCATTATCTGTGTGGGCTTTTCTTTTTCCCTCCTATTTTTCTCCACAGGTTTTACTAAAGGATATAGTTGTCTATACCTGGTTAGTCAATCTAATACCCACCAATAGAGACTCAAAACACCTGTATACTAGCTCTAGTTTTTAAAACTATAATGTTAAAATAGCCCTAGCCATATCCCCTCTCTTTTCTAAAATATAGCAGTGGGGAAGAATCTAGGCTATCATGGAGAAAAACTAATAGGACAGACACTACCTTCTAGGATAGATTTAAGAATTTGCATAGCACCCTTAAATTCAGAATTGGTAGAATGGTAGAAAGGCTTAAAACTGGGTTCCATAACTGTTTTACACTAAAGCCATTGGGGGTGTAGGGTGTTTAGAAACACAGATGCCATTTCCTAGACTGTATTAGAGCCAGGTAGGTAGAAACCCTGTCAGGTCAGCACCAGGAAAAAACAGAACACTAAGCCAAAATGTCCAGAATGACATTCTATGAGAGATAAAACCAAACCAAGGAACAGCAAACGGCTATTAGAAAAAAACTATGGTATCAGAAGAGAGACAAACAGTATTACTCAATTAATGTGGTAAAAGCAAGAACTAAAAAGCCAGAAAGAATTAACATGACTGTGGATGAGTTTCCTAAGCCAGGTTAGACTATTAATATTGATGTTTTACAGCCCCAGACCTCTGTCTTTTCTGTGATTCTTTAATTTTTAATTGAACTCTATGAATTAATATTTTTTATTTTGAGACAGAGTCTCATTATGTAGCCTTGGCTAGTCTGGAGTTCACTGTGAAAACCAGGCTGGCCTTGAACTCAAAGAGATTCTCATGTCTGTGCCTTCTGAGTTCTGGGATTAAAGGCATGTGCTGCCACATCCAGTTTTCATTTAATACCTTCTGATTAGATCTCTTTTATTTCTGTGGTTAAAGTTTAAAGGCCTAGGTCTTCCTTGAAAACATTAGGACACAACACACACACACACACACACACACACACACACACACACACACCGTTCAATGAGGTATCTAATATTCATGGTTGATGGAACTATACATAAGAGTGTGTCCAAAACTGCTGAATGAAGGCCTTTCTCTCTAATCTTGGGCAGACAGAAATGAGATGTTTTGTTTGTTCTTGTAAAGCCAGCACATTCACTTCTAGGACATATTGACTAGAATTAGTTTGCTGGTTTGGGCACCTGAACTTAATTGACTTTCTTCTCATCTAGTGAGAATATTGTCAGTAACCACAAGTATAAAAGTATTAAACATTTTACAGAACATAGTATATAATTTTTTTTTTTTACAATTTTAAAACCATTCAGTCATTCAACAGCTTTTTATTGGGCAAGGAATTTATAGCAATGGAGTGTATCATGGATATATTGTTTTACAACCATGTTTTAAAAAGATATATGATAAATATAAACATGTGTACTTATAGATATTAGTTTATGACTAATTATAACTTACAGGAGATAAAAAATGTGTCAAGTACTGTTAAAAATGCAAGAGCTTATTTTATAGATGCTGGCAGAAGCCTGAGACTCTGTCAGAGAGACAAAGAGTTATTACCCACAGAACAGCAGGTAGCATAAGATTCATAACTGTGCCAGCTCTCTGTGTCTTCTAAGATCTCTGGAATGACATAGGTAGGTATAGAGAAATATTGTGGGGTGAAAACATCGGGTTGGGTTTTATCACCTGTAGGGAACACTGAAATTAGAAAACAGTCTTCTGAAATAGGTTAAAAGCAAATTTATCCAGTCTTTATAAAGAAGCCTGCCTTTGCTCTAGAGCAAGACAATGCTTCTGTTTTCCAAGCCTACTTACTTGAACAAACAAACATCCTTCATAGGGAGAGTTGAAAGCAAAAGACTCTTAAGTTCTAATCCTCCCAAGATGTCCAAAGCACACAAGGGAATTTTGGAGAACTACCTTTCGGAGGTACAACAGTATTGGTAACTAGTAACTTGGTGAATAAGAAGGAGAAAGATTAAAAAAGTGAGTAAGTTAAGAAAATCAGATACCCTTCTTCCAGTAAAGCTAAGGCCTTGGGTGACAATCATCAGTATAATTAAGCCAGAGGAGAGGCTAACATGAAGCAGGTGGGAAGGTTGACCTCTGCTTACCTCACAGAGAAAAAATAACTCAAAGGCTTTGAATAAAAACTAAAGAATCTAAGAAATTTCTCAGAGGGCACAGGGGTCATGTGCAAGGGCATCTTCAGGTTGCAGGGGAAATTCGTAAAAGGACCTTGCTCCTTATAAATTGTGCTGCCGAGAAGCTAATCTGTTGGGGGTACAATTAGGATAAAAAGGAAAAGAGAAGCCCAGTTATGGTTGTACAGAGTACGCATGAAAAATAGCCTAATTGTGAGATGCTGAGTTGTTGAAAATGCAGACAGTGGGTGCTCACCATTGTCCTGGCTCTTTGCAGAGATCTCAAGCTAGTAGTCCCTGCCAATCTGAACCAAGATGCAAATGCTTCCCCCTCCACAGCATCACAGTCCTGTTTCTGAGACTTGTGTGTGTCCTGGGGTTTTGAAAAAGAGGGGAAAAAAGCCTATTATATCAGAGTAAATACAATTGTAATCACTAGAAATCCAAGAGATTGAACCAATAAAGTCTACCTCTTCTTCACAAAATCTTCGATAGTGTTCGTGACTGAGTCATATTTTATCAGCTTTTGCTTACGCAAACCTACCTAGGCTCTTAGTGACAACAGACAACATGATAGAGTATTGGCTGCAGATGCTTTGATTCCTCTTGGCTCTGCTCCACCTGTCTGGTAATGCCTGGGTAGAGTAATGACAAAAAAAATTGCAAATTGTACCATTTTCATGGCAAGAAAACTAACAAAAATAGTTGACAGAATCTTTGAAATGTTTCCCAATATTTCTAAAGGTGGGAGAATGTGCATACATTCCATTAGCTCATGTATACTCCACAGCTCAACATCAATGAATAAACAAATAAGTTAATAAATAAATAAGTAAATAACAACCAAAGGATTTACAGGGAAGAGAATGTACTCGCTAGGAATGTTGTAATTTAAGATGAGTAGTACTTTGCTTGTAAATTTCTTATCTCAAACTGTCAGTAAGGGGATCTTCCTTCACTCTTGTTGGCAGAACCAGTATACAGCATCCCTCTGAGATGGAAAAAGAGGAGTTGGTGGGGAATCCACTAGACAAAAACAGACTGGTGTGTGCATGAGGAACAGCACTGTCCTTATGGAAACACAAGTTTAAATAATAGATATCAATAGATGGAAGAGAAGGCATCAAAGGCATGATTTAGCAATTGCCTCTGACAGCTAACATACCCAAGAAGATGGGCCACTCCAGAACAATCAGGAGAATATCCCTGAAAATCAGAAGTTGGGGTTGGGAGAGCACCTGAAATTTGTTTCTGTGACTCTAATAGTTCACCAATAGTTGGCAGACACGAGTAGGCAGAATTCTGTGCTCTTGAGGTTCAGCACGCTGCAGATAGCTATGTGCACACGTTCTTTCACCCCACATGCTTGAGCACTGCTACCCTTAAGTGGATTTTTTTGCTACATAGCCAGGACTGCCCCACAGGCAGCAGAAATGTGAGAAAACATAGAAGGCTGACAATCATCTTTACTGACGGAAGGATCCCTCTTTTATCCTTGGTAGAGGCAATAGAAAAGGCAGATTGACAAAATGTACCTGAGAGCTTATTAATCTTTTAGAGGTGACACTCACTTCAGAGTGGTTCACAGTTCCTAGTTCGTTACCCAGGTGAATGAGAGGGCCGTGTAGCTAACCCTTCAAATTTGCAGCACAGTTCGATGATGCAGACCTAAAATCCTGACACAGCGAGGCTGATTCCAGGCAGTCACAGCTCAAGACTTGCCTGGGCTACAGAATGAGTGAAAGTCCAGCCTGAGTAAGACTTCATCCTAAAATACAAAAGGAAGCAGCCTGGGGACGTAGCTCAGAGGTAGAGTGCTCCCTTCGCATATATAAAGCCTTAGGTTCAATGCCTACAACTACCCAAACAAAGGACAACAACCCAAACACTGAAAATCAAACAAACAATAGAACATGAGGAAATTCTCCCCCAGAATGCCTGCTTTATTTCTTGTCTGGTCCTTATTCAGTGTTGGATTCCCAGGATGATACTCTACGTTTGCAAGGGATTCATTACTTGGGTTAATACCTTACTCCATCTTCCCCACCTTAGATTGAAAGTTCAACGCTGTTTAAATTACCCATTATTCTAATTAAATCCAAGTGTTTGCAAGAGCAAATATGAAGGCTGAATTAACGTGAGCCTTGAAATTTAATTAAAACTACATGTATGCATCATTGTGGGGGGAAAGTATTTTAAACACATTGTTCATTGTGTTTCTTCAATTCTTTTACCGTTTTGCAAAACAAACAAACAAACAAACAAGGAGTGCCTCTGTTGACCCCACAGCCATTTAAATGGCATTACCATCCTGGCCACCGGTGCATTTTTGACATTCTGAATGAACGAATTGCTTGCATGCCCCAAATGGGAGTGGTAATGACAGGAAGCTGCTCCAAGAATGACAGGGAGCATCAGAAAACATGGTGAGATCATCTGAGCCATCTTTGTGAAAGGTTCCGAAGCAGAGATATAGACCTCTGCTATAACAGGTAAACTCCCAAATCTCAGTGGCTCCATAGAAAGATATAAAAACCAAATGTCTGTGAGGGGTAGTAATAGGACATCATATGAATAGTTCATATGAGGACCTACACGTTGTCTTGGGGCGTCTTGCTGCTATAAGATTAGATTTTTCTCCACTCATTCTGTGCACAGAGAGAAACATCACTGACTCCTAAAGAGCGTATCAGTCTTGTATGCCTATCATCAGTATTGCTATAAGTCACTATACCTTCTCCCAAGAACAGGAGCAGCTGTAACTTTAACCAAATGGCAAGAAAGAACAGCACAGGAATTTAATGAGTAAATCCCTTCCTATAACTGGTTAGTCCTCAAATTCAAACTGTAATTTGGGGGGCTGAGGTGATGGGTCAGAGAGTCAGCATGCTTGCTGTGCAATCATGAGGACCAGAGTTTGAATCCCCAGCCCTCATAGTAAAAGCTAGGTATAGGAGAATTGTGATCACAGCATTGGGGGATGGAGACCAGCAAATCTTCAGAGGTCCCTGGCCTTCCAGACTAGGTCTATCTAGGAAATTCCCAGGTCAGTGAGAGACCCTTGTGAAAGCAATGAATGCAATACATACAACACACTACAACACACACACACACACACACACACACACACACACACACACACACACCACACCTTGCACACACAGGGCAATTTAAGACACCTTGCTTTTCCATTCCAATGATCATAAATTCTTGCCTAGCACTTTCTCTTTCTTCATCTTCCTAAGCAAAGCTGCTGCCCAAGAAGATTCTGCAGCACTCAGAGATGCTGATATCAGGTCTCCATTCCCATTTCCATGCCCTGCCCTCCCAGACTGAGTAAGGCTACTGACAGTCAGGTATTGCTTGGGTTGCTGGGAAGCAACTGTTAGGATTCAGAATTCAAGCTTACGTTGCCTGCCTTTGCTGGTTCCCCTACACTTGTAGTATTCAGACCTAACATCTTCCTGTTTTCCTGTTTTCTTAATCTATGACATAAGCTTATTTTAAACACCAGTGCCCACCCTCAGGGGTTTCTGAGATATCCTATGATGAAGACTGTTTGCTAACTTGAGGTCATAAAATGGGCTTAAAAATAGTATACCGTCCCACCCATACATTTCAAAAGAATAGGTACAGGGATACTCTATGTGAGATAAAATTGGTGCCTATCCCCTGCATGCAGCTTCCCCTCCAGTTTTAATTACTTCCTTCCTCCCACTGTTTTTCAGACTATCAGAATTCTATCAGTCTCAAGCATATGGGGAAGTGGGCACCACCGGATGGCTATTGTCAGTCAGGAAATAGCTACCATTCAAACACTGTTTGCTAATGATCATATTTGATGCAATAAAATGGTTGTGAATATTAACTTTGAACCATCTCGGCACCATCTCACATTTTAAAGACAGGCATGGAAACTGACAGCTTTGCATAAACCTCATTCCTTCTATTTTCTGTGATTCTGACATATTCACATTCCACTAAATAGGAGTGAGCACCATCTTCCACCCACTCACCAGGCGCTCACTTTATATATAGCTAGAGATACTCTATGCAAAACAAAGAAAAATTTGCTCATCTGAGGTAGAACTTGTGGCAAGCTGCTGAGGAGACAGGGGGCCAAGCTGTCCACATTTTATTATCAGACCTGGTATCCTCTCTACAAAATTTCCTGGGTAGAGCAATTATATTAGTTGCATTTCAGGTTCCTACTTGCTCATTCGTTTATTCATTCCATGTTTATTGGGTGCTTCATAGATACTTCAGATTTTAGGCTGTAGGTACCTAGCAGAACGTCATGGTTCTTGTACATGGGATTCAAATGGCTGGATGCTATTATAGAAGTGTGAAAAGTAGCTGTTCTGTCTGGAGAGAGAGAGAACTGGATCTGTATAGTTTTTTCAGAAACCATCACTCAGATAGTAGATAGATAGTCTTGCAGTAGTAGATAGTCTTGCAAGCCTTCATATCTTGTGCTTTCCATGGTCCAGGAATCATTTGGGAAACTACAAATTTGTTGAAAGCTGAGACCACAGAGATTCCCAAGGCCTTAATTGAAAGAACCGTATACGCTGTGCACAGATTGTTGGTCTTCAGCTCTGAGAACTGTGGGTTGAGAATCGCTCCATCAGTTCTCAAAACCACTTTCCTAGTCCAGCACTGTGATGCGGAACACAAAGGAGTGCCCCCATTCCAAGATACACAGATGCTTGGAGACTTCTCCCTCAGATCCCTCACACAGTGTGACAATTCCAGATCCAAACCATCAGGGTCATCAGATCTCTTTGTGTTCACATCCTGAACACGTTGTACACTCTACATTTCAGTAAAATCCGGAGAACATTGCCCTTAGTTTAAATTTCCATTCTCCATGTCTTCATTTATTTCACTTCATTTCTTTGAATGTTACTTATTTTAATTTTTAATTAGATTTTTTTTTTTGGAGTGGGAATAGGTGTACCATGACATATGTGTAGAGGCCAGAAGATTACTTGTGGGTGTTGGCTCTTTCTTTGCATCCTGTGAGTTCTGAGGATCATGAAGATTGTCAAGCTTCATCACCTTTTCCTGCTGGGCCATCTTAGCAGCTTCCGTGTAGTTGTCTTGTTGAGTTACCAGTAGCCATGGCAGAGACTCTGGCAAAGAAATAGAACATCACAATGTGTCTTGAATTCCCTGTAGGCATCAAAGGACTGACCGTGAAGAAGGAAAACATAGAAGGCCTCCAGTTTGCATGCTCTCTCCAGAGTAGGCCCATCATTTTAAACAAGTCACACTTGTTTCCAATTTACAAAGGGACTCCATGCTTGCTTTCCATTTTGGCTATTACTAACTCAGTGATTTTCATAACTGACCAGTAGCCATTTTTATCTCAAGCAATTCCAGTCTAGCTGGGCCTGGTGGATAAGGTCCGGGACCCCAACTACTTGAGAGAAAAAGGCTAAAGAATCTCATGTTCAAGTCTAGCTTTCTCTGTAGAATGTGCTAAAGGCCAGCCAGCACAATTTAGCATAATCCTTTGCCAAAATGAAAGTCGCAGGGGAACTGAGATATAGAGTATTTGTCTAACACCCACAAAGCCTTGGATTCAATTTCTAATACCATATACCACACGTACACACATGCCCACACTTACACAAAGGAACAAAAGAAGACAAGCTGGCCTAAGACATATCCATTTCTGATCTAGGGAAATTGACCTCCAGGATACACACCATCCATAAACAATGTCAAAACAATGATCTCTGGTAGTCCAATACTCAGTCATAAAATGTACTTCCTGCTCCCAGCCCTGCCACTCCCATAGAGATCTTCAGTAATCCTGGGAACATTTTAAACTTGAAAGACCGTCACTAAAGTTGTCCAGGAAAGACACTGGACCTTTCTTACCACTGTCCCATTATGATTGTTCTTGATTATGCCCATGAGAATAGGCTAGACACATTCCTCCTTGGTAGGATGTTGGGCTCCACTGACATCAGCAGCTATCTATTAACTTGTGGTGGAGTACACAAGCTGTCAGCTCCGGAAACCCCATAAATCTGTGTTTGAAGTTTTCTGCTATTGTGATAATCTTCTTTTATACAAGTTTCCATGGCAGAGTGGGTGGGGAAACTTCGTTTTTCAGGAAACAGTTACATTTCCCTTTTTCTTTCTTACCCTGGATGATGTTCATCAGCTTGAGGGAGCGTGTTCTGGTTTTAGCAGAGTTGAGGATGGAAAATTCATTTAGAAACCCCTCCCACATTGATATTACACAGCTGTCAGTGGCCATTTCTTCTTCAATCTCCCCTGACTGGAATTCTCTAAGTTGGTTCCTTGGCATTATGAGACAAGCAGCTCTTCTCCCAGTAACCTCATAGACACTGAGACGTGACACCTGCCCGTATCTCCAGTTCTCTTCTTGTGCACTCTAGTGTGGCCATCTATAACTATCCCTAAAATGCTAACCAGTGTGGGAATTCCAATAACCACAAACTCTGCAACTTGATATGCAAGAGTTCTGTGATATGTCATTTGCTCTCAGCACTCCTTAGGCTCACGAGCCCAGTGTTTTGTATCGCTGCAATGACTCACTGTCCTGAAAACTTCTATGCTCCCCAGCATCACAAAAACAGTTCCCCTGCAAACCTCAACTCCTCACAGTCGTATCTGTCAGACACAACAATGAAATTTTGCTTTAAAAGCAACTGTAAGAGGTTATTTTTAATTGAATATAGAACCCATCTCCCTAGGCTGTAGTTCCTATGTCACCAAGGGTTTAGATGTATCCCTTTAGGATAAAGTCATATTTTTGTGAGAGAGGCAGATAAAGGGCCTGGGTTATGCTTCATGGTTCTCTGAGGGAAACTAGTTTCAGTCAATTGACTGGGGAACTTTACAAAACTCTAATCAGCATCGCTACCCTGGTGGTATGCTAACCGCAAGGAACACACTCAGTTGTGAATTCTAGTCCAGATGTTATGATGCCAGCCACTTACCTTCTACTCTAAACCACAGGCTGCAGCTTGCCATGTCATTCCAAGAATGAGGGGATGGCTTCTTTCCATTCTTCTGAATCACTGCTGGCCATAGAGCCCCACCTAGAATCAAGAATAATATGCAAGAAAGTACTTGATGATAGCTCATACTTGCCATGTATGGGATATAGCAAAACTTACATCCAGACCCACATATTCCCATTATCACCCATGTTACCTATATGAAATTAGAATACTCATCATTTTCTGGTCCTGCTCAGACTCCTCAGAGACATCCTCAAGCCAAGCTCCTTGCAAACTCTCTAGTTGTTATCCAGCGACTGATTTTGGAGTTGTGGAGTTCAGGAGATTGGGGAATAAAAAGTCTTGGGTGCAGATGGAAAGGGACCCATACTCTTCAAAACTAGCCAGGGACTCAGACCCCAAGATAAGGGGAACCCCAAAATTCTTCAGTGATAAAGCAAGTGACTATTTGGAAAGAATTCTGATTTAGCACATTTCATTGAGATTTCCACTTTGTCTTTTATAGCAATCAAGAACCTTTCTATTTTATAGCAATATTCATTCTTAATTTTGATGAATTATTCCTCAATACTACTATATGGGAGATATGAATCTAGGCTAGAAGTTCTCCAACTTTGACCCACATGAGAACTGTCCAGGATGCATCCTCCAATACACTACCTGTCTCTGTCCACCAGATTCCTGATTTAGCACATCTGGAAGAAGGAACAAGAGCCTGTGCTTTTGCTGAGTTCCAAGTGACAATCATGCTGGCCCGATGAGCCATAATTATGCTTCCTAAAAATAAAAGCGACACATTTGGATTTGTAATCCTTTGAAATGTGGTATTCTTTGTATTATTTTTTCCCGACAACAACTTCTATGGCTTCAAATAGGAGTTAAATGGTCCACCAGTATGAGAAAGTGTAGCTTGCTTTTCCTCCAGCACAGGATAGGCTGTTAACTTTAGCACACTTAATGTAGCTGCTCTCACTCTTCCCTTACACTGGGCCAAATCACTGTGCCACAGAGAATAGCTTCAGAAGTAGAAGCAATGAGATGCAGAAGCCTGTCTAGCGTGTGACTTAAAAGTGGGGCTGATGGGAAGAGTGACTCTAGACTGTAGTCTTAGAAGTTACTCAGTAAAAGTAGTCACTTGCCACCACTAATAAGTGAAAGAAGACAAGGTTGGCGTGGGGATAAAAACCCCTCAATTTTAGTAATTTCTCAGTCTTGTTAGGCAATTGTATCTAAAGAAATAAGGGATCAGGATAAGTTTGAAGCTGTAGACACAAGTAATTCACAGCAGTTACTGGAAATAATGCACTAGAGGAGAAATCCAGAGTTAGAATGGCCATATGATATGGCACACCAATAGTAAATAAGGAGGCAAACAAATAAACCCACAGACAAGTCTGAAAAGGAACATTAAAGAGAAAAAACCAGAGGAGAACAATGTTTTAGAAGACACAAGAACGCACCATTTGGCAGGAAAATATATATTGTATCCACTGCTGTATACAAGCAAATGAGATGAAAATTGGGGGAAAAAAAACCAATAAATTTGGAAGTCATGTCATCATGAAACGTTATTGGCTCATGATGGACACATTTAACTTCAGTGGGATGTTGAAGAGTAAGAGACCAAGATTTTAAGAGATAAGAATAGCATTCAGTAGCTGATATATTTATTTTACACTTACATAGCAGTGTAATCTAAGTATTGTTTAATATCAATTTATTAAATTTATATAATGATCTCATGGACCATTATTATTATGGTTACAGCCCAAGTTGTAGTTTCCTCATATTGCCAGTACACTGGAGTTATAGCAACGATTTAAATCTGATGCACAGAGAAATGCAGTTGTCTGTAGTCACACAATATTAAGTGAAAAACCTGGGAAATACACTCAGGCTATTTGGCTACAGAGTTGCAATCGATACTGTATTCTGCTTCCTCTTGATGTTTTCAATTTCAGAGCTGCTCTAGGCGAATAGCTTTTAAACTTTGCTAAGATTTAGATTTAACCAGCCCAACTCAGGGGAAAAAGAAATCTCTGGGAGTGAGATACAGAGGTCAGTGGTTTTTGAAGCTCTAGTGATGACTGCAGTGTACAGACAAGTTTGATAACTACTGTTGTGAGCTAACTGAAGAAGGAACATTGACCATTCTGCTCCTACTGATGGGTAAGTGAGAGTGGACAACATGAGTCAAAGCAACACAAGAAAATGCTGTCACTCTGGTGGGAGATCTGCTTGAATTCAAAACATCCCAAAGGTAATTAACTGGTATACACTTAAGAATCGGAAATGTGAGCCGGGTGTTGGTGGCACATGCCTTTGATCCCAGCACTTGGGAGGCAGAGGCAGGCGGATTTCTGAGTTCGAGGCCAGCCTGGTCTACAGAGTGAGTGCCAGGACAGCCAGTGCTACACAGAGAAACCCTGTCTCCAAAAACCAAAAAAAAAAAAAAAGAATTGGAAATGTGTTACTGTTTTTATTGATGTGACAGAATATCTGTTGGAATGATGGAGCGAGGAAAAGAGAGAAGGAGGAGGGAACAAAAAGAAGGGGGAAAGGAGGAAAAGAAGGGAAGGACGAACGATGGGAGGAAGGAAGAAAGGAGGAAGGAAGAAAGGAAAGAAGAAAGGAAGGAAGGAAGGGAGGGAAGGAGGGAGGGAGGGAGGAAGGGAGGGAGGGAGGGAGGAAGGAAGAAAGGAAAGGTTTATTCTCATGGTGGAGAAGATAGTAGCTTTAGCCGTGGCAGCAGTGTGAAACAGTCAGTAATACTGCATACACACTCAGGAAAAGAGAGAGAGTAATTCTAGTGCCGTCCTCACTGTTTTCTGTATGCAGTCAAGGACCACCTCTCATGGAACGATGCTTCCCACACTCAGGGTTGGTTCACTGCTCTGGAAATGTTCTTCTAGATTTTCACAGGAAAAAAAAAATTCCCTAAGTGATTCTATCTCCTGTCTAGTTGACAAGATGAATCATCACCAGGAGTAAGGCAAAGTCCAGATGGCAAGCGTCTTAGAGAACAGTAACAATAATTAATGTCTGATTTTTAACCCCTGTCTCAGCATGTAGTAGAAAAACCTATTGTCAGAATGAGAACCTGCATTTAAAAGATGAATGGCTCTTTTGTGTCTCACACTCTAGAACAAAGGTTTCTCCATTTACCCTTGTGTTTTCTCCACTCATACAAACACAACTGAAACTTGCCAATCAAACCCACTATCAACAGGTCAAATCGCCAGGTATGGGAGCCTAAATATCTGTCTAAAAGCCCAAAGCAGGTGACAAACATGTCTGGATATAAAACCCATCTATAGATTGCCAATTCATTTGTTTAATTATAGCAGATGGGATATCTATAATAGAACATAGTATTTTATATACCATTTGAGAAGAATACATTTCAATTATGGTGCAAAATACTATTAGTTCAAAGATGAATTGTGATCCAAGAAGTATTAAAATGTTGGTTTCATGAGAATAGATGTATTAGAATTGATGAGATTTAGATTTGAGAGGAAAAAATAGCTATACCAAAGTAGGGGAAGGGGGAATAGTAAAACCACTGATCTTAATAAGGAATGATTCAAAATGTGAAAATATTTTATTTAGTTTGTTCAGAGAGATTCACAAAATTATAAATTGCAAAAAGTAAAGATCACTTCTATTTCAAAATAAATTAATGGGTGTATACAGTAGAGTGTTGAGGAATTTAAAGTGTAATTGCTTTTTTAAATTTTTTTTAAATGAAGGATTCTCCCATGTGGTATACCCTGCAAAGGTTTATATGCTTGGATGCTTGGTCTCCAGGATGATGGAAGTTTTAAGAGATGAGGCTTATTGAAAGGTGCTTTAAAAAAAAGAAGAAGAAAGTAAGGTGCTTTAGAGAAGATACAAGTGTCATGGATAGATTCGTGTTTTTCTCAGGAGACTGTGATGAGTCTTACAAGTTAGACCTAAATTAGTTATGAAAGAATAAGTTGTTACAAAATCTCCTCTCTACTTCCCACAAACATTCACTCTGTATATGCACAAGGCCTTCACAGAAGCCAACCCGTTGATAGTACCATGGTCTCAGACATAAAGACCTGCAAGCAAATAAACTTTGTGTATAAATTACCCAGCCTCGGGCATTTACTTATTGCATCAGAAAATATATTAGGAAGTGAGCTATGGTGGAATTGACTTTTTCCTTAAGATTTTAAAACAATATATAAAATGGTAGAAAATAGCATAGGAAGATGCAGTTAGGAAGTCATAAGGAATTGTGTAACACAATGTATATTTTACAAAGAATGAATGTGGAAGAGAAGAATAAAATTTAAATCAATGTAACACATCAGCATTTAGAACTGAAAAGGATCTAAGTCTTCACAGTGCTAGCTCAATGAGGAGTAAGGGGAATAAAAGAATTCAAGTTTCAAAGATGGAGGAAAAGTATATTTTGAAATTTTGAGAACAAAAGAGAAGAAGATATTGTTAACAAAACCAATGATCAAATTGTCACCGCCTAAGACACCAAAAGACACCACAACATAAATAGTGTCCACATGGGTGTCCACGTATGTACCCATACATATACTCAGTATTTACTCATGATACTATACCCAGCCCAAATGTCAACACAATACAGCGGAAAGAGGGATGTTTTCAGTCATACAAATACTTCCAATCTTTTACCCAATATTTCTGAAAAAAAATATTTCTAGGGTAAGTAGTAAATACTGAAAGAAAGTCCAAGAAAGATCAATATAAGGGTCTCCAGTGCTGTGAAATTAAACTAGACATGACAAAGCTATGAAGAAATTAATCCAGAAAACTGGTTAAGCAACATTAAAGCAGATAGTTAGAAGACATTGAAAAACAATGTTTTCAAGAAGAAAGTGAACTCCAGTTACAGAGTATAAGTAATTTAAGAATTAAGTAAAAATTTATTATTCTTTTCATATAAAATCCACAAAATGATGAAACGTTTAATGTTTATTATTCATGAAGGTACTAAAGAATTTTTATATATTTACAAAACAAATTAAAGCAGAGCATGAATTTGAACATTTCACTAGAAATTTCTCAGTGGGTTCTGGTTTTGATACAGGGAAAACATTAGCTTCTGCATAGATTCATCCACACTGAATTATGTTACATGAATATTTGTACAATTTGTTTCTTTGTTTTTCTAAGATAAACTCTATAAACAAAGTATAAATAGGAAAAATATTGATTATTTATCTTACATGGTAGAAAGTAAAAAAATTACCTACAGTAGATATATGCAAATAGATTATAGTTGGCTAATATATATATATATATATATATATATATATATATGTATAGTAAATATATGTTCATAAGCATTTACAGTATTCCTTTAAAATGTAGTGCTTTAAATTGTAAAAATAGCCCATGAAAGAACTAAAATATTAAAATGAGGCTGAACAGAGAAGCCTGGTTGTGTACGTGGGCTGAATTCTTTGGTTCCTAGTTGAAAACTAAGAATGCTATTGAGACCATTAATCAGAAATTTAAAATCAAAAACATCCCAAATCAGATTACTTCTTGGGAGCAGGAATGTGGGAGAGTGAAAGTTTTGTTCTTATTTCATACCTACATATCATGCTTGAGTTTTTACTACCACCGTTTTTATGATTAAAGAAAAGTGAACAGTCAAGATGGTAGCCAAACAAATTCATAAAGTCAGACTTTTTTTCCTTCATAGACATCTCCCAGCTCCCCACAGAGAAAAGGTGAGCCTTGATCACCCAAGCACAGATAATCCATAAACCTCATTACAGCCAGGAGCTTCCATGTCCTCTCCATCATCACAATAGCTGATTTTATTACCCACAACCACCAAAATAGAATTGATTTTTACTCATTTTGCCATGGCCACCTGCTGGGCTCTTGTGAGAAGCAAAATGACCAAAAGACACACTGCCACAGAAAGAAAAGAACAATCTAAAGACACCACTGGCTTCTGACTTGAAAATAGTCCCCGATTAATGGGAGCTGCTCCGGGGAGCATGCCTGCCACCATTCAGGACTCTGCACAAATGGAATGTGTGGGTTTCTTTGCAAACCCGGTAGGAATTTACCACACTCTATAGCATAATGAAGCCAATTTTCATACCAATGTTAGGGAAGACGTATTGTAAAATTTCACATTGTCTAGTAAGGATCCAATAGCTAGGTCTGGGAACAAAACGCAAGACATGAGCTGTGGAGGCAGTCTATTCAGTGTAGGGCTCGAACATATTTTTGTGGTGGAGGTTTAAGGAGATTAGTAAATGAATTCACAAATGATGTTTTCAGCTGAGTCTTGGGTAATCTCTGATGCAGATCTCTGTATTGAACAAATACCAAATGCCTCTCTCATTGTACCTAATTGTTTAGTGATCAGCTGAATGGAGTATTATGGGAAATAACAAGAAATCCTACTGGCTAATGTAAGAGTCAGACAGGGGAAACTTACCTTGCCATCTGCTAGCTCTGGCACTCATTAATCACACTGGCATTTAGAAAATGGCAGCCAGGTGCCCAGGAAGGTAGAAAATGGGAACTGTTAGAAAGAAAAGGAAAGAAAGGTTTGAGTTTGGTTTTTTTTTAACCCTCCATTGGTATGTGTTATAGAAAGGGATTAGGGAAAATGCCCAAGTTTGGTGTTTGGTGATTACTATTTTTATGTACCCAGTCCCTGTCTTCATTCCCAGACCAAGAGGTAGCAAGTGCATGGAAATGTTAGGAAAACATTTTTATCCTATTCTTAATAATTAATAATTTATAAACTTGGGAGTCTACTCACAAAGCAATCCACTATGATATTGAGTAAACCTGTTTTTAACAACTAAATAATGGCTATTCACATCTGGCTCTCAGTTTCTTTCACTTGATAAAAATTCCAAATACCAGACTGTCTGACTTGAGGCCATATGCCTGAAAACCTTGTTCCAAGGTAGTGTGGGGGAAATTCTTCTATAGTAATTACTGAAACATGTGCATGTAAACACTACATGACAAGGGAATTCTAGTATATCAGTGGATGAACAAAGAGGAACAATATGGGCTGACACTGGGATCATCCTGTTAGTGTCTGAGATTTCTTATCTCGTTTTATATTTACAGAGATGAGCTAGGTAGCCTGTTATTCTTTACGTCTAATACCACATAAAGTTATGTATATTTTGAAAGACTTCCATTTTCACTGTGTGTGTATATGTGCATGTGGTATGCATGCATGCGTGTATTTGTTTGCACATGTGTGCACATGCCAAGTAGAGGCCAGTGGTTTGTCAGATGTCTTCATCCACCACTTTCTACAATATTTACTGGAGCCAGAGCTCACTGATTCAGCTAATCCATCTAGAGAGTTTGCCTAGGAGAAACTTCCTATCTCTGCTCTCTGACAGCTGGGAATGTATGGAGGCAGTCAGGTCTGCTCAGCTTTTATGAGAGTTCTGGAGGTGGAAACTCAGGTCCTCATGCTTGCACAGGAAATATTTTATTTATTGAACCATCATTATGCTTGAAAGATAATTTCTTAAATCTCTTAAAAGTACAGAGGTGTTGGAAATACTACTTAAATTGGGTTATAAAATGCTTTCTGAGTGAGGGAATACAGAGGGGATGGGGCTGTGACTGAAGGCTTGCAAAGCTTGGAAGAGATACTCAGTAAACTAATGTGTAACTGTAATTTATTTAATTCAATTACACGTCCAACCTCCAGATTCCTTTGCACTAAAGTAGTAACTCCCATTACAACAGAACATGTAGGATAATGCATGAAAAACCACTAGATAAGGGTGATTTTGAGAAAATATAAGTAATGACACAGAGAAGAGTAGAACACAAGATCATAGCTCATTTGATAGAGCATTTACCGAGCACATACAAACCAGTTGGGTTCACAGCATAGAATAACCGGGCTTGATGACAAATGCTTGTAAATCCCAGCACTCTGGCAGCACAAGCAGAAGGATCAGAAGTCCAAGGTCACCCTCAACTACATTTGACAACTTTGAGTACGTGAGAGCCTGTCTCTTGTCTCATTTTGTCGTGAGGAATGATGGAAAAGGATGAAGACAAGAAAGAAGATGTTGTTTGATCTGAATTCATTAGTTAGAAAAAAAGAGCAAAGAGGGCAGATTATCTCCAGCTGAAATCCTTGACTAGAGGAATCAGTCACATCCTTTCTATCATTGGACACGACCATTCTACAGCCTTGTTACCAATCCATTCTTCCTTTTTTTTTTTAAATGTCTTCTAATCTTATTTATTTTTAAAATTATTTCTTTCACGTTGGAGATTATAATTTAATTACACCATTTCCCCCTTCTCTTTTTTTTCACAGAACCTCTTTATATACCTCTCTTTGCTTTCAAATCCATGACCTCTATTCTTTATTAATTTTGCATGTATATATGTGTATGATTATATAAATATTCCTAATATAAGTATATATTCATAAATGTATACATATTCATAAATATAATATTCTGTACGATTTACTTGAGTGTATGCTTTCAGGGCTGACCAATGGTTGTGCTCTTCAGTAGGTAAGACTATTTCTCCCACTTTCACTATTCCTTAGGTGCCTATAGTTCTTTCTGTCAGGTTGAGGCTTCCTGGGCTTTCCCCATCCACTTTGGCATAAAGGTTTTGTTGCTCCCATTCAGCTCATGCTTAGGCAGTCATCCTGGTGAGACATTATGAGTGCAGTGTGTATGATTATTAGGAGACACAGTCTCACAGCAAACTCTCTGATCCTTTGATGCCTACAGTCTTCCAACCTCACTTCTGCAATGTTCCCTGGGCCTTAGGCACAGTTGTTTTTTAGATGTTTCCCTTGAAACTGGGCTTCACAATTTATCATTTTTATTGGCTGTGGTTTTCTGTAACATTCCCTCTCTGTCATGAAGAGAAATTGTCTTGATGAGCCATGAGCACTACGTTACTTTTGGGTGTTAGGACAAGTATTTAAGATGTAGTTTGGGATTATTCTGGCTTAGAAAAGCAGTGGGCGAATGTTCTTCTCCAATATCCAGTAGCTCTGGGTAGTAGTCTAGATCTTTCGTATCAAGCACAATCTTCCTCTTGTTAAGTGCGTCTTCAGTCCAATTAGAGAGATGTTGGTTACCACCAAGACAAGCATGTCACTGCAGTATGTTTAGGATTATTGTGTTATGTTGGTCATTGGTAAGGTTCATGGGTATCACAGCTTGGTAGGCCTGTTGGTTGGTTCCCTCTTTGAAAACCTGAATAATACTTCTGGTACCATGAAAGCAGTCTTGAGGAAGAGGATAATTCAGGTGAGAGCTCTCAGTATCTGAAGTGTATTGTGTCTTCAGCAATAGAAACTTACCTCCCTTCTTTGGAGATTGTTACCAGTCATTTACAGTAGCATGCTTCAAAATCTTAGACTTAACCAGAAATCTGCAGAATTAGAAAGCTTCATTGGTCAGCCTCATCTCCACCCTGAGCAATGATTTCTCCTCTCATGTTAAGCACATTTTACTGGATCCTTTTATGTAATATCCAATATGCTTAACCACTTGAGCTTTGATCTTGCTCTAAGTTCTACTATTCTCTTTGTACTTGGTCATCTTTTCATCCTTATCTAACGTCGGTTCATGTATTATGCCATATTGTAATATTGTATTAAAATTCAAAGTAGGGTGTTCTTAACACATAAAGTCATATTTAATGTATTCAAATGTGTATTTCATCACTTTGATTGTCCATGCTGACATATCATCAAAATATCTAAATTACAAGAGCCAAGAATAATTATCAGAAAGGTGTGATGTCGGTTTTAAAGCACATAGATGGAACTCCCCTTATTACCTATGGGAAAGACCAATAGTTTCCCCTGCAAAGAATATGTAGATGGATTATTGGACAATCATCTTTCGGACTATCATCTGTGGTTGTCTTTTCAAATAGGCTTTGAAGCTTTCTGGTAAGTCTCCTATGTAATTATACCTGGCTTCCCCCCAATATTATTGAAAGCTATGGCCCCTTTTTGCTCTGCACAGGCGTGCTGTATAAGAGCAGTGATCAGTGATTAGTTACTGTGTGTTTGGGGATCCATCACTTTTCTAACATTTCATCACTCGAGTGATTCTTTAAGCTGATTTGTTCATTTATAATGACATATTAACATTGAGTTTGTGGAACTCTCTAAATGAACACAAGACTCAATGCTGGTGATATACTCCACTGTGTGTTACTGTCCATGCATAGAGAATACATGATAGTACTGTGTGTTCTCTAACACTACTTAACATCAAATGTTCAGCAAACATTTTCACAGATGTTAATAAACTCTCAAGCCCATGTGTTTAAATTTGTAATTTATAAATTACCCATGCCAGAATTAACTATTCTTACTCAAATACACATACCTCAATCTTTAACCCAAATTACAAATTAGAATTAGCAATTTTACTCAACTTTAAATGTATATTAATAATTCTTAAATAGGCATAAAAAATAGTGTGAACTTTTCAAAATAATATAATATATATACTTTAATATAAATGAATGAGCATATAATTTATGTGATATTATGTCATTGCATCAAATTCATAATGACATACTACTATTTGTGTATGAAGATTACCATCAAAAGGCTGATGTGCTGAATGCTGGGTTCCCTGCTGGGGAACGACTGAGAGGTGACTGAATCGATAGAATCATTCATAGCATAGTGGATAATTAGGAAGTAGAGTATGATTGACAGAAGCAGATTACTAGGCTCATGACTGTGTTAGGCATATCTTCTTCCAAGTTCCCTCCTGTTTGTTTGTCTACTTCCTGTCTTCCATGAGGTAAGTAGTTTTTCTTGACTATGTCCTTCAGTCATGATATTTTCACCTTAGTAAAACAAATCTAAAGCAAGGGAGTCAACCAGCTATGGACCAAAACATCTGAAACCATGGCCTGAAACATGTCTTTTCTGTTTTTAAATGATTTTCTCAGGTATTTTGATACAAAGATGACAAATTGAACTTATACATTTCAATTTATGAGTTTTGTTAACAAAAAAACCTTTTTGTGAACATAAATTTAAATCAGTAAATGTAAAATCTGAGTCTCACTAATGTGTTTCATATTTTATTTTGAGGTATATGGTAGTAGAAAAATCTGAAGGACAAAAGGCAATGATTGGTGTCCTGGTTCCAACCCACCTCCACACCAAATCCTTCTGTTTTTAATCAAGGTGTTTATTGGACCCATCTAGAAACTTGAACTAAAAGACTTTTATCCAGGAGGAAAAGAACAGAACTGGTCAAAACAGAAAGATTATGCTAGCAATTAGTTTTTGTTGGCTCCTTGACCAGACTTAGAATCACTGTGGAAACACACTGCTGATGTCTGTAATAAAGTTTCCAGAAAGGTTTATCTGAAGAGGGAAGATTCCCTTTCAATGTGAGTGACACCATCTCATAGGCTGAGGTCCAGGCACTGAATAAGAAGGAGAGAGGCTCTGAGAGTCCCTTTGGCTCACTCAATACTTTATGATTGCAGATGCAACATGACCAATTTCCTGCCGCCATGCTTATCTAGACCGGGCCCTCAACCTCTGGGCCAAAAGAACCCCTCCTTCCCTTGGGTTGCTGTTACTAGGTACTTTGTCACATAAATGAGAAAGGTAACTAATATAGCTATCATAATAAAATGATTCCAGTTATTCATTCTTGAAAATCCTACTGTGGCTATAGTTGACATGTTAGCTAAAAAGTGTGGCACATTTAAAGATGAGTCTGTAAATGGCCCATCAGTGACTAGAGCCTAACCAAACATAATTGAATCAAGTGTTCCAATTCAGTAACGGTTAAATCATAAAACTCTTTTTGAAGCAATGGAGTCACTTTCATGTTCAGAATACAGGGTATTCGTCTTTGGGGAAGTGACGGTGGTCTTGTGCCACTAGAAGCCAGACATCACAGCAAACGTTACAAGAAAAAACCTTGAGTATGTCATATATAACCTTTCCAAACTTTTTTTGGTAACATCTTCTCCTTTGGTTTATGCTGAGGACATCAATACAGATACTGATGTAAATGTTTTCCTGTTACCAGGCCAAGGACTTCTTTAGCAAACGTAACTCTTGTTAAAGATCTATTGCATTCTATTTCTGTAATGATTAAGGAAATAAATAGACATTGAGAATTTTGATTTAGGCCAAGATTATTGATTATCAGAAATGTCCCACTTATTTATATTTGTCATCTTTCTATTATTAAATACTTAAGATATGTTTCCTGCTTAAAAACTAAACCAGAATGTTAGACATCCTCAGTCATCAGGGAAATGCAAATCCAAACAACCCTGCGATACCACCTCACACCAGTCAGAATGGCTAAGATCAAAAACTCAGGTGATAGTAGATGCTGGCAAAAATGTGGACAAAGAAGAACACTCCTCCATTGTTGGTGGGATTGAAAGCTGGTACAACCACTCTGGAAATCAGTCTGGCGGTTCCTCAGAAAATTGGACATAGCATTACCTGAGGACCCAGCTATACCACTCCTGGGCATATACTCAGAAGATGTTCCAACATATAACAAGGACATATGCTCCACTATGTTCATAGCAGCCTTATTTATAATAGCCAGAAGCTGGAAAGAACCCAGATGTCCTTCAACAGAGGAATGGATACAAAAAATGTGGCACATTTACACAATGGAGTATTACTCAGCTATTAAAAATAATGAATTCGAGAAATTCTTAGGCAAATGGATGAAACTAGAAAATATCATTCTGAGTGAGGTAACCTAATGACAAAAGAACACACATGGTATTTACTCACTGATAAGTGGATGTTAGCCCAGAAAGCTCGAAATACCCAAGATTCAACTGACAGACCACATGAAGCTCATGAAGAAGGAAGACCAAGTGTGGGTGCTTCGGTCCTTCTTAGAAGGAGTAACAAAACACTCAAGGGAGCAAATATGGAGACAAAGTATGGGACACAAACTGAAGGAGGGGCTGTCTGGAGACCGTTCCACCTGGGTATCCATCCCATGTGCAGTCACCAAAGGTAGACACTGATGTGGATGTCAGGAAGTGCATGCTGACAAGAGGCTGATATAGCTGTCTCCTTAGAGGTCTGCTAGAATCTGACATATTCAGAGGCAGGTGCTCACAGCTAACCATTGAACTGATCAAGGAGTTCCCAATGGAGAAGTTAGAGAGATGACTAAAGAAGGAACTGAAAGGGTTTGTGGCCCCATGAGGAGAGCGACAATACCAACCTTCTAGAGCTCCCCAGGGTCTAAACCCCCAGTGTGGGAGCACATAGGGAGGGACTCATGGCTCCAACTGTATATGTGGGGGAGGATGGACTTGTCGGGCCTAGGTGGGAGAGGAGATCCTTGGTCCCATGAAGGCTGGACTCCAAGTGTAGGGGAATTCGAGGGTGGGAAGGTGGGAATGGGGGCTAGGTGGGGGCATATCCTCATAGAAGCAAGAGGAGGGGGGATGGGATAGGGGGTTCCTGGGTGAGGGGGATGGTGGGGGTACATCCTCATAGAAGAAAGAGGAGGGGGGATGGGATAGGGGGTTCCTGGGTGGAGGGGATGGGGTAAGGGGTAAAATCTAAAATGTAAATATAATATCCAGTAAAAAATAAAATAAAAAATAAAACAGGTATTTACTGTGGGTGTGGAAGAAAAATGATTGTTTCGTTCATCTTCTAATAAATTGTCCTGGTTTTCTTGTATTAAATTACAGGTTTTCTAAAACATCTGTGCTTCACAAAATTTATTTATTACCCACTATACTTTATGTCTAATGATCTGAAAAGCCATTATATAGCCAGGTAGAGACAACACTGATAATTCTAGCACTTGAGAGGCTGGGGCAGGAGAGTCAGTCTCAGGTTCAGGAAATCCCAACTCAAAAAAAGTAAATAAAATGTTATTTTCTATGGATCCTCCTGGGATGGAAGTATGTGTATGTCTCTTTGTGTCTGTAGGCATTTGTGTGTGTGTGTGTGTGTGTGTGTGTGTGTGTGTGTGTGTGTGTGT
>JANHMN010000011.1:27035122-27051467 GCA_030674055.1 Rhabdomys pumilio
ACACACACACACACACACACACACACACACACACACACACACTAGCTAGTCCTTTAGGGGCTCAGATATTCAAAACCCCTGATGTTTTTTACTTCCTTCTCCATACATCCTACTCCTCTCTCAAATCTAAACACTTTTTTTCTACACGGTCTTTTCAGCCTAGTGTAAGTCCTCAGCAGTGCTCACTTGACACACAGCACCAAGTTCTGATCTATCTTCTTCTGGTTTCAGTGAGACTACTCACTCACATTACACGTGAGCAGACTCAGTTGTCTCTGGAGATAGAAGTCAGATAATACATACCCTTCTGCCTGACAGCTATGGTCTTGTACTTCAGAAGGGTTTATACCACCTGGTCCAAGCTAGACCCTCATCTTTTGTTTCTCTTGCCTTTGATCACAAGGGTCCAAAAATGTCAGACTTCTTTCAGTGCCTAAACATGTCTCAAGATTTTTACACATGCGTTTCCTCCGGCCCGGCCTGCTTGTCCATGCCCCCTTTCGCAGGTTTAGATCTTTCAGATCTCATTTTCTCAGAAAGGTCCCATGGAGCACACCCACCCAAAGGGACATCGCAACACTCCTAAATTATTAATAGTACGACAAGTTACTTGTCTTGAAATTTTCTTAATTTGCAAATATTTTATTCATTTCTTCATTTTTTTTTCCCACTAGACCTCAAATTCCATGAGACTAGGTCTTTCTCACTTTTGCATCCTGAGGGCTTACCACATAAAAGATAATGATAATTATTTATAAAATCAGTATTTTGTGATCTTGATCTATGTAATCTTGATTTACCCATAGAATTCTCCCAATATGATAACTAGCTGTTACACCTAAATCATGTAGTGTATAATTTTCAGACGGTTTTGTTGACTCACCCAAACAAAATAGACTCTCCCAGAGCCTGTCCGGTAACAGTCAACTCATTGGTGTTTCATAAGGTGTTTGCCTTCTGTCTTTCTAGCCTTGAAGATAAATATTAATATAGAGAGCTGAAAACTTATTTATCCCAATAATAAAGCCAGTATCTTGACTTCTATTGTATGTGGATGAAAGGCAGCAGGTCACCTACTCTACTGTACTGCTCAGAGTGGGCAAGGACCATCTTTACATCTCTGACAATCTGAAATCAACTGGAAATAGCTAGATTAACCTGCCTTTTAACACACAAGACAGCCTAAGGTCCAACTCTAGTGAAACACTGTGTTTACTCAGTGAAAATTGTCCCCACTGGTTTTGTTCCATCTTCTGAGTCATCATATGAGTATGTCAGATTAGTTACTTGCGAGGCAGATGTTACTTCTAAAGGGCGCTCATCAGGACAGTGGCATATAACGTAAAGAATCTTTTCATGAAACATTATGGTTTTGTGTGCTTTGTTTTGTTTCTGTTCTTTATCTGTATTGGAATCTTCTACTTCAGTTAGCACAGGGAAGAAAACGGGTCTGTTTTGAATCAAGATCTGAAATGAAAAAGGCATCCATTGAATGAGTAAAAAGTCAGTAAGGCACATAATAAAAATGGAAAGAAATAAGAAATAAAGGTAGTGACTGGCCCATTAAAGGGACTGTACACTTTAGACAACATGTGTTTCACTCAGTAATTCAGGTGCTGTATTTTCTTTCTTTTTAAACTTCTCTCTTTGTAAATTATTTTACCTACCCATTAAGAAAAGCTCATTAATTTCTAGATTATCATGTTGCTGACACTCTTAGATTTTACCCACTGGGCTCCAAGTTAACCTGTCACAGAAATACTTTCATGGTAATGTTTATACAACACTAGGTACAGTAAGGTATGAGACCAACCTAGGTGTTCTGATACCTTTATTCATAATAAAGAATATGTATATTCATTGTCATAGAATATTTAGTACTATGTGGCTAAAAGAATTCACAGAAAAATTGATACAACTCATATTAAGCAAATTAAACCAGTCTCAGAAAGCAAATATTATACGTGTTTTCTCTCATACATAGTTCTTAGATTTTAAATGGATATATAAAATCAGATATGTTGTCATGCCATTAAAGTGGGGATATTATAAGGGAACAAAAGGAAATAACAGAACAAGAATGGTGAAAAGGGAGAGTGTTGGGGAAATAAAATCAGTGTACATTAGATACGTGTGTGGAAATATTATTATTTAACATGTGATCATATACAAAGAAAAATTTAAAAATATAGAAAACTCACATGAACACTCAATTATAGCTATTTCAAAGGAAATCCTCTTTTTCCTTGAAGATTAATATATGGAAAAGCTATCTTAGGGGTAAATTCTGTGTGGGGATGTACACATATGTGTACATATGTGTATACACATGTGTATTTATATGTGTGTGATGCTCCTAAACTTGAGATGATTTAACATCACAATGAAGCAAAAATACACCTGTCAAACACCACAGTTTGTCCTTGTGATTGCTTAGCTGATGGAAGCTTTTGCTCTCTATCGTCATCCAGCATTAAGACACAATATTGTCCAACACATGACTACTCTAAGGAAAGATTACAACTCAAGACACAAAGTACAATTTCTACTTACTTAAGAATTAAGACTGAAAAGTGCTGGGTGATGAACATGTAGGTTCTCCTTATTATAAGTGTTTCAATTACACTTATATAAGTCCGGTGTTTTTTGTTTTTTGTTTTTTGTTTTTTTCAATTCTCCTAAGTGGACAAATGAGTCCCTCAGCTAAGTGTTTCATGTTCTCAGTCTCATCAGCTTAGCCTCTTCATGAAGCAGAAAGACGAAGTTGTACCTGCAGTCTGGTTGGCTGGGAGTTAGCCTTCATAACATCTAAGGTCCTTCATAACGCTGAGACATTTTAAGTAAGGTACAGTGAAATTTGGACTTCTTGTAGTCCATGGAATCTACGTTAAGCTACTTGGCTGTATAACAAAGTAAAACATTCTCTTAACACTGATTTGTGCTGTAAGAACTGGCACAGTTTTAAAATGAAGGGCCGGATAGTAAAGCCTATATGTTTTATTGATCAAGTAGTCTTTCCTATAATTTTTACCCACCGCAAATGGCAAAAGATGCTTTATGTTTTGATGAAACATTTTTTATATGAAAACAAAATGCTGGACTGACTGCCTGGAAGTCCATGCTTTGTATCTTCTCTGGACACAACCCCTGTGTAGGAAAGTGGAGCATTTGTGGAGCTAGGAGCACTTTGTCAGTGGCACACAAATCAGGTAAGAATCCATCACCATTAACATAGTCCTTCTGAAGACAAGTTCTTTTTACCCTTCTTTGCGACCCAAGGCCTTCCCAGTATTTCTCTGGGATATACAGTTGTTGGTCAGCCCGATCAAATTTCACAGAATTTATGACACCCTTCGAAAGGTTAAAGTTCTAACAACTCCAGTTGCTTATTGTTCTTTACTTGTTCTTGACGATCTCTTAGGATACAAGAACTACTTTAGCCTGTGTTACATTTCAGAGAGATATCACAGGAAGGGCAGAGGTTCTGTTGTCTAGGAGAGTCCTTACCTGTATCCCAGAAGATAAAATAATGGCAAGAAGAAAGGTCAGGGTTGAGAAAACATCATAAAAAAAAAACCTCTGCTTATGGACATGATAAGAAGAGATCTCGTGGAGTAATAGCATTTGTAGAACAATATATACCTTCTTTAGCCAAGGACACAAAGTGAAAAGCTAGCTCTCAATGGCCTAGAAAGAGTTCAGCTATAAAGCATAGATACATATGCTTTATAAATATGCAAAGTATGCTGAGTGAACATTTATATATGCATCCAATTGTTTCTCAGAAGTTGTCTGAGGGATACAGTATATTAGATTGACCTTGTGCAAAGATAAAAAGAACATGTGTGTTACGCCTTATGGGAGACATCTAAGAGAGAGCGGGGTCTTTCTTGTATGGAAATTGTAACCTAGATGCTTTTAAAATGACAAACGTATAATTACATACATTTAATTCTTTAGAAGTTTGTGGTCAGCATGTAACCATTTTAGGAAGAACTAGTTATTCTGTAGTCTAAGGTACACACAGTTTTAGTGAGAAGGATCCAACTGAGACAATTTGCACCATTCTAATGAATTTAGTTTGTTTCAGAGGAGATGATTCAAAGATAAAGACAACATCCTTCCTCCAGCACAGTACAAACAAAGTACTTATCGAATTATAAACTATATAGGAAGCCTTATGCAGGCATGATGGGAGGATGAGTGGTTGGATCCAGTTAGGTACCATTCTCACTTAGATATACATAATGTACAAAGAGTGACAGATCAGAAAGGAAAGCGACAAAATGAACCGATTGCCGCCAAGTTCTAGAATAATATTCTGAATCACTAAGACTTTGGGATCACCCTCTGAAATGTGGCCAATCCTTCACAAGTAAGAACAAACTTCAAAGACCCCAAAAGAAACTAGCATTTTATTTCAAACATTTGCTGTGAACTTGGAAAATGAAACACAACAGAATTCAGATACTGAAGAACTGTTCTAAGCTGATTGTTCTCATTTTAAAGGGTCACTATATGAATCGTCTGGGTCCCTTAACCAAAGAACAGAGTGTAAAAACCAGAAGATCTCCAAACAGCTTTCTCATCTCAGACAGCTTTCTATGCTGTCTCCGCCTGTCCACTGCATTGCTCAGCTGCCCTCTCAGCTCTTTCCAATGCTCTGGAGATATATATTCGGTAGACATGTTCAGTGTCAGAGGTGTAGTCTCTCCCATAACCATTCTTCATTCTTTCTCCGTTTTTTTCTTAATTTTTCCCTTTCAATTCCCACTTTCTGTTTTATATATCAACTGCTTCACTCTCTTCATTCCTGTGGTTGATCTCTCCTCCTTAAATTTCTTGATAGATTTTTCTTTCTTTAACTTCAAGGCTATACAGTGAAATAAATACATTTCTAATTTTTAACAGTTACTGAATTTGTTTTCGGAAATTGGCTTCTATTTTAAAGTTAATAATTATAACGCCCTACATATGTGCAGACATATATAGATATATATGCATATGTACACCGAAGCTTATACAATACTAGGCTGCTTTACATTTTAAAAGGTCACAAATGTTTTTGACTGTACACATGGAATATTCCTTTGTTTGAATTTTATTATATTTTTCCCCTGCATCATCCCTTCACATCTCAACTATTCAGAAGCAGCACCTGACCTATGAATCTTCACCTGACCTTTCCAAAGATCAATACATCTCTACAGTGGCCTTTTCTTTCATCCTTTGAAATGAATGGAAACGGACGCCAAATTTTCCTTCTGCAAGCCTAAGCATTTTTGGAAGGTGAGAGGAGTTACCAGGTCTCATACTTTACACAATTAAACAACGTGCTGCCTTGGCATAGCATGCTGGGAAAATATATCATGCTACCGAATAGCTCTTTACCACCATTATGTCCTCCCCCTATCCAGTGTCCAAGTTCCCCCTCCATCAGGGGAGTACAGGTCCCTTTGCACAGGGCACAGCTCTAGTAACTGCTCCATTTTTTATCTCTCAACCTATTCCTGGCCTCATTCATATGCATGCAAATGTGGGTTTCTGCCCTCTGGAGAGCTGGCAGGCACCCTGTGGTCTGAAGCCTCTTGTCCCTGAACATTAGACACTCTGTTACCCATGAAAAGCCAGCCGAGAAATGATGTAGATCGGCAGCCTTAGAAATTCCACTTTTATTTCAGTCAATTAGCATGTTTTTTTTTCTCTTCTTCCTGTCAGCATAGAAAGATGACAAGCTAAGGAGAATGTAAAGTTAATACTGATGGAAAGGCAACTTGGGGAATTGTACATTTCAGTTTGCAGTGCTAAAAGGACACATTTCTACCATCAGCTTCTCTTCCTCAAAAGATGAGAAAGTTCTAGAAAATATTACTGGGATGTGAAATTCTCTCAGATGAATCTCTCATGTCCCCATTGTTTTTACATATGAATAAAGAGCGTAGTTTACTATAACACTTCAGTTTCTCACCTTTCGTTGACCACACCTTAAGGCACAACCCCTGTGATTACCTCCACATTCTGCATGAGCAGCCCCCTAAGTCTGCCCTGCCCCTTTTATGTTCAACAAATTCTTTCTCCCCTGTCCCCAGCAACCTCGGTTCAACCCTCCCTGTGCTATTGGACAAAAGACAAAATCAAGGGTATTGTGTACATGTGTGGATAAAAGAATAGCCTTTCATATATATTTTCTTCATAAAACTAAAAAGCATAATTAAGAACATTAAAATTTGAACTTCCTAATTCCTAATTAATTTTAAAATGTAAACAGATCTTATAAAGATAAAGTGAAAGAGGTGACTAGTGAGTGATATGGGTGGAATGGCGAATCTGATTGTAGTTCGTCAAAGTCTCTGTTAGAAAATAGACAGACCAAACAAACATATGAACTCCTATTTCTACCTCTGAAGGGAAATAACATGTCCCTTCAAATGTCTCTGAATCAGGTCTACTAGGTTTATCACATTATAAACACAGTCTATTTTACAAAGTCAAGGCCTTTCTCAAGTAGCTGCAAGTCACGAAGCTAAATTAAACCAGCAGATACAAAATACACAAGAAGGAAAGGGGACATTCACAGTGACTAAAAACAAATGAGAGGTGGTGGGTCTGGTGCCTTCAAGGAGAACCTGAAGCCAGTCAATAGTTAGTGTTTGTGTGTGGTTTATTGAAGCCTGCCTTCTGCTGACTTCCTATGTGTGTAGCTGTCATCCTCAGCCACTGTGGAAAGCTCCTCCACATGTGACGGAAAATATGGTCCTACATAGCTTGAGGCTCACACTCTGCCTCACACCTTTCATCTCAAGAAAGGGTCTTGTCTATTTTTGGTTGAGGTACACCATCCCAGGGTGGGTGAGGGTAACATGTTGTCAGTCCTTCACCTATCTGCCCTCAGGTCCAGGTCCATCTCCCAGACTTGATTCTCAGGGAGAGCTGTCACTCATTACAATCAGCACCTCCATTCCTTTGTCAGAGGCCTTGCCCTCAGGCAACTGGAACCAGCTTGGATACATTTACAGAGGTCTGAGAGTGCCTGGAAATCTGTTCCTGGCAGGTGTCCTTTAAACAGTGACAGACAGGTATGGAAATAAACTCTTAGCTGCCTTGTTCAAAAGTGAACTGTAGCCTGCACTGCATTCAGAACTTTTCATCAGAAAGTTTTCAATAAAACTCTAAACTTAAATCCATAATATTTAAAAATATATTAGAATGGATTTACCAAGGTAAAATTTTATCTTGAGTTTACTGATTTTGAAAAAAATAATATGCTATCTTATAAGAACATAGACATGTAGATGTCTCACACAGGAAGTGCCTTCTAGATGGTTCTCTCATTCTCCCAGCACTCAATAGACTATTGTATTTTCTCTCTCATAACTTGGATTTCTTTATATTTTTTATGAGAAGCTATGATCATAAAATTAGTGCATTCACATTCAAATGACTCATATACTCAAATTGATATAAAAGTTATTCACGTTCTCACCTACTGTGGTAAATATTAGTAAGGCTTTTCAACAATGATTCCCGTATCTGTGTGCTTACTACCAGCACTTCACTTATAACTTTCTATACTTAAAAATATATCACAAATGTCTTTCTAGCTTTTAACAGTTGTACAGAAAGCAACCTCATTGTTACACTGACTTCATCGGATTCACAGCTGCTGCTGCCGTCCTGCATCATCTATTTCTTCCTAAACATTTCTTTATTAATAGTGGCACTTAGGTTGTTTCTAATTTTCCCCAACCCGAACAATTATTCAGTAAAGCTCCGTGCTACATACTCTTCCAAGTATTTCTGAGCAGTCCTGTAAAACAATTTCCTACGAGTTCATTGGACAAAATAAAGCATGATCACATTTAAATTTTTGAAAATAATTTTGAAATTGCATTGAAAGAAGCTACATGTATTTTAACGCCCTCACTTAAGTACAAGAGTACCAGTTTGTCTGTGTGCTCACCAATGCACTTCTTAAAACAAAAATTATAATTTGAATTTACATAATTTGAGAAAGTACTTGCAGCATCTTTCCTTTTTTTAATTTTATTTTTTTTTCAATCTGATTTTATGCCATTTTAATTACATGCAAGTATTAACGTCAGTTCTAGGTTGAGGGACTAGCAATACAATAGCTGCAAATAGTCAAGGAACAAGCAAGACAATAAACACAAATAGTCAGAGAATAAGCAAGGCAACAAACAAAGGCCCGTGCTCACTCCCATGATCACTGTTTCTAAGGGCTTATCAGGATGACCAAAGTATCTGAGCCTACTTCCCTGTCCTAGCCCAAAGTCATTTTTATGCCTGAAGTCTAATTCTTTGTTCTAGCCTAAGATTTATATTCCTGCCTGAAATTAATTCTTTGTTCTAGCCTAAAATTTAGATTCTTGCCTGAAATTACTTTTTTGTTCTAGCCTAATGTTAGATCCCTGCCTGAAGCCCATTTTCTTGTCCTTGGCCAATGTCAGATTCCTGTCAAGCAGCCCCAAAAGCTCCGTACATCTTCCCCTTTTTTATTTCATAAACAAGAGTGAGAATGTCTTACATGTTTACCTTAACATATTATCATCTCATCTAAATTTCCTAACTTAAAATTAAATATACTAAAGTTTTTAGTAATAAGATTATATCATTAAGGATATCCATTAACTGCATACCAGTCATAGATAAACTTTTTTCTCATTTTTATTTGTTTGTTTTTAATATATACTTAAAATTTCTTTCAAATTTTTAAATATTTTTAATCTAATTTATTGATTTTGTGACTTCTGTATTTATGATCTTGTTAGAAATGCTTTCCAAGGGATACATCACTAATATATTTTCCTGTTTATAAAAAATAAAATTGTTACTAAAATTGGTATCACATGTGCATCTTTCTCTTTGTGTCACTTTGTTTCTTCTTTGATGCTTCTTCTTTAAAACATGTGTCCCCTATCATCAAATTTCACTTAATCATCACTTAGTCTAACTAAGTACATTTTTTTCCTTTCATCTTTTCTCAAAGCCAGTCTTCCATCTCATAAATTCCTTATCTGAATTTCACTCAATTTGCCTAATTGCTTCCTCGGCACCCAAGGCTTTAGAGAGAGAGCTAGCATGCTTTTAAAGTACAAACTCTCATTAGATACATGGAGAGGATGAGTTCCTTCCTACTCACGTACTGCTCTGCTTCCAGATCAATTAATGGGGACCATGTTTCTCATCCCATCACACAAAAATTCTAATTTGCGTCTTATATATCCTTTTCAATGAGCTCGATATGCCAAACTCTTGATGCACTGTCCTTTTCCACGTTTCCTCTTCACCTCAGTAGGCTTCCTCTCTTGGCTTCCTTACTTGTATTAATGATGTATCATTACCCATTTTAGCATGTTAGCTTCCTGGGGCTGTCACAGCAGACTATCATGAACTGAATGGCTTAAATATGGGATATACTATCTTAAAGCTTAAGAGATTAGAAGCTGAAAATCAACATGCCAGTAGATTGGAAGCAACTCTACTGTAGGCTCTATTTTCATAGTCCTGTGGGGATCACCCTTTGTCCATCTATGTCCATCTGTTTTCCTACGAAAACAATTATACTGAATTTGGGGTCAACCCTACTCCAATAATAATGTAATTTTAAACAAATACACTGTCAGTGACCCTATTCTCAAATAAAATCACATTCCAAAATACTACAAGGTATGACATCAACATGTGAACCTGGGTGGGGGAGGTGGGAGAGAACATAACCTCTAAGACCCAAACATAAAGTTGTACCTTCCTCTTGTTGCCCATCTCTCTAACCACCCAAACACACAAACTATCAGATCATTTCAAGTTGGATACAATATTCTAGTACAGTCCTCAGTCTTAAATCCAATGCTTTGGTTTCCCTGCACTACCCTTAAACTAGTAAAAGCTGTTATGCGGTTTATCTTAAACCCTGAAATACAGTGATCCTGCTAACTCACAGCTTCTAAATTCTCAGTGACTTTTCATTTACAATTCAAGTCACTCATCCTGGCATTTCAGGTACTGACTTTTAGTCTTGTCTTCCCTTAAAATGCTGAAGCCTGAGAAAAGAAAGGGGTCAAGTAGTCTGTTTGTAAAAGAAATTTCAACTGAGTTGTGAGAAGACTGAGAGATAAAAATGGAAATGCCAGTTCCAGGAAGTGTTGCTGAGGGAATTATGGCTGAAAAAAAAAACTGAGGGTTGATCCAATGTGCTGGAGATTCCACAGAGAACGGATTTCAAATATATCCATTTGATGCGTCAAATTGGTGATACCTATATTTAAGGTCTCAATCTCTTATTCTCTACTGGCCAAAGCTGTTCCGCATGGTTGTATCCAAATGTTTAAGCACTGTTCTTTAGGAAATGACAAATGGGATAACAGCCCAAGATTAGAGAATAGTAGATCTCTAGTCCACCTGACCTCTGTCAGCCCATGCCTTTGTGTACCTGTTTGTGACAACATAACATAGGGAGATTAGAGATGAAGCTACCTGGGGAGAGGTCCTTTCTAGTACAGAAAAGACTGTGCTACCTTCCTTGGCCAAACTTCTAGACTCTTGTCATTATCAAGACTGATCACACAGAGTATGTTATTAGTATTGGTGAAATCCTTATAAAAATACAAAATAAAGACAGTCTCTGGGAAATCAATGAGACAAAAGCAATGTGCTGTACTTGGAGAATATTGTTTTTTTCCAAGAGCCACAAACACATCAAGATAGCTTTGTTTATCAAATTAAGCCTGGTTAAAAATTAGAAACTACCTAAAGGTTATTTTAAGGGCCCAAATATGCTAATGAAAGTGAAGAAAAGAAATAGGCTTATAAAACATTTATTTATGTATTTAAGATCTTTGATGCATATGTGTTTGTGTGTGTACACATATGTGTGTGATGCATGTGCATATGTGTGGAGGACAGGGGTCAATGTTGGGTATCTTCCTCTGTCACTGCCACCTTACAGTTTGAACCAGGATCTCTTGCTGAATCTGGAGCTCAATGATGGCCTCAACTAGCTGTCAAGCAAACTGCAGAGCTAGTTCTGTCTCAACCCCAACCCTGCACTGTGTTTATATGTGATTACTGCCATGTAATTTATATGCAATTACCACCATGCCCAGCTTTTAACCTAGACACTGGTAATCTAAACTGAGTCCTTCTATTTAGATGACACTTTATCATTATTCTCCCCAGCATTAGACAAAATAATTTAAGTAATGTTTATATTTAGCAGTAGATAATAAGTGATAAAAGTAAACCAAAGAGAGGAATCAAAATAGTAATGTGTCACAGGAGACAATAAAGTGAATTTTAAGGAGCTGGGTGCTGTAGGACTGTTCAGTGAGCTGAGTATAGCCTGTTGCAAGTTCAGATTGCTCAGACGGAAAAACTCAGAAGGGCTGCTGGAAGAAATAGTCTAATGATTTGCTGAAACATGCCTCAAACGTTCCTCACGGTCTCAGTGCTCTGTGTCACCTGAAACTCCATGTGTCTGCTTAAAAAGAGCACATTTCAATTGAGGATTTAGAACATATAATAGAAAACACCAACATTATAGAATTGTGTGTACTTAGCATTTTAGAAGGTTACAGAAGAAGAGAGTTGATTCTGTACTGGTGTCGGGATTCTAACAATGAAGGAATTAAGTACAAAGCATTTCTATTGTTGAGGGGTATTTTGTGGCATGAATACTGCAGTTTAGTTATTGTTCACCACCTGGATTGTTTACAGTTTGGACTGTTATGGGGAAAAGGCTACAAGAGTAGTGAGAAGTTCTAGGGCTTTATGTAAACACTTTTACTTTACTGAGATGAATGCCTAGGCGTGCAATTTCTGGGCCACATGGTAGTTACCCAGTATGTTTAAGAAACACACTGTGACAACAAAGATATCTGTATTGTTTTGTATCTATACTGATAATCAGTTAATTACTTATGGTTTCCAAATCCTTGCATACACTGAGTCTCATTACGTACAAACACACACAGACACGCACACACACACACACAAAGACACAGACACAGACACAAACACACACATACACACACAAACACACAGACACACACAGACACACAGACACATATTATGATATACTTACATTCTGATAGATATGTAGTGGTGTCTCCTGCTTTAAATTTTTATTTCCAGGAGAGTTAATCACATTACAAATTCTTTGACTGCCTCCCTCATTTAATGTTACATGTTGTTGAGACTAAAATAATCTAATCTCTTTAGAATACTCATTTAAATTGGTCTTATGTGTAAAATTAAAGTTCCTTTTAAGAGTTTTGTTTTCAAGAAAACTCTCAACCAAGCTATCTATAAGACAAAAGAAACAGCAAGTACAGACTACAGAAAATAAATAGCATTGATACCCAGAACAAAGGGCAGTACTGAGTGGAGTTGTTCTTTCTTTGGTGGAGTAAATATTATCTTTATCTAAATTAGAAACAACCTAGGTACCTGTCTACTCTTACACTCTGTGGACACACTGAAACTTCCTTTTCCTTTCAACTTTAGGAAGAAAAGAAGAGGTAACGTCAGAGAGTGATTGACACACAGAATTAATGGAAGGTTGTAAGAAAAGAACCACTGAAATCAATACCTGAGTGTCTTAGAACAGACCAATATCAGGTGACGTCAATCTGGAATTATCTAAATGTTCACCTCTACCAGGCATATAGTGCTATCTCTCATTCTTCAGAATATAGAGGAGTTCTGACACATGGTGGGCTGTTGAATAAGAAACAAACAGTAAGTGTATAATAATATGTTTATAATATCTAAGAAGTATAATTCAGTAGTATTAATGTACGCTCAATAATATTTACACTACAGGGCTATACTGACCTATAAGATCTGAACAAATGAAAAGAAATTTAAGAATAATGAAAGTACAAATAATAAAGTTTTTCCTGACCACTCTAATCTTAAGTTTGCATTAACCTTCTAATTTTCTACTATGCATTTTATGCTCATTTACTTGTGGTTATTATCTATATAGATATATAGATGTATAGATAGATAGATAGATAGATAGATAGATAGATTATATATATATAGATAGATAGATTATATATAGATATATAGTTATATAGATAGATGATATATGGTGCCAAGTCACCACCTTTATTTTGTCTGCTGCCATACTCTAAGTATCTGGAATAACATTAATAATCAATAACCACATAACAGATATTTGCCTATTAAAAAGTAAGAATTCAGATAAGCACACACATAATGCTATAGAACTCTATTAGAGTCACATTTTTAAAAATAAAACAACAGTTGGGAGGGAAAACTATGGCTGATGGGTAATTTCCACATCTTAGTCCCTGTGCCTACACTATGTTAGAAGTTGTAAAAACATGAACATAATTACATATTACTTTAAACGTGTGTTTCAGTAAACACTTGCCAACACCACACACCATACTGGTGGATTAGAATGAGCTCTGAAAAAAAGTTGAGGTACTGTTGTTTCCATTCTGACAACAAAGAAACTGAAAATAGATTAGTTTTTTAAACAGGTTTATCAAAAAAAAAATGATGTTATAAGGCAAACATTTAGCCTGGCATATGAAGAGAGAGAGGTCAATACAAAGTATCAGACTCAAATTTCCCATTATATTTTGTCTGGATTACAATTTTAAAAATACACAAAAGGGCAAGTTAAAATATAGTTAGGAGAGGGAAAGCATCAACACCAGATTCAGATATCTTCCAGAATTGGGACTAGCAACCAAACAGACTTCTTAATCATGTGTGACTAGTTGGTATACTAAAAACTTTAATAAAAAAGTAGAGACAGTGCAGGAGCAGACTGGCATGGCAGAAGAAAGATGAAAGCTCTAAAAATAGTAACAGTGAACCAATAACATTGAGAGAAATGGAGGAAGGTCCTGATGGGATTGTCAGTAGACTGGGAAACTAAAGATAAAAGGGGAGAATTAAAAGATATGCTAATAGAAATTGACAGACCAAAATCAAACTAAAATAATTTTATAGAAATAGAACAGAATGTTAAGAGACATTGAATAGTTTCCAAAGCGGTAAACATGATTAACTAGAATACAAAAAAAAAAATTTATTTGAGTTAATAATGACTTAGTACTTTGGAAATACTGATAAAAGCCAGGCAGTGGTGGTGCACACCTTTAATCCCAGCACTTGGAAGGCAGAGTCAGGCGGATTTCTGAGTTGAAGGCCAGTCTGGTCTACAGAGTGAGTTCCAGGACAGCCAGGAGTACACAGAGAAATGCTGATAAACGACAAACTAAAGATCGAAGAAGCTCAAAGACAACCACAAAATATACATATCAAAAAGTACACATGGACATATATTCTTATGGCAGAAAACCAAAGATTTTGAACATCAATGGTATAATGAAAACATCTTACTTACAAAGAAAAAAAAAGGATTTCAAAATTTGCTACAGATTTCGTATAGACCATGTAAGCAGTGAGAGAATCGAATGTATTAAAAGTATCAAAAATGAATAAACGACAAACCTGGAGTTCACTATCGTATGGAAGTATATAAAGTACAGAAAATAAAGACATTTGCAATCACCAAAGAGGAAGAGGATTCATGGCTAGAAAGCAGCACTATATAAACTTCAAGCAGAAGCAAGGACCACAGTGCTGGCTTTGTAGATCACTTGCCTGGCATTCGTAAGGGCTCTGGGTTTGATCCCTATAGCCACAAGTAGTTTAAAATAAAATGTTCTGGGAAAAGAAGGATGTTAAAGGTCAGAAACCTGAACCTACCTAGAGAAAAGAAGTGGAGAAGAAATAAAAGTAAAATCAAAGTTTGTTTTTCTTGTTCTTGGTTAATCTAATTAATGACTCTTACAAATACCATTCACATCACAGTACTAAGCAACGCGAGTGCATGGGATGAGTAGAGAAGTAAATTCAATGACAGTAAGAAAGAAGAATTGACAATACACTGTGAAGATACTTTCATTGCTTGTGAAGCATTATGGTGGTGTTTAATGTCATACTTAGAATCATTCTAAATATTTTAAATTAAAGGCAAATACTAAAATGTGATTTGTGTAGCTTCTATGTTCAGAGGAAAAAGAAAATAAATCATGTAAAACATTCAGTTATACTCAGGGAAGGAAAACAATAAAGGAAGAAAACAAAAGATGCAAATAAGAATACAAAGGATAGACAATGCAAATATAGCAGATATCAATCTAACTTTATTAATAAATGGAGCATGAAAGCAAAAAAAAAAAAACTGGCTTTCAACTACATATGTTCTATTACAAACTTACTCTAATTTAAGAAAAAACAGAAAGACTTCTTCTAAACAAATAGTACCATTCAGAAAAATATAAGAAAGTGAGCAGAGCTGTATTAATCTTAGACAAAGAGGGGCTTCGGGAAAAGGAAAGTTATTACTGACATTACAAACGATGAAAGGTCAGCTCTCCCAGAACACACAGCAGTCATTAAGGGTATATGCCTAACGTGTCAAATATGAGAGGAAAACCCTGATAGAACAAGGAAAAGAAGACAAATCCACTGTTCCAGCAAGAGCGCCAATACCCTTTTTACAGTCATTGTTAGATCAAGCAGGCAGAAAATCAGTAAGGATAGAGTTCACCCAAACAACACCATCAGTCAACCTGAGCTCACTGACATTTATGGAAGTCCTTATCCAGCCACAGAATAAACATTGTTCTTAAAGTCTCATGGGAAACTCATTATGACACACCACGTTCTACTCTGGCACTCAAGACACACCCCGACATGTTTAAAACAATACAATCATATAAAGTATGCTGTCTGACTCAAACTGCATCAACATAGAAATCAATAACAGAAAGACAGTTGAAAATCCAAAAATGTTTATAGGTCTGACACTACCCGTAAGAGACACTTAAGCCAAAGAAAAAATTTCTAATGAAAAGGAAAAAGAAAATGGAAGTAAATAAAAATGAATAGAAGCTATCAACAGACAATTGTAATTTAAAATTAACAACAACCAAAAACTGATGCAATATAGTGGTGGTGGCTCATCAGGTAAAGTACTTGTCATGCAAGTGTGAAGGTCAGAGTTCAAACTCCTAGTGCCCACATGAATGCCAGATGGTAGTGACTGTAATCCCAGGCAAGCAGGAGAGGTGGATTTGAGGAACCCTCAGAACAAGCTAGCTAGTCAGAGTTGCTGGACTAGTGACAGAATGAAGACACCTGGTTTCAACCTTCATCCATTATATGCATGTACATAATTTGTCCCTGCACACATGTCAACACACACACAGAGGGAGGGAGGGAGGGGAGAGAGAGAGAGAGAGAGAGAGAGAGAGAGAGAGAGAGAGAGAGAGAG
>JANHMN010000011.1:27051477-27068263 GCA_030674055.1 Rhabdomys pumilio
GAGAGAGAGAGAGAGAGAGAGAGAGAGAGAGAGAGAGAGAGAGAGAGGATTGCAATTTCAAAATACAAATCTAGTGAAATAGACATATCCACATGTAGAAAAACTGTAGAATTCCAATGAAAGAAACCAAAGAAGACCTACATGTAAAAAGGAGACTGAGACTGGCAGAGTCAATTGATCTCTGATAGAAACACAAAGTCACTTCAATGCAGAACAGGTAGTTTGTAGCCTTTTCATTTCAACACTGGATATCTATTTTCATAAGCATTATCAAAACATGCAACTTATACTTTTCAGGAAAAAAAAACAGCGTGGAACGTATATTCAATATCAAATACACAGATCAAGAATTTCTGGGAGCTATGAGAAAAAACTCATAGAGACATTAACCATTATAACAAACTTTTAGATAAAGTACAAAGCCAAGATTTATTAAAGAAAATACAGACAGATGAGTTGGCTTAGTGAGTAAAGGCATTTGCCAGAGAGCCTAACAACCTGAGTTCATGCCCTGGTATTCAGATAGTAGAAGAAGAAAAATAATTGCTAGAAGTTGTCCCCTCTGACTTCCATGTATATGATGTGACACATATGTGTGCATGTGCACATACCTATAAACACACATATACATACACTCTAAATAAAGCTAATGAAAAGTTTCTTAAAGAAAAAAAAAGAACAGGATCTTATTAAAATTTACATCTGCTTTATAAAACACTATTACGAGAACTAGTCTTAAAAGTGACAGACTCAGATGAATACTCATAAGGTACACGAGTGGTATAGGCTTGGTATTCAACATATAAATACAAATTGTAATACATACCAATAAGAAAACAGCTGAAATTCACAAAAGACCCAAACAGACATTTCTTCAATAATGATAGACATGGAAAATATGCATATAAAAGAGGCTCAATATCATATATCATATAGGAACTATAAATTGAAACAGTAATGAGACCCCCCCTAATTTACTTATTTGAATGGTTAAAATCCAAACACAACCCAACACTTGCAAGGATGTAGAACAAGAAGTCTGTGCCATTGTGGTTCAGCCTCTTTGGAATACTACCTGATCATCTTTCACAAAATTACTCTTACCATGAGATTCAGCAATTTCGTTCCTACATCTTTACCTAACTGACTTGAAAGCTTATATTCACACAAGTGTTTATAGCAATTTATTGCTAAATTCCAAAGAACAGGAGTAGGCAAGGTATCTTATACGTTATGAATTCACAAGTAAGAAAACTACAGTACAGTTATACTGTGGAATATTAGGCAACAATAAAAGACAGTGATGTATGAAGATACCAGAAGATCTGGGTGAGCCTAAAGTCCATATGGATAAACGAAGGCAGCCAGTTTGAGAATACTGCATACTTCACAATTCTACCTACATCACTGTGGGAAAGGCAAAAATAGTGGGCAAGAAAAGCACGGTTAGTAGGAGTTTAAAGGAAAGTGGGGAAGATTAGTTAAGGCAAAGAAGACATGTACAGCAATTAAACTATCCTATACGCCAAACACCGTACGTTTCTACAAAACCTGTATAACTTTATAATATTGAGACTGAATATTTTGAAATTTTTAAAACTATTCAGAAAATCATAGTATTCCACAGACGGCTGACTAGGACAAAAGCACTTCTCTGTGTTACAGGTATGTAAGGGCCCTACTAAAGGGGTGAGGGAAAAACAGTGTACAGAGCAGAGGTAACAATAATGGATCGTACATTTGAAAACGTTAAGTAGAACCGGTTTTGAAAGGCTTTACCATAAAGAAATGGAGAATGTTTGAGGAGATAGGTGGATAATCTGGTCAAAACATGACACGATGTATGCATGTAGTGAAGCATCATGCTGCCCTCTAGCTATATATATATATATATATATATATATTATAATAAAAGTAGAGTTATTTTTTAAAAGTTTAGTTCTACGATCATTAAAAGGTAATTGGAGTGGGGGAACTCTCTGACTAAATGTAAAAGGAACTACATGAAAAAGGTGTACAGAAGTCCTGTACACGGCTGTCTGAATTGGCAATTCAGAAAACATTGTACGTACAGCAGATGGCGGTTAGTAGGAACCAGGTGTTTTAGTATCGCAGTGTGGATTTACAGATACACATAAGGAGAAAGCAAGATTGATTCATGGAGTAATAGATCAGAATCGTAGGCATTGGTATGAGCTCTTGTGAAGCTTAATAAAGACATAGACCTTCGCATTATAGAAACAACTATTGATATGTGCATACTTGTGAATATATACACATCTTTGCTATGTCAGCAAACTGAATCTAGAAGCAACAGCATCCTGGTAGCAGTAAGGAGCAGCACCCACATCAGACCTCAGGACCATTTTCTAATACCAAACACAAGAACTGTTTGGAGAAAAGGTTGTCTTGTCCTGAGGCACAAAATATACAAAATAGATCTCAGATTATCCTATAGTACCAGGGATTAAGAAAGTGATATTTTTAAAGGCCAGTAAAACCAACTAAATAAAATAACTATTAATAAGGCATTTCAAAAAAAGACTCAGTAACAAAACAAATAACCAGCGGCCAAGGGCAGAGCAATCAGATGACTAAACTAACGTAATTTGGGACTATATAAAGCAAAATATTTATAATTCTACACTTATGTGAACAAACGTTTGAATAAATGATATAGGGTAGCAAATAATCTAACATCATTTGCAGAAGAATTCTTAATCATTTATTTTGCTCCTCTGTCCCAAAGGAGGGGGACTATAAATTCTTGCTATTTAGATGTGAAGACTGGTGACTTCCTTCCAAATAGCACAGGCTAGACAGGAAGTAGGGGAGGAACCTGGTGACAGACAAACCTTAAGGGAACAGACTCCTTTAGGGAAAGTGAGGATCAACAATAATTGATCATGTTTCTATGGATACCTTGGATATAGTATGATCAAAATGGTGTTTTGCAGCTCTGCGTTTTCTCTCAAAGAGTCATAATCAAGAAAACCTAAAATTCCAGCAGTGGAGAATCCTTTGAAACACTTGTCCAAATTTCATATCTGTCAAAGGTGATCAGGAACAGGGGTATCAGAAAAACTGTCACAGTCAACAGGAGTCTAGGGAGTCATAAAGACTGATGTGATGTTATAGAGGAGATCAGGGTATAGAAAAAAAACCATTTGGTAAAATCTAAGGAGAGCTGAGTGAAGGTAGATTTCAGCTAATATATCAATGTTAGTTGATTGGGGCATATGTGCACGATTCAACTGACATGAAACACTAATAGCAAAGACTAGAGTGCAGACTCTGGAGGAATTCTCTGTTCTACCTTATTAATTTCTCCGTATATCTGAATCTATCTGTTCTTTAAAGTCTAGTTTCAAAATCTGGCTTCAGAGCTAAGTCTGTCTCAACATGATGGCATTTGTGAATGAAATTAGTTGCACGCTTCTGTGAGAAGGGAACTAACCGAGTTCTTACAGAAAGATGTTAACTACTGCTGAGAAAAGCTAATCGCCAGTAGAGCAAGATAGTTCTGTTACAGAAGGCAGAGAGCAGTACAAAAGTTTATGAAGCAGAGACAAGGCGGTGTTCCCTCTTAGGTATCCATTTGACTGGGTTAAGGAATGCCTAGAAGACAGATAGAGCGTCTATGGGTGTGTCTGTGAGTGTTTCCAAAAGCAAAGCCTTAGACACAGATCTTCATACCTCTGGCTCTTGGCCTGAGAGTGACATCATCCACTTGCCTTGCTCTGAGGTGCTAGCCATGTTACTCCCATTCCATGGCCTCTGTGCTGCAGATGCAACATTTGGGGGACATCCTTAGCTTCCATAATTAGCCAAACCAACTTCTCTAATAAATCTTTTATTTGTTTATGTCTGTTGATTCTCCTCAGGAGAATCGGGACTAATACAAAGGTTAAGGATTAGCAGAACGGTATTTCAAATGAAAGAAAACCCAGGAAATTAGACTGGAGACCAGTATGACGATAAATGTGTGGTAGAAACAGAAATAGATTTGAGTGGCTACTTAAAAGTTTGATAATGTATCAAAAATTGTTGCTTTTGTATTCCTCATAAACCTCTTAAGACCAATAGTTCATAGAGTACTTTTTTTCAAGTAAACTTGTGACAACCTATAAAAATAATATCGAGCAGAGAGTGAAATACTTGGATACGGGCTGTAAAGATGTTATTTTCACCTCCAAAGCTATAGAGGAAAATGTGTGTTTTAGAAATATAAATTTTCATTATGTATTATGTATTATGTAACAAAATCAAAAGATGAAAAAGCAAATAACTTTGAAGTGTCTATATATCTTTAAAAAAAAAAAAAAAAACTCATAGACATGACCACATAGTGACTTAGATCTTCTAGAGACCAGAGTGTCTAAACCAATATAGAATTTCTTTAGTCATGAATGTTTCCTATTTCTTCTAACTCTGTTGTATGACACCTCTTTAATTTGTATGGGGGTGGTAGATGCCTATGTCTGCATTTGTGTTTGTCCAGATGTGTGGGAAGTGCATGTGCATATATGTGTACATGTGGAAGTCAGAGGTTAGCATCAAGCATCTTATTCTATCATTCTCCATCTTATTTTAAAAACAAAAACAAACAACAACAACAAAAACAGGGTTTCTCATTGGGCCTAGAGCTCACCAGTTTGACTAGATTGGTCAACAAAGGCTCTCCAGGGGTTCTCTTGTCTCTATTTCTCTGCAACTGGGATTACAAATGTGTTATCCTGCACCCTACCCCCTTGTTATGTAACTACTAGAGCTCTAAACCCAAATCCTCTTGCATGGAAAGCATTTTAGTCAGTGAGCCCTGTTCCTAGCCCCTGCAGTGCCTTTTTAATGAAAGATCAAATGTGTCTAGGTGTTATGTAACAAAATCAAAAGATGAAAAAGCAAACAACTTTGAAGTGTCCATATATCTTTAAAAAAAAAAAAAAACCCTCATAGACATGACCACATAGTGACTCAGATCTTCTAGAGACCAGAGTGTGAACCTCAAGAATCTCACTAACTCAGATCTTTTCAAATTACATTTGGTTATAATACTAGCATAGACTATAAACGACAAAGGTTTAGCCCCTTCCCCCTTGTATCCATTACTTCGCCTGTTGGAATATCCGTTTTCTCAAATACTTTATCCTTCAATCTTATCATAAAACTTTAGGAATAAGGGATACTTTAATGTATCTGAATTCCAGTCATAATAAGCCCTAATAAATATCTGGTATTGTTATTTAAAATAACAATTAACAAAGTGCTTTCTTAGCCAGGCAGTGGTGACACACACCTTTAATCCCAGCACTCGGGAGGCAGAGGCAGGCAGATTTCTGAGTTCGAGGTCAGTTTGGTCTACAGAGTGAGTTCCAGGACAGCCAGGACTACACAGAGAAACCCTGTCTCGAAAAACAAAACAAAACAAACAAACAAGCAAAGCAAAACAAAAACAAAGTGCTATCTTAAATGGTCTAAAACAGTATGCATCATTTAAAAATATGCCCTATTATATATGAGTATAAATAAACTTTGTGTACCAAGCCTCATCAACAACATGTCTGTACTTTATATCTCTCTTGGCAAGGCTTAATTTCTAAAATCTCTAGGTTGGATTCCAGGATGGGATTTATTTTTAGATTGGCCAGTCTGATGATGACAGAACTTAACACTATTGTCCCATCTCATCCCAAAACAAATATGCTACTGCTGTCTCTGCCTTATATTATAAAGAATGCATTGATTGAAGGAAGTGTTTACATTGATTCCAAAAATATAAGGTGTCAGTCAATTCAAGTCCAAACATGCTTTCAAAATGTAATACCACAGAAAGAGTAGAACAATGAATGGTGTAAATGAAGGAGATATCACACCAGATGGTGCCCACAGTCCTTACCATTTTATGTTCAACAAAGACTTAGTTTTCAGGACCTAGAAGCAATATAAGATAATAAGAATGATTATCTATATAGGCCCAGAAGTTACCTTAGCCTCCCCTTTCCATCTCTGCATTTAGGGAGTAATTGACATTCGTATCCTATTCATCAAGCACTCAGAAGAAGCCTTGATGTTCAATAATGACAAAGTCTGTAAGTGCATTACTAGAAGGAATTTTACATATTCAGTTGCAGCCTTTCTTCCATCTGATATGTTTATAAAGGATGGGCTGTGTTGACAAGTACTACAGAACAAAACAGAATAGGAGGAAGCTTAGAGACACGGAAATAATGGTTGCCATGTTAACTAAAGGACTCCTGGAGCAATAGGAAAAGAAACAGAGGTAGCAATGGGAACTTATGAAAGAATTATTTTTAAAGATCTCATTGAAGAATTGCCATAAAAACTGGACTCTGAAGCAAAAGTCTTGACAGTGTCTAAGAGGGTATATTGACATGTGCTTTTGCTTGGGACATAAGACACCGAGGGGAAGGGGAGAGTATGCGTTAAGGGAGGCTACATTTTTAAAATTGAAGCAATAAATTATACCTAGGATCTCCCCACAGACCTGTAAAAAGGAAAGTGAAAGCATTTCCTTCTATTTATTTTATAAGTACAATAAACTTTATCAGCTTTTAGTATTGGGAGCTTGTGCAATATTTATTGGCTGCTTACTTTTAATATTATTCAGGAGATAGTATCAGGAGGCTAATGAAAAAGAAAATTGGGGTAGGGTTAGGGGTCTCTTTCCCTTCTGTCCAGCGGTCAGGACTCATCATAGAGATTTATCATGATGCTTGCTGGATTCCTCACTAGAGCCAATATGAGTTGTGCTGTCTGGCCTATGATATAATTGGTTGGCCACAGGAGCAGAGTCCCTGCTTCTACAGAAGGTCATTACAGGATGATTTCTTACACAACCATGGGAATAACTATTTCTAAGCCTCCAAAGAAGAGACACTAACAGAGGAAAGAGTGAACTCTGCCAAAGAAGGCAGAGTTTTGACCAAAAAGCAGTCATACATTTAGTTCATTTACAATTTAAGTGTCTTTGCAACAAGTATATTTCAAGTTAGGGACCAAGGGTAATGGCTATACTTTAAACTTAAAAGTCGAGTATTTCCACTTTTTACATATTCTTTCCAGTGTTCCCACATTTCCATAGGGTCAAAAAATTTCATGCCAGGTAACCCTGGTTTATGAGGAGTTCACAGACTCCCCAACTTCTTCAGAGGTGACTCAAGTCACTGTTGCCCCATCCCCTGTAGCCTCATGGGCTATTAACCACTGACTTTATCTTGTTGCTATCATCCTTGGAGCAAAATTGCTCACAATTTTGTCTCAAGCTGTTTCTAATCTTTCTCAATATGTCAATTTTCATATTTAATAGAGATCAGTGCTTTAGTAAATGGAAGATGTTCAGACTAAAAGGAGACTTTTGCCTTATAGTTTATAGAACTCTCAGGTATTTCTAAAAATCAATTTTGAATCATTTTAAAATCACAAATGCTTTGGAAATCTGCTCTGTTAGAAACTAAAATAAAGCAAGCTTTTCTTAAGAAATCTTTTATAACAATAGAAATAATGAAGATGTCTATAAATTTAATTTAGAATTACAATTGGGAGAGGCAAGTCTGAAGCACTACTTCATTCTCACATAGAAATGCCTAGCAAGAGCCCATGTGCCTACAGCCAACAGTCAGCTTTAGTGCAGAGGACACAAAGAAAATGTGCTAGGTCACGTGACTCCTACTCGGGCTTCTTTAGCGTTCTCCAAGCCCCACAGCCAGAGCAGAATTGGGCTGTGCTAACAGCCAAGCTAGTAGTTTTCTAAAATCGTAAGTGGTCAAGACAAAATCTTTGCAGGCTTCTCCTAGAACACTGGGAAAGAGAGAGATAAGGTTTGTTTTGTTCCTGGCTTTGCTGTTTTGATGCTCTTTATTTTCTGTGGGATGGATAACCTTACGACCAGACCCATTTAACCAAAACAGCATGAGCAACAAAGAGTAGGAAACTGTGCTTTGTCCTCTAACCTTGAAGCCTCATCGTGAGACAAGATTCCCAACCTCTGGTCCACTCCAGAGTCTCCACACGCCGGGATAATAGGTTTTAAACTAGAATGTGGATCAACTGTTTTGTAGGTTATTGAACTTGGTAAGAATTCTCAACAGGCTCTTGCATGGAAAGAAACCTTACACTTCGATCAGCATGGCGGGCTCAGGGTCAGGTCTCATACTCAGTAATGTTGGTTTATTAAATAAATAAGCCCAAGACTTTTCTAGGAGATAACAAGATTAAATTACATTTCAGGTATCCTGGGAATCCTGAAATGTGCTCCAGGCTATTGATATAGTGAAACTGGAAAAAGAATGCTGGCCAGTGTCCCATTATTTGTAAGGATCAGCTGCAGGACCTATTTTTTTTAAAATCATATTACAAATTCTTTATAGTAATAAACTAGGAATTTATGATACTATACAAATTGGCATATTAAATATATTTTGGCTTTTGGTTAGGCCCCAAAACAAAAGAGTTAAATCAGCAGGTAATTAGAAATACTGAGACATGAAAATTAGTTCAAAAATTTTTTGTTGGGGTTTAATTTTTAGTGAGTAGGTATTTCTAAATACAAAGACTAGAGAGCTGATTTGCAGTTAGCTTTGCGTGCTTTGTCAAACTTGACTTGTAAAGGTTTATCTTAAGCCACCGTTGAAGCTGGAGAGAGCTCTCAGCAGTTAAGAGCACTGGCCATTAACCAGAGGACCTGAGTTGGACTCCGAACAGCCATATGGTAACTCATTTTCATCTGAAACTCCAATTCGAGGGAATTCAACACCTTTTTCTAGCCTCTGTGGTATTAGTCCAGGTATGAAAGTAGTATACAAACATACATGAATGCATGCATGTGTGCAAGCATGTACACACACACACACACACACACACACACACACACACGCAAATCAAACTAAATCTATCCCAAACAATCTAAAGTGTATGTCGTGCTAGTGTCTAGTATCTTATTGTGCTAGCGCTAGCATCTTAGGATGGCCGAGCAATCAATAGTCAAGCCCTCCTAGTGCAGTAAACATAGTATCACAGCCAACGTGAGGCTCCAGGAAACAATCAGAGTATATGCTGAGCCTTGCTCAACTTTCCCTGTGAGATCTTGGGACAGTTCCTGTCATCATAGCTCCAAGCCAAAGGGGCTCAGCCACGAGTCCTGTAGTATCTTAGCATTTCCATTTCTGTATCAGAGAAATAAATTAAGGGAGCTTTCTATATGTGTTGGAAATCTCAGGCCAGTTTTGGCTGAAAGAAATCACAACTGTGCCTCCTTAGGCACATTCAGAAAGAGATCTGCCTCAGAGCTATGGTACTTGGTCTGTTTTATTGGCAAAATTCTCTTTTCATCCATATTCAACTGAATAAGGATTCATACACCTGCACTGTCCTTTGTCCTACATACGATGTTATACTTTCCTGTCTGCACAAACCCAGAAATCCCTTTACCTAAGCATTGATTCTATCCACTCTTTATCTGAAAAAAAAATTGCTAAAAACTGCCAAACTCTTTCAATTACTCTGGCAAGTATTTATCATTTTCCTTAGGAAACAAAAATGAAGGAAATGTTTTAGAATCCAGTAGGTAAACCATGAACTATCAAGCAGTTATCAGCAATTTTTACATATTATTTGTGAAGTAGCAGGTACTTAGTGCAAAGATGGACTTAGAAAATGGCATAGCTCTTAGTCAGGAAGGCAAACTTTGAAGCTATGCCAAACAGACAGAGCAGTTTACTTATAAAATACATCTGCAGGAAGGGAGATTGTAAGCCAGGTTGGAGTCTTGCTTTAGGTTATTTTAAATTTGGAAAGGTAGTGTAGGGAAAACTTTAATGAAGAATCAATGAAGCTATTCACCAAGGAAGTGAGGGATAGAGTTATCTAGAGAGAACAGCAATGATTTCATCTCCATGCAGCTATTTGTTTCAGGGAATTGACATTTTGCCTGATGATATAATTGTTATATTATTTTTTCTGTTGATTTAAAATGTTGAATTATATGTTTATTTCTCTTAAAGTTAAAGACCAGTTATCATTCCTAGTAGAGTACATGGCACATAATATGTGCTCAATAAATGTTGGGGGGTCTAAGTGAATGAAAGCTTAGTTGTTTCAAAGTCCGTATGTACCGAGAGAAGCCAGAAAACAGACTATAAGACACATGGAGTGTATATATTACTGTAGGAACTAAAATGTAATTCCTCATGCCACAGTTTGGAAAGACTATACCAAAAGTTACGTTGACTCTGGCTTTGAGTTCCTGATAGAGGTGGAGTTGTGCATGAAACTTTTCCTTTATTTGTATCATATACGTGCAAAGTAATTTGCATTCTGCAGTATTCCTTATTCTAAAGATTTTATAGCAACACCTGCCTAGTTGCAGAAGTGCTTCTGTGATTTCATAATTGAATAAAGATACAGCTGTATATGGTTTGCCCTGGGCAGATTATAAGTCACAGAAGCAAGCTTAGAGACAAACGGAATAAAATAACAGACAGAACCAAATAGGGGACACCAAAAGAAAGTGAGACCGAGGTGGGGATAAAATTCTGTCTCCTTAGTGATTCTCTAGGCATGTAGAAATTGAGCACGTGGAGTACGGCGTGTTTCTAAGTCACGTGGCTGGGCGCTCTGGGCGGCAGCACAATCAGCTCCCAATGTTCTCATTGAATGCAGTCATTAGGGATAGTTCAGTTGTTTTCTGGGGTGAACTACCAAATGAGACTGAAGAAGTATATTCATCTGAAATTGTATTTCTACTCCCAGAATAAAACAGAAAGAACAAACAGCATACATAGTTTGCAGCATGATTAGATACGATGATGGGGGCACAGTGACACTTAGGATGCCTCCCCTCAGTGGGAGGCAAAGGGAAATTGGGTTGATTTCATTGGAACCATCACTGCCACACAAACATACTGGTAGCTCCTTTTATTTATTTCCTGTGGTGCATTTTTTTTTTCAGAACTCTAGAGTTGAACCCCAAAGATGTCTTCCAATCCATGTCCCCAACTAATTTACCGAATAAGGCAGGAAACTGATTTGTGGAAATTTATTGGTATCTTTATAGAATGTCAAGGGAATCTTGACTTCCTGAGATACCAAATTCAGGTTTCTCCTCAACAGGATTCTGACTAGAAATAACATGGTGACCATAGAAACACCCATTCAGTGAATGGCCATGGGAGACATGACAGCACAATTCCATTCAAAAAAAGAAAAAAGCAGACAGAATTCCTTGCCAAATTTGATATAGAATTTGATATAGAGGGGGATTTTTCCCCCTCAACAAAAAAGCATCATATAATACTCAAAGGAGGGGCACTGAGGGGCTGAGGGGTTTTTGTTTTTGTCTTCATTTTAACTTGTCATAACAGTAGACATCCTTTACCTTTCCTTTAGTCAACAAATATTTTTGAATTCCAGTTGCATGCCAGGAACTGTGTCAAGCACTACAGTAAACATAGCAGTCCAAGGCTTTGTTGTCAAATAGAAGGCACGAATAGCAAGTATATGGTTGCTGTAAGACAGTGAGGGAGGAGAAGGGAAAGAGAGCAGGGAAAGAGGAGATGACATCATAACAAACTGCAAGTGGGTGGGGCAAAAACGCTTCCATGAAAAGGGGAGAGCTGAACTGCAAGCTGAAGGCAGCCAGGAAATGGAGTCCATTTATTTCTTTCCCTTAAAGTCACAGTCATTGATTTGTCGGTCTGTTTGTGAGAGATGGGGGGTGGCTGAGCTGGAGCATGCGCAGCATGATACAAACAGCCTTGAAGAAGTCCTTTCTCTCCTCCTGCAGTGTAGGTCCCAGGAGTTAGCCCTGGCAGCAAGCATCTTTACATGAAGAGCCATCTCACTAGTCCTAAAGTAATTTCTTTTTATATATTTGACAGACAAAATTACTTATGTAAAAGCCCTGTATAAGGACGTATGCTTTAGTAATGATTCTGGACAAATAGGAGGAAGCCCGTGATGCCAAAAGAGAGCAAAGAGGGTTGACAGGAGTGATGGACATAGCTTAGGTCATATACAAATGCACAATTCATTTAAAAAAAAGAACTTGGATTTTACCTTTAGTAATGAGAGAACCTTAATCAGATGAAGAAAAATATCTGCCTCAAGTTGCAGAAAACAATAATCGAAACATGAAGATTAGCTTGCACTGTACACTGAAGGAGACACACAATAGCCAGAACTATCATGAGTCAAGATATGTCCTTGCAGCAGGATAATAAAACTAAGCAACAGTAGTTATTCGCAACACATTCTAAAGATAAAGTGACAATATTTACTGATGGAATGAATGCAAGTGGCTAGGATGGTATGTGGCTGGCATTAGGACAAATAAGCACCCGTCAAATTAGAAAATTGGTCAATTCAAAGCTAAGCATACTTTTCCCAGAGAAAACTGAAACTTAGAGAAATAACATTAATTTCTATGACTTTTCAAAACAAATCTATTCTGTATTTGTATAGTGGACTTCTTCCATGGGGGCTTTTGTTGATCTTTTAATGTATCAAATTGTCTAGGCCACAGTCCCTAATTATCCAGTTTAGCCCTAGTAGAATCTTGATTATTTGATTGAAGCATGTGGTGAATTGACTACAGAAATACTATAATTCATATTTCCTAATCATTGGGGTAGATGAAGGATCACAAACTAGACCTTAAGTGTTGAGATGAAGCTTCCCTGGTGTGGCTAGTCTTCTAGTGAACAACAGCTTCAGTTTTGCTACGGTAAAACGGGTCCCCATGGCACTATTTGATAATGATGGAACTCTCTACAGGCGAGACCTACTGAGACGGATTTGGGTCATTGGAGTGTGCCTTGAAATGGATGTTGCAACATTATCCCTATGTGTCTCTGCTTTCTGGCCACCATGAGGTGAATATCTCTGTTTCTCCACATACTCCTGCCCTAATAGGTGCCTTACCACAGGTCCATGCACTGAAACCTCTGAAATGTAAGTCAAAACAAACCATTCTTTAAGCTTTTTATCTCAAGCAGTGTGTCAACAGTGACGGAAAGCCCATATCTGAGAATTCCCAGCTTGTTCTTGATACATACCCAGCTGTACTAATCTCAGATTTGTGTAGCAAGCCTTACAAGCCAACAGTCTAAAACTATTGAGCTAAATGTCTTAGTATGGTATACTCCTGCTCTAATTCTCTGGCTGAACCTTGAGTAACACAGTGCTGAGGTGAAAATCTTCTATTGTAAGATTCCAAAGAGAAACAAGCTAACATCACCTGCTAGAGTTAACACTAAGTGGTATGGTCCATTTCTAACTGTTTTAGACAAGTATAAGATAGTTAAAAATAAATTTTGTCATACCTATGAATATAAGATAACTCATAAGAGATGTAAGATGCATCATGAGATTTTTAAATTTTTACTGACAAGTTGGCAATGAGGAAATGATCAGTTCACAAGAGTCACTTTAATAATCGAAAAAAAAATAAAAGTAGTGTCGGTTGTGTTAATCACATCTTGGGGAACAGTTGGTTCTCCTTATCCCAGTGAAGGTTCAATAGAGAAAGCTGGCCAGGAGCTGTAGAGAGCAAAGCTACATGGGAACAAAGATGACAGAAGATCACTCTGTTGGGAACAAGACCTAAAAACAAATGCATGCAAGTGATATTATACAGTACACAGACTCACCAGGTTGTATTTATATTCCATATATAACTATTTATAGGCACGTATATATGTATCTACAGTTACAAGTCTTTAAAAGAGAGAAAGAGGTGTATATGGAAGGGCTTGGAGGGAAGGAAGAGATGGGGAAGATTATACATAATCTTAATTTTTTTTTAATTAAAAAGAAAAACACAAGTTTTACCTGGAAAGCTTCTGTTTCAGGTATGTTCTTCTGATTACCAAGCATCTCATTCAGTTTGCACTGAGAAGAGGAAGATCTACTCTAAGCACTAGGATATTGCCTGAACTGGGAGAGGGAAGCTTCTGCGCCTCTCTCCCCAATGCTGATTTCCTCATCGACTGTACAAGCGTATCTCACCCTGAGCCACTGCCTTCCCTGTCAGTCTTCTCTCCAAGGCACTTGCTTCAGTTTGGCCAAGCACATAGTAACCATTTGTTATTGATAGGAGTGAATTTAAGTTCATCGCCGCTCCTGCTATCCTTGTCTAGGTTCAACCTTTTGGTTCACTGCGCAGCCTCGGTTCCCTTTCCATTGTTAACTCATCCTCTCTGCTGTTCCCTAACTCAAGTTCTCAAGAGAAAGAAAAGAAAGAATACGACTTGTCCCAATATTCAACAGGGTGAATTTTAAAATATATAAAAGGAAAGGCCGTATACTGTTTCAAAAAGAGAGTTGAAGTTAAGAGAGAAGGACAGGCGAGAATCCCAGTGAAACCTACTGCTACCTAAACTCTCTGAGCAGCTTGACATCCCCTCCTGTTAAAGAAATCATTTTCCATCTCTGGCCCACCTTTCTCTCTGGCTTTGCAATTCCTTCCCTTTGCCTACCCATGTTTCTGTATTTATGTTCCAAAGTTTCCATCTTGGTTTCTAATCTTCCTTTAGAATGATTCCCGGGGACATATCTATGTAGTCAGTATTCGCTGAAGTCACAGGGATACTAATCACTGTCAGAAAAACACACTGATACTGTATTGCACACATATTGAATTGTTTCAAGTGTATGGCATAACCAGAAGTTCTGTGAAACCTTCTGATGGTAGTGATGGATGAGACCCAGCAGCAAGGAAAAGGAAATTGACACCAGAATATGTTTTCCTGGTCAGGATGAATCATTACCATTTCCGGGATAAATAAGTTCCAAAATAATCAGCTTGCCCCTTTCTGGCTGTTTGGTGTCCTTAAGAGGTAAAATTGTATCTGAGATGTGGTAATTATTTGCATTGTTAGCAGGCGCAAAAGTCTGTGAGTCTATCATCAGGTAGGGTCTAGGGGACTGATAATGTGGGACAGTGACAAGGGCTGAGAGGTGGGCTGGAGCTGTCTGAATGTAGGTGGCATTAGCAGCTAGTTAGTGAGGACCAATGTCATTGAGTCATCCTTGGAAAGAATTTAATGTAGCAGGTCCATTATGCCAACACCGTGGTGATTAACGATGGAGGCTGGGTGACATCAAATGGCTGAGTCATTTTGTCTATTTAGCTATTTAATGTCTCTTCCTTGATGAACAATCTCTGATGGACATTACCATGAACCCCTAAGGCATTTAAACTCCATCTGAACTGTAGGAAACTTCCTGTATTTCCTTTTTATTCTTAACTCAAATGATTCCTTTTATTTTACAAAAAGGAGAGATACCTGTGGCCCCCTGACACTGTTCATTGGGAGTATATGGGACTAGAAAGTTATAGAAGTGCTTTCTTGGCTAACAGCTACATACACAGACAACCTATGTATGAAAGAATCTTGCCCTCCTCTTGTCAGTTGATGAGAAGGTTCTTTATGTAGCCCTAAGAGTGAGCTGAGGAAGAGAAGGCAACACAGTAGCTATCATGGAAGTCTGTGGCAACTGCCACCTGTATGTGCTTTCTTGTTCTGCTTGTTTGCAAGCCTTCAGATAGCCCTTCCATTTCACAATGAGTGGCTATTTGTTCAGCCTAACCTTAAGAGTTAATGTATCAGATGGCTCACGTGAACAATTTTTAAATGTGTGGTCAATTGATAGTGATATTTTTCTCTGTCAAGTCCTAGTAACACAGCCATAATAATTTTCCAATAATAGGTTGGACTCTAGCTCCCTCTGATAGAAAATTGTCTTGCTTGAGAATCATAGGAGTTCAGGTTGTAATCTGCCTATTAGGATTTTCCAAAACCTTCAGATAGCTTTTCACATCATACATATGTCACATATGTATGACATATGTTCCAGACATACTACAGAACCTTTTCTTATTCAGAGTTTTAATTAAAGTTAGTCATCTTCTCTGTTGCTCGGGGCATGGGTTGTGGCCTGTGCCAAGTATGAAATATGCTAATCTCAGAAACCACCACAGAGGCCTCAAAAGTGGGAAATATGAAATGCGATATTCTCTTCTTTTTTTTTTTTTCAAAAGAACATCTGAACACGTTGAAATAATTGTATTTCTTAAAACTACGTTATAGCCCTGAATGATCACTGAAGTATATCTATTTTACCACGGTCTCTAAAGTGCTTCTCATTTATTTCTTATACAGTTTAATTAACCAGTGTCATCACAATAATGTTCTTCAGAAGAAAACCAAAAAAAGATAGAGGCTGGAGGGGTAGCTCAGGGATAGAGCACTGCTTATCTTCCACAAGGCTCTGGTCTCATTCTCAATACACAAAAGGGAAGAAAATAATCTTAAAAAGCATCTATATTCTTTGGGACTGTGTTGTAACAAAGGGCAGAAAACTTAATGCTCACTACTTTAATTCCAGGAAGACACTGATCCTGATACCTCTTTCTGAAAACGACTAGAAAGATCAGCTTCCAGATTAATGAATCCAGAGCTGGTCATCAGCTCTAACAGTGCTCCGGTAGCACAGCAGTTATAAATAGGACTACTACTTGTTTTGAGTAAAGCATTACCATCCACTAAGATCTACCCACCTGTTCTAGAAACTACGTTGGTGACAGAAGTGGAGGATTCAGTGGAAAACCCCGTGGAGCCATCAGGTGTCTCTGAAGTATTGAGAGAAGTTTCATTCAGTAGAAAGAACAACTTGCTGCTTCAAAGGCCAACGAGCAAACAACAGTCCACCAAGTACCCAAGAGACACACTTTGTAACAGTCCACCAAGTACCCAACAGACGCACTTTG
>JANHMN010000011.1:27068273-27085773 GCA_030674055.1 Rhabdomys pumilio
GACACACTTTGTAACAGTCCACCAAGTACCCAACAGACGCACTTTGTTTTACATTTGATGACTAGTAAAGGGTCACCAATTGACTCCCAAACCTGATGAACTCCCTGTGAGAGGGTTCAGGTTTCCAATTATTGATTGGTTCTTGTAGATGCCCACTGTATGTCACTAGAAAGCATTGTCAACTCAGACTTTTTGAACACTAGTCAAAATGATTGCAAAGTCTTTTATCCAAGATATAATTGCTAGTTCTAGGTTCCTTGAGGAAGAACCAAGTGCCTATACTTAACAAACACTTAATATGAGGTTATAAGTTAATCTTTTTTGGATACCTATCTTAACTATTAAGCAGTGAAATCTAAAATTGACAACTGACTCCATTTCCTGAAACTGGATAAAGGATTGTGACCTTACCGTACATACTCACAAAACTCTTATATCTATCTTTAACTGACTCAAATGGATCAATCAAGTATGTCTTTGATGGTTGACTATAAGTACCCTATTATTCATCTCCATGGACCAGGGTGGGTCAGACCTTTCTGACTGTTATTTAGAAATGGTCACTGTATTAGTTACTTTCCTCTTACTGTGATAATACACTAAACTAAAAGCAACTTGGAGGAGACAAATGTTTATTTAGTTTGAAGTTCCAAAGAGGATACGATCCATCATGTTGAAAAGGGATAAAGTAGGAGTGGGAGGCTAGCCACAGTCTGAAAGCAGAGGTCTGCATATAGGAATCAAAGAAAGAGAACAATAAATGAGACCAGGTTTCAAAATCTCAAATCCTGACCCTGGGTAGCTTACTTCCTCCAGCAAGGCTCTATCTCCTAAAGGTTTTGTAACCTTCCTGAAGAGTACAGCCAGTTTACAGCCAAGCATTCGAATTCATGAGCCTGTGGAGGGAAAATCTCATTCAAACTACCACCAGATCCACTTACAATTGTGACCATGTTGTATCTAATAATAAAATCCTACCACTGGGTACCTATTGCTTTGGCATCTCCTTTATTTCTGCTGGGGTTCTCGACTCTGTAAGAGCATCTTCCTGCTGTCCCTGGCCTATAGAAGACAGCCACTACAAACTTCTGTACAAATTCACCTCCCTTTCCCATCAATACCTTCTTTACCACCCAGCAAATGGATCCCTGTGGATTCCTAAGTGGAACATGGTTAGGAGGCAGCTTTCTGCTTTACAAAGCATGTCTCTTGCAATATGAGGAGTTCTGTGAACTTTTCGAGCCATTATTTTTACATCATGAGCCATGATTTTAAACTTTTTTATTATTCAATATGACCTGTAGCTTTTCCTAAACTTCTAAGTTCTAGTCTAGCTGCACCTTAGCATGTTTTACTGTGCTCTTTTTAAGTCATTAAGTCCTGCACTAATGGAAAGTGCTTCCACATTAATAAATTCTCTTTCATACAAATTTCTGTCTTAACTCCCATTACCTTACTATATACTCCTGGGTTCTACAGGCACATGATTTCCAGGCCCTGCAGGGTTGAGGCATGTGTTCATTTTCTCTCCTACCAGTTAAACTGTGACAGCATGATCTTTGCTCTTGGCTTGGTAGTCAGGAGGAAAGTAGAAAACAGAAACGAGGGAGAAGAGAAAAGAAAAGTAGGATCCACAATATCGTAATTTAAGGAAAAATGATAGCTTTCAGCAGCAAGAAACAGAGCTCTTCTGTGACTCAGGAAATCGAAGGTTCAAGATTTTTAAGAATTGCAGCCAGTTCACATAGTAAAGGCAAGCCTGGGCTACATAGTAAGTTCGAAGATGACCTGGTCAAGAGTAGGATAGTGCCTCACAAAAAGTATGCTTTTTTACAAATGCATCAACCTAGATGAAGTACTCCAAGATCAGAAACTCATGCTTTTCCAGTTAAAGCCATATCTTAGTGAAGCAGATGTCTCAGGGTCAGAATGTCCATCTTCTACAAAACCTTACTACACTTAAAATTATCGTCTAAGTTTACTCCCTAGCTTCTCTATCCACAATCTCCTTGGATTTTACAGTTTGCCCTAAATGTTAGGTTAATTAATCTCGGTCTCTCATTTTTTTTTCTCAAATGCCTTAACAGCACAAAACTAAAGCCATCTGAACCAACAATCTTTAATAATATCTGTGTCCTACAACCTCTCAACTGTTAGCACAATCCCTGGGCTGCTGATGGGAGATGCATCTTGTGCCATGTGGCATTATAGTGCACATAGTAAAGGCCACAAAATCTTACACAGCACCTGTAAAAAGCTTCTGACTGCTAGGCAGTCAAGAGATGACATGGCTCCATGTCACCTGCTGGAACTACTCTGGTATTAATGCTTTTAGAAGAGGCTTCTCACAAAACAGACTGTGAGTTAGAGATTTGAATGTATATTTATGGAAAGGATTTGAATATGATTTATGGATATAAGAAAATACTTAGGATGTAAGCGAACAGGATTAGACAAAGGAAGATGCTGAAAAGCGATGTCATTCTAACAGATGATTAAGCCAACCATGAGAGAAGAGTCTCTTCATGGGGAAAAGCCAAGTTCCCTGGAACCTGAATTTTAACTCCTTTGAGGCTCTTGCCCAAGCTCCAGTCCAGATCTTGCCAAGTCTTCCCCTGAACAAGAACCTAAAAATAGCTCCCCTTTGTCCTTTCAGCAGGCCTTCTAAAGAAACCTTTGGATCAACCTGACTCTCAATAAGGTATTAACCATTGTGTTCTAGTTAGGGTTTCTATTGCTGTAAAGAAACACCATAAACCGCAGCAACTCTTACAAAGAAAATTATTTAATTTAGACTGGCTTATATTTCAGAGGTTTAGTCCATTATCATCATGGCAGGAAGCATGGTGGCATTCAGGCAGACATGGTGCTGGAGAAGGAGCTGAGAGTTCTACATCTTGATCCACAGTCAGCAGAAGGAGACTATGTGTCACACTAGTCATAGCTTGAGCATAGAAGACTTCATAGTCCTCTTCCTCCGATAAGGCCACACATCCTAACAGTGCCACTCCCTATAGCCAAGCATTCAAACACATGAGTCTATGGGCCCTTCCTATTTAAACCACCGCACATGAGGTTTTTGTTTTGTTTTGTTTCTTTTTTGTTTTTTGTTTTTGTTTTGCTTTGTTTTAGTTGTAGGAAGTTCAATACCCTCAAATATAGAATGTAAGAAGGAGATAGATGTAGGACCAATTGCCTGAGGAGTTATCAGATCAAGAAGGGGTTTTGATGACAATGGCAACCTTCATATTACTTAATACTCAAAAAGTGTCTGGACATATAAGTCTGAATTTCAGAGAAAAGATCTTGATACAGAATTATCCAGTGGATGAAATCAAGTTGAGAGTCAGTCACCAGGGAAAGTTGAATCTCTTGAGTTTGAGTTGCAGTTCCATATACAGTAGAGAAAAGGCTGTGCCCCAATTACTAGGGCTCTGAACCCAGATTTCCTACCTTCCCATGATTGTTACAAGGAATGAATCTAAAGATTTATACAAAGCAGTTAAATAGCATTTGTCACACTGTAAGCTTTCAATCCATTTTATTTATTATTATCATTAGTATATGAATGGGAACTTAAATGTGAATGGATAAAGGAGGATTTATAGAAGAAAAGGGGGAAAGATAATAGGCTATGGTAGATGGCACGCGAGGGAACTGGGATAGCCTGGAGTTCAGACTTCTGACAATGTATAAACTTTTCTCTGATTATGTCCACCTAAAATGCCACATGGACGCCTCAACTTCACTAACCGTAAAGTCATTAACTTCCTTATGTATTCATTGCTCCCATGGTCTTCCTGTATTTTAATGAATGATGTCACTTCCTTCTTAGGCTCCATTGCCAGCTCCAAACTCCCACTTCGATGCTGATTCCCTAAAACTTAAGGATTATCCTCATTAATCCCTTCTAACAAAAAAAATCTTCTTAATTAACCACTAACATGCTATCCCATCTCAAAATGTCTTACAAATATATTTTCTGTGATTTTAACATTACTCTTTGGTTTCCTCGCCTCTACCTCTATCTTTTATAGTACTCTGTGTGTGTGTGTGTGTGTGTGTGTGTGTGTGTGTGTGTGTGTTCATATTCTACACTGATTTTCTATTAAATCCAAATTCATTTATAGCTAACAAAGTTTTTATGTATCTGTCACACATTCTGCAATCACTTTACACTCACCCGATATCCTGGGCATGTATAACTACCACATATTCCTCAAACTAGACCTACTCTGTTCTGCCCCCCAAATACCTTGATCTCTTCTCCATAGGCTTGAAGAAACCATCTCTTAGATTTCCACTCTTACCACCCTGTATCTCTTCTCATCAAAAATATTAATCTTCTAAGTTCTGTAACAGCTAACTTCTACAGAGCTGTCTAAACAAACTCTCCCTCTCCTCTTACTACACACATAAGGGACTTATTGCTTTGTTTTTTCTTCCCCATCCTCAGCCAACAAACTTTTTGGTTTTTAATTTCTGCATGTCTTTCTCACAAAAGAAGAAATGAAAGTTCATCGAAGAATCTACAGAATCCTTACTATAATGTGATAGAGAAAAACCCATAAAACATATCTTCTAGGCTTCTGTGTACACATCCTGCAGAGTGGTTACCTAGCATACCTGTACTGGGTTCATTTTCACAGCATCACTAAGGTGGTGGCCAAAAAAATAAAGAGATGGGGAAAAGATGTCTCGATTAATAAGAACACTTGCTGCAAAAGTGTGAGGACATGACGCTAAATCCCCAGGGCCTGTGTAAACTGTGAGTCATGGACATACATGCCAATAACCCCAGTGTTGGCAGGCAGAGGCAGAAAACCCCTGGGGCTCAATGGCCAGCCAGCTTAGCAAACCAGCAAACTGAGAGAGGCTGTCTTTTTTTTTATTAACTTTATTTTTTATTCAATATTTTATTTACATTTCAGATGTTATCCCTATCCCATTCCCCCTCCTCCTGCTTCTATGAGGATGTGCCCCCACCGACCACCCAACTCCCATCTCCCGACCCTCGAATTCCCCCACACTCGGCGTCCAGCCTTCATGGGACCAAGGATATCCTGTCCCACCTCTACTCAACAAGGCCATCCTCCCCTACATATACAGCTGGAGCCATGGGTCCCTCCCTATGTGCTCCCACACTGGTGGTTTAGACCCTGGGAGCTCTGGTTGGTTGGTATTGTTGCTCTCCTCATGGGGCCACAAACTCTTTGAGCTCCTTCAGTCTTCTCTCTAACTCCTCCATTGGGAACCCCTTGATCAGTTCAATGGTTAGCTGTGAGCATCCGCCCTTGAATCTGGCAGACTCTAGCAGACCTCTAAGGAGACAGCTAAATCAGGCTCCTGTCAGCATGCACTTCCTGCCATCCACATCAGCGTCTACCTTTGGTAACTGCACATGGGATGGATACCCAGGTGGAACGGTCTCCAGACAGCCCCTCCTTCAGTTTCTGTCCCACATTTTGTCTCCATATTTGCTCCCTTGAGTATTTTGTTACTTCTTCTAAGAAGGACCAAAGCATCCACACTTGGTCTTCTTTCTTCATGAGCTTCATGTGGTCTGTGAGTTGAATCTTGGGTATTTCGAGATTTCTGGGCTAATATTCAATTATCAGTGAGTGAATACCATGTGTGTTCTTTTGCATTTGGGTTACCTCACTCAGAATGATATTTTCTAGTTCCATCCAGTTGCCTAAGAATTTCATGAATTCATTGTTTTTAATAGCTGAGTAATACTCTATTGTGTAAATGTACCACATATTTTTGTATCCATTCCTCTGTTGAAGGACATCTGGGTTTTTTCTAGCTTCTGACTATTATAAATAAGGCTGCTATGAACATAGTGGAGCATATGTCCTTGTTACATGTTAGAGCATCTTCTGGGTATATGCCCAGGAGTGGTATAGCTGGGTCCTCAGGTAATGCTATGTCCAATTTTCTGAGGAACCACCAGACTGATTTCCAGAGTGGTTGTACCATCTTGAGAGACTAAGACTGAAAGTGATAGAGCAGAGCATCCAACATCCATCCTCCTCTGGCTCTTGCTGTGCTCACAGCCATGTATACCCACATATACATCTCACACACATGCCCACACACACACACACACACACACACACAGAGAGAGAGAGAGAGAGAGAGAGAGAGAGAGAGAGAGAGAGAGAGAGAGAGCAGCTTCTCTGAATTAAAAACACAACACACTTACTTAAAAACAAACACCCTAGTTTAAAGGCCTAGTGTGGAAAACGAATGTAAACATCTAATTAACAAAAGTTACCTTGGTTCTCTGCTGTCCTACTTACTTTTTCAAGTTGATATAGCCTAGACGTACCTGAGAGGAAAGCTTCCACTGAGGAATTGGCTTCCTTAAATTAGCCTATAGGCCTATTTGTAGACCTAATCACCCTGACTATCAACTAATGTAGGAGGACTCAACCCACTGAGGTGCACACTCCTAGGCTGAAAGCTAGCTAACCAGGAGCCTGTGAGGTAGCCAAAGAGCATGCCAGGAAGCAGCATTCTCCCACGGCTTCTGTGCTTCTCTGCAAGTGAGCTCCTGTTGACCTGCCTCCATGATGGACGGTAACCAGGAAGTGTAAAATGAAATAAACCCTTTGTTCCTTCACGCTGCTTTTGGTCATAGGGTTTTATCACAGCAACTGAATGAAACCAGACCATGTGCTGAGATAAGGTTTTGGATATAGTGAGTTACTTAAAATATAAAAATTAATTACTCCTTTTTTACTTTACAAAATGTAACTAGTAGAAAAAGCATCTAGCTAGCATCTGCCTTCCATTCTATCCTTTTGACCAGCATCAATAGAGAAGACAAACATTATCAAAGGGAGGAAAATTGAATTTGATTTATAATTCTGTTCCTTAGCAGTAATTACTCTTCATTTCTCCAACATCATTAAGGGCAGGGAAGAAAATACTCACGTTGTGGCATGCATATTTTCAGTGGGTTTACAGTTGCTGTTATGCTGTATGTTTTGTTTCATATTTCTTCGTGCTATAAATCCTTAATAAGTCTTTGTGCCATCAAAAAAATCCCTGTAGTGACATATAATTATATGCTCAGTACTTAATTAATTACTAAAGTTTCTAAAAATATTTCCAGTTGGGCATATACTGTACACTTACCCTAACGTATGGAGTTCCTTTTCCCTGTCTGACTAGGCTACAAGCAGACAGACTCTATCATGTTTGCTTGTGTACTTGACGCACAATTCAGTAAGTATACAATCAATGAATGGATCAACAAAGCAATTACTGTATTATAAAACTGTCAAATGTTAATAGTTAGACCAAATAAGAAATCTTATATTTTAATTATCACCAATAAAGGCTCCTCAATGCACTTTTCTTTAAAGAATATCATTGCTTTGAAAAATATTGCTGTCATGTGAAAGTGTATATATCACAACAATAGCAACTTACCGAAAAACGAGATCGAGAAATGCTGTGATCCAAACAATACATATTTATGCCAATTTGACTGAACAGTGACATGAAGTTAGGAGACAAGTACGTCTGCTGTGAGGTGGGTTCCAAGAAAGATGGAAATTTGAAAATTTGTGGGGACAGCAAACAACAAATCAGGTCCCAGAGACGTAAACAGCAAAGTCAAAATAAGAAAGCAAAAGTCTATACCTGGACTCTGTCAAGGACAGTTTCCCAATGACTCAGTTTCATGACACTTGTGTGTAGCTCAGAGCCTGTATACCTGGAGTGATGTGTGAATATCTGTTCTTTGGATAAACAAAAATTAGCTCTTAGGGAAATTCTAAGTGTTATGTCATGGAGATCAAGTCTACCTTGCTCAGGGCACTATGCTTGGTGCTTAATGCAAAATATGTGCTGAATATTAGCATGGCCTCAATGAAAGAACAAATGAAACAAATAAAAGAAAAAAGGAAAAGAAACGGGAGACAATCTTAGAGCAATCCATGTCTTTACTCATGGGTTAAAGTATAGATGTGAATCTGCACTTCCGTTGTCTGTATCCTGTTTTTCTGTTTTTCCATGGGGTTATCTTACACTGAAGAAGATCTATTTGTACTCTCAAGAGCTAGTGAACGAGTGAGCCAGGTAGTCTGACCTGGGAAATCTTGGCTGAGTTACCAATAATGGAAAAATATTAGACAAAGTCAAACTTGCATAATCTGAAATTTAGTTGGGAATAATCCTTAGCTAGGCTGGTTATTTTGTGACTGCATATTCTCTTTTTAGGATGGTCTTTGAGATATTTTGGGATTACACCAAAACAGAGAGGAGGACACAGAGACATTCTATACACGCCATGTTCCAGCATTCACCCTATCTCCCCATTGCTGACCTGAATATTCTTCTACGAACTGTTTTATCTGTCATGTATTAAGCCCACAATTCCCTCCCTGCTAAAATTCTCTGCAGAACCACATGGTTCACAGCAGTACTGAAGGGCATTTTATACTTTAAAAAAATGTCATAACTGTGCAAAGCTGGGATCAGTGTGGAACAGGATATGAGTTAGTAATATCAAATCTGGGTCCTAGGATTACAAACCCTTAACGAGTATCCACCAGGACTACACACCCCATAAGAAGTAATTACATCCAACTAAAGGTTGAAATTTTAAAAGTTGCAATTTAGGCCTGGAAGGATGGTTCAGTGTTTTACAACACTGACTGTTCTTACAGAGGAATGAATTCAGTTCATAGCACCCACATGATGCCCCACAATCACCTATAACTCCTGCTCCCGGAGATTCACTGCCTTCTGGCCTCCAAGAGCACAAGGACAACCACATGGTACATATAAATTCATAGAAGTAAAGCATACATACACATAAAAGTGAGTACATAAAATTTTAATTTGCAATTTCTATATTTTACTTTTTAAAAATAGATACTAAATTCGTAGGACAGTTGATGGACATAATAAAAAATTATTATAGTAAATTGATATTATATTGGCCAAAAGGCCTATGGGAAAATATATTTAGACATTAAGAGAGTTTAAGGACTCTGAGCCTAGAGTTCTTTTTTATATTGTATTCAAAGCTGTCTTCAACATTAAGTAGAAAATTTGAAAGGGTTTAGTGGGTAAAATACCTTCATGATTAACAAAGGCATCTAGTCAAAAAGTATAGAAAGTAGATTTTCATGTTATCCTTTTATGTATAAATCCTCCCATACAGACTACTAATTTCCCCTCTTTAAAAATGTATTAGATTTTGTTTAGTGTATGTGTTTGCATGCATATGTGAACATGTGTACGGGTCAGAGGACAATTTGTGGAAATTGGTTTTCTCCTGAAGCCATGGGAGACCCAGGGATCAAACTCAGGTCAGACTTGGTGGCAAGCATCTTCATCTGCTGAGCCATCAGACCGGCCCTACAATGTCCTCTCTTGACACTCATCATCCTTTTCTTACCCTTTCCACTTGGTGTTGTAATTATTATGGTATCTATACCGTTATTCTCAGGGCAGATTCTCATTTTAGCTACCCAGATATTTACTGAGAATCAGGTACTAGTACACTGCTTCTTAACCTTCCTGACATGGCAGCCCTTTAATACAGTTCCTCATGCTGTTGTGATCCCCAACCATAAAATTCTTTTCATTGCTACTTCACAGCTGTAATTTTTCTACTGTTGGGAATTGTAATGTAAATATCTATGTTTCCCAGTGTTTTTTGACAACCCCTGTGAAAGGGCTGTTTGACCCTAAAAGGGGTCGCAATCCACAGGTTGAGAATCACTGTGCTAGTTTGTGCTTTTGGAATGTAAAAAGGGCAAAGGAAATATTTATAAATGTTTTTATCCTACAAGATAGATATTTTAGCCAACTATAAGAAACTGCTGTTCATTTACTGTGATGACAAACAAGCATTATAAAGGGGCTGGTTGAAGGTTTTGGTTGAGATAAGACAATTTCTAAATAAATGCCTTTCAGGATTGATGGACATTCTGAACTCACAGAGACCATGGCAGCAGGCACAGGGTCTGCATGGCTCCAATTCAGACAGAGCCTGGCACTGAGATGGGGAAGTGAACCTGAGACATGAGCTCCTGTCCCAACCAAGAACTTCTCTCAATTTGAGAACCGTTGGCAAAGAAAATATTAATTTCTCCAAGGGAGACTCATTGGATATATAAACCACAGTTAAGGGCAGCCCCCATGCCCAGTGTGAGATGGCCAACATAAAAAGAACTCAAAGAGATTTTCAAAGATTTGTGTCTCACATTCCCTTTTCTGGAAATATTTTTTTCACCTTACTTGTTTGCTTGCAAATTATGGCTTTTGATTTTGTGTTTTCATGGTGTGTGTGTGTGTGTGTGTGTGTGTGTGTGTGTGTGTGTGTGTGTGTTTCTCACGCTCTGTTTCTTTTTCCTTTCTTTCTTTGTTAGTTTGTTTTCTTTTATTCCTGTTCATCTTTTTGATTTGCCTGTTTATTTTTTTAAGAGAGAAAAGAAGAAGGCATGGTGTTGGAAGAGTAGGCATGGGGGGAGGATCTGGAAGCAGATGAGGGAAGAAAAACATAATCAGAATATATTGTACAAAATAACTTTATTTTCAATCAAACAAAATTCCTTACTGCTGCAATACTGTGGAAGATACTGTAACTTCCTATTCTGGTATTCTTAAAAAAAAAAAAAAAAAAAAAAAACATGGGTGCTCTCTGCTCTACAGAGGATGAAAGGACCAGGTGCACAATCTAAGTTCTGGAACTCAGAAGTCTTTATGTGGAGCACGAAACAATTCCAGTATTGTTCTCAGGCCAGCCAGAGAATTAGTTCAGAGCTGACAAGCCCAATATTATTACGATCCTTTAAGAAATACTCACAAAATAAGTGTGTGCGCACATGTGCTGAGTTGGAGTGTGTTAGGTTACCATTTGTCGAGTTCATGTCTGCAAAACTGAAAGGTAATCTATTCTGATCCTTGGCTAAGGTCACACAGAAGTATAAGCCAGGACATTCAATTCAGACCAGACCCTTAAATTCTTTATGTCACTGGGCTCTGCGAACATTAAACTCATTGCCTCCTGGGAAAACAAAAGGACACTTGACATATAAAGATAATTTTGTAACAAAGAAAAGGAATCTCGGGATTGTCTCTCTGAGATCATTGCTTGGGGACAAGCCCCAGGTGTGGAGAAACATTGATATTACTAGGTTTATAGAGAAGATTATGACAGATGCAGTCTCGGTGACTAAATGATGAGGTGCTCTAAATGATGAGGTCAGCCCCAGGGTGAAGAAGACAATGGGCTTGCCTCTGTGGAGGAGGTAGAACATTGCAGTTACTATTCCATGAGAGCTAATGAGGTGTCTCCCTCTCCTGGGTTGGAATAGCTCCCTTGTTTCTTGCTCTCTTTCAGCCCTTTTTATCTAAACCCGGTTCAAGGAAGGGCAGATGGAGAAGCAAATCCTGGAAATCCCAAATATTACAATTCATGTTCAAAATGATGCTGTGGCTACAACCCAGACTGGAAAGAGGACATTTACCTGGTACTACGGGTGGGAGGATGCACCAAAAAAGACGTGAGCTGCACAAGGGAGAAGGGGAGGAAGAGAGGTGTGACCTCCACAGCTACCAACTTGAAAGACTGATCTAACTACTAAGAATTTAAAAAAAAAAAAAAGCTGGCTGAATATGTCAACTGAAAAAAAAAAAGTAAAAATAATCCTTAATACAAAGGAAGTTGCCATACTGCCCCCATTCCTATAAGTTTCTTATCCTACTTGATCAGGACAAATCAGTAATGCTGTAAATCGAGACTCCCTTAATCTCAAGAGCCTAGCAATACAGACTACATAACTAATTGGTCATAGTCTTCTAGAAATACTATCAGATGTCCACACTTTTAGTTCATCTAAAAATATTCTTATCTGATGGATCTGGAAAGGGACCCTAGAGGTAAATTTTTAGCTAAGCTACTCATGTCATGCTGATGTGAGGCCAAGGATCAGTCTTTGAGAAACACCACTGTGCCCAGTGGTGTTTAACTGAGCCCTCAGGAGCAGAGGATTAATAGACAGATGTTTACCTGGCTGATCCAAATAAGAAAGTAGACGAAATATAGAGTAAGAGTAAACAAGCTTTCTCCTCAAGGGTTTCCTCTAACTAGGAAACCATAAAGGATGACAAAAAAAAAAGTCACAAGGAAATGACAAGAGACTATAAAGTTGACTAAACAGTCGTCCACTGGCTGTTCACTTAATTATAAATATCAATTGCAAATGATACATAAGAGTCAACTCCAATACATTTCCTATTGTCCCCACTTGTGTCCTACCTAAGAATTCTTAAATCTTTCTAGAGGTGGCTAAAGTATCGTTCTCTTCAGGACTTTATAAGGATTCATTTTTAGTCTTACAAGTCCTGCCTCTTATTTCATTGAACTCTGAGGCAATACAGACAGGGAGCGAAGAATACGGTGTAAGACCACTGTGATTTTGAAGCCTGCTTTCTCAATTAGATGAAAATTTTAGGTTCCTAATGTCCTTGAAAACCCCAGTTTCCTCTGAAGATGTTAACATTCTTGTAGGGATAACCTAAAATTATATGCATGTGAGTAATCAGTAAATGACCAGTGTGGTACAAGTGAGAGACCTTCTGCAGGGAGCTGTCTAGGGAACAGTTTCCCAAAACTGAGTCTTTACTGTACACACTTATGCAAAGGGAAACAATCGTTTGTATTGCATTTATTACTTCTGTTTCTATTCCTCCTTCCTATCACACAAATCCAAACACGGAGACTTTAAGAGGCATCACAACTGTCGTTTGTTTCTTGTTGGTATTGAGCACCCACTTGGAATCTTAGGGCCATCATTCAATGGGTACAGACCAGCACACTGAGAATTGTACCTCTTTTTTTTTCTGGTATATTCTGAAAGGGGTAGTTCATATTTGCGTAGTAGTAAAATAGCAGGACAGCAAGGTCAAAAACATTTAATGGTCAATACAGTGTGCTTCCATTTTATTTCTCTAAGCATATTGACTAACTGTGACTATCATCTATCACTACCATAGGTACATTAAAGAAAGTACATACTAGCATTTTAAAAACAGAAAGACATAATACACACATGCACACACATGCACACAAATACACACACAGACATACACTGCATTACTGTCCATGTATGTTTGTTCCATCTTGAAGTAAAAGAGATTTAAGCTGAATCAAGTATTTTATAGGTTAGATGCTTTCTTGGATGGGTATTTTTATCACTGCAAAGCTTTTTTTGTTCCTGATTGGTTTTATCCACAGATCTCTCCACTGCAAGGGACATGCCTGTGTTAGTGACTGAATGTAGTCTACTGACTATCGTCTGCTCTGAAGTTTAGTAATTACCTGGAGACCACACGCCCTTTCCCCATGGCCAGATTTCTTTCCATTCATTTGAACAACACAACATGGAGCATCTAGCCAGTGAAAGGGGGCTGCTCCTGCTGATGGAAGCAGATAAGAAGAACATTAACACTGACGAGCAAACCGGATTGAAGGTGAGGCGTGTGGGCTGATATGGAAGAATGGCATACAGCCAGACCTCATGCAGGCTATTAAAAAGTATGCAAGGGATTCCTGACTCTCCCGTATCCCCTACAGTCTGTTTTCCACTTTTCAGCCGATTGTCCCTCTGAAACATAAGTTAGGTTATGCCATCTGGTAAAAGTGCCCTCCTACATTAACACCGGCAAGAAGCTCTTGTTATACCTTCAGGGGCTCCTTACTTTCTGGCCTGTTTTACAAGCCTGCCTTTTTCTGTGTTTTCAATCTTTTCAACTCCGTACAATTTCTATTTTTTTTTAAATGTGTATGGGTATTTTTGCATGCATGTGTGTGTGTGTGTGTGTGTGTGTGTATGCACCATGTGTGCACAGAAGCTGTAGTGGGCAGAACAGGGTGCAGGTCCCTTGGGACTGAAGTTAGGTATTGTTCGGGAGCAGATGCTGAGAATTGAACTGAGAAGCCAGTACTCCATCTCCCTTCCTGTCAATTCATTATTATTCCTTAAACACAATGGGATGACTTAATGTATGTGTTACACCAAAATTCATAGATTAGAACTTAGAATCCCACTGTAAAAGTATAAATAGGTAGAACCCTTAGAAGCTAACTAAATCATTAGAGTAGAACGCTTATAAATGATGTTAATTGTTTTTATGAAAAGAACCAGGGGATAAGTTAAGCCCTGTGGTGGCTTGAATATGCTTGGCCCAGGGAGTGACATTATTAGGAGTTGGGGCCTAGTTGGAGTAGGTATGGCCTTGTTAGTGGAAGTGTGTCACTGTGGGGGTGGGCTTTGAGACCCTCCTAGCTGCATGGAAACAGTCTTCTTCTAGCAGGCTTCAGATGAAGATGTAGAACTCTCAGCTCTGCCTACACCATGCCTGGATGCTGCCATGTTCCCACCTTGATGATAATGGACTGAACCTCTGAACCTGTAAGCCAGCCCCAATTAAATGTTGTTCATGTAAGAGTTGCTTTAGTCAAGGTATCTCATAGAAGTAAAACCCTAACTAAGACAAACCCTTTAGCGTCCATGTATGGATGTGGCATCCATCTCGTCAGGACTCACAAGAATAGTGCCATCCTGGGAGTCGAAACAGACTCTCCAGACCTTGATGCTGCCAATTCTTTAATTTAACTTCTGGTCTCAAAATTAAAATAAGTAAATTTCTATGTCTTTTGCTATTCACATTAACCAACACATAAGTGGCAATGTCCTTATTTCAGGGACACAGCAATTGTTCTTCTCTCTGCATGGAATGTTCTCCACCAGATAGCCACATCGCTGCCTGGTTTATTTCCTCTAGATCTCTACTTTAGAATCACTTTTTAAAAGCCGTTTACTCAAGCTCTCTCACCTCCTGTATTTATTTATTTATTTATTTATTTATTTATTTATTTATTTATTCATTCATTTTTACAGTACTTGGCTTGTAGAACATGGAGTCTAAGGAATAAAACTATTCAATAAATTGAATGAATGAACAATCAAATAAGGAATATGCACACGATGATGACAATGAATTTTGCCCATTATTCATTAGGAGAATCCACAAACAATCACTATTTGGTGTATTTTTTTTTAACAAAAATAATTTCCTTCCACTAACTCCTACCATACTTTTCTTTCCTGAAATGCCTTGGGGATAATAAAGAGGCCAGAACTTGCTACACATATGACTGATATCAGAGCCTAACACATATACCTGGCTCTGAATGTCTCTCCCCCAAATCTGTGTGACTTGGCCAGTTAACTATCTCCCTAGATTTGCCCTCTTCCTGGCTTATGGTCAATTGATTTTTTTTTTTTTTATAAATAGGAGAAAACTTTTTTTCTCATGGAATTTCATAGCCCTGTCTCTAAATTCTCACTCCAGTTTTAGATTTGTGTTTTCTCTAGGATGACTGTGGAGGCAAGGGAATACATGTCCATTATTTTAGGGGAAAATCATTCTTTTAACTCTAAGGATAGAATCCAACTTTATTATTTCTCCAAAATAGACAGAATCAACAATCTAACAATATGTCTCTTGTCTGGGGTTTAGTCTTAGATAAAAATCATAGAGGAAGTTCCAATAGAATAGACCTTGATTTTACACAATACAGATTGTGTAAAATATAATCTATATTTTTCAGTTTTCAGGTAATAAACCCCTCTAGTCCTCCTGTTTTTCCAAACAACTATTGAAGAAAAAGTCCATGCAACTCTGTGAGGAAATCTAATAATGTGTAAGCATGGGGAAATCTAAAGTCAGATTTAGAAAAGCAACAAAAATCATTTCTCCAAAGGAAATCACCCATAGGATTCACTAAGCATGTCTACAGGATTCTTAACCACTTCAATCTGAGGCACGTTTCCAGTCTCATCTTCCCCAGACAAATAAAATGCTTACATTCCCCTAAACAACAGCAGCAGGAACAGCAAAACAAGTTAAATGATTAAAGAAAAATGATAATCTAACTTAAAGTTAATTCTCAGTTCTGCAGTACGGGGGTGGGAGACTTACCGATAATGGATAAAATGTTTTATATTTTTTAACCTTCAAAAACATTAAGATGTAGTCTATACCCCTTTACAAGCATAATAGTTATTCATGGAATGAGACCAATGTCATCAATTCTTTAAAGTAACTGAAGCAGCATATCCTTGAAAAGAAAAGTAAATGACTTTTCTTCCAAAGCAATGGTAAATGAAAAGGTAAAAATAGATGAATTGCTTCGGCAAGGGTGGCTTAGTTTTAGTCGTTCGTCCCTGTTTTCTGTCTTGTTTTTCTATTTGTAGTAAGGTTAGGATAAACCTGTTTTGCTTTGTTTGTCTGTTTGGGTTTGAGATTTTGTTTGAAATCACCCAGGGAACCTTTCTTCTTTCCTTAGTCACTAAGGAAAACATTAACAGACTGATAAAGACAGCTCAACTGAGAGCTGAATTATTCTCTATAACCTGGTGCTGCAAGGATTAGGCAGTAACAGACCAAACTCTAACTACTTAGGACCACTCTATTAGGACTCAGATCTCAGGCCTCTAATGTTGTTTGCAGACAGTCTGTAACCATTGTTGTACACCCCACTGTTGTCATCAGAAGGCTCAGGCTAAGGCATTCTTTTTCATGTTCAAAATTGGTCTAAACACCTCCAACCCACTGAGCTAAGAGCTTTGGTTGAATCCAAAGCCTCTAGCAAAAACTCGGTCACTTTTTATTTCCTTCAATAGAAAACCTTCTTGAAAGAACTGCCTTTTCTCCCTTTCCTCTCCATATACTCTCCCACTCAGTCCAGCTTTCTCTCTAACCTACTTCTCTGCTAGAACTGTCCTTATTCAGTCACAACACGCTACACATCCAAGCAACCATTGAGCTGCATTCAGTACAGTTTATTTTTCTCTTTTCTGACCCATAGCACAGTCTCTGGATTTACTTCTGAATTTCTAATTTGTCTGAATTGCCTCCTCTGCTTCAGTTCCTCTAGATGAGATGATTCTTGGTCTTCATCTACATTCTTCTTCATAATCTCATCTAGTTCCACCATTACAGATCATCGTAGCCTAGAATTCATATCTCCTTCTGAGATCCCTTCCCTATATCACAGTTTAGTATATAATAGTACATATTATCCTGCTTTAATCTCCCCATATGTATCTATCCAGGTCTTCCTTTTGCTTGACCTTTATTCACTCAGTTGCGCAGAAGCCAGTTGATAGCCTTGAGACTTTTCCCTTTTGCCCCTGGCCGTACCCAATCTTTACAACCCCTACAATCCCTCCCTAGTTCAATACATCAGCAATTCTCAAGTAAACTATGGTTGCTTGAGAGATTTGTCTCATTGTAAACTAGTTTCCTCAACAGGACTTTGAAATCAGGTAGTAATCTCTCTTGCTCTGTCCTGTTTCAAGCTTCTCCTCATAGTCTTCAAGGCTCTTTACAGTTTTCTTTTCTCCATATCCATGCCCTCTCTTGAATTCGGTGATAGTGGTGTTTTCTGGTTTTCCCTGGA
>JANHMN010000011.1:27089909-27137409 GCA_030674055.1 Rhabdomys pumilio
TAGTATCTCTCTCCATCCTATCTATAGCTCCTATCTGTATCCTATAGCATCTCTCTTCATCCTAGCTATAGCTCCTATCTGTATCCTATAGCATCTCTCTCCATCCTAGCTATAACTCCTATCTGTATCCTATAGTATCTCTCTCCATCCTATCTATAGTTCCTATCTGGGTTCTCTCTTCATACCCCCATCTTGCATTATTTTTTCTTAATCCTCCATGACCAGATTTGCTTCCCAGCTGCTTTAGTAGAATCCACAAGTCCTTAACTCCATTCTCACAAGATAACACAGTTTCCCTTTTGCATAGATACCATGACTGGTAGTCATTTGCCCAGTGGCAACCAAGGTTTTTCTTCAGTCTGTTATTCATGTAGTGGTTGGGCTGATATTTAAAATAAATCCAGGTCATCAAGCCACTCCTTCCTTAAAAATCTTAGCAGATCCTAACCATTCACAGATAAGTCCCACGTTCTCTATAGTGATGCAAAGTAGCTTGCCACCTCCCACTGTTATCTCCAGTCTCAGCTCTGCTCACTTCCTGCAGCATGCCAAGTGAGGAATGGCTCCCAGCTCAGATAGTGCTGGTTTCCTCCCTGTGCCTTATTTAGCTCGCCTTGTACTGCTTCCCAAGTGCGCATGCACTCTGCTCCCTCAACTATCATCACCTTGACTTCTAGCTCAAGAGAGTGTCATCTCTGCAGAGAGCCTGTGAATTCCTGGAGGTTGGGGTTTTCATTTTCATCGTCAGTATTCTCAGTTTTAACCTGATACAATACAGAGAACTTGTTGAATAGACAGCTTTGGAAAGAGTGAAAATAGCCACAGCATTGCTAAAACACTTCGACAAACCCTTCACTGGAGATATTTAGCCTTGTTACCTAATGATATTAATAACTGGTATCCATTTGTGCCATTACCCTTGCAGTGCCAGATTCTTAGCTTAATATAACTTATATATGTGATTCCTTAATCATAATAAATATTAGATATTAATATGTAGTTTTAAAGGTAAGAGGATAAGATAGGAAAAATAGAAATGCCTCTAAGATGCACAAGTAATAAGAAATTTAGATTGAAATTCTCAGCATCTATTTTTTGCCCAAACAACCATGCTCTCTCCCTGACAGAGGAGCAGCTGGGCCCTAATGTAGTCTAGTACTTGGTCACTTTATGGAAGCCAAATCCTTCCTCAACTCAAATTCTAGCTGGTCAATACGAACAAAGGGATAAGCAGTGATTTGACATTACAGCACAAGAATTCAGCTGCATAATTAATAGGTTATGCTTATATGTCCAGCTTCCTATAGTAAAGGGAGTTTGGTAAAGGGAATGCAGTAGAGAGAATCTCATCTAAATAGATGGTGGAAGACAGCTAGATGTTTACACAGGACAAATGAATTCTTAATATATACTATACACAGTAAAATACTCACGGAACATTGCTTCCCTGCAAGAGCTGGTACTATAGCCTGTCTTCCTGTGACTGTGTCTCACCATCTCTCTTTAGGACTCAGCGAGACCCTGAGCACATGCTGATCCCACAACACACAGAGCCAGATTCAGACAATTAATGTCGTGATTTGTTTTTGCTGCTATCGGAACTGGTAACTCAATGAGAGCAGTGGTTAATGTGGCATTTTATAAGCAACAATGAATGACTCATGGTTAGCGATTAGCAATAAATTAGTACGGTTATCCTCACCATGAGGAAAAGGTCTACAACTGCGAGGTCCTGTCACAGCGTGGGAATAAGAAAGCTGGAGCCAGGTCACACAAAATCAAGGACTAGTTCTCCAAGGAGTGCAGATCTGCCTCCTCAACACTTCTGCACAGATACGAAGATCGGCCCTAGGGTCTCTCAACACTGCATGATGTGTCCTCCATCACAATAATGTCACTCACCTCTGTACCCTGCTCTCCAATTAAGGAATGACCTTGTCGTGGGTTTTGGTCCAAGATTTCTCTGCTTTTCATACTGAAAGTCCTACACCCCAGCCTTCCATTTATGCTAATAGTGGTAGGCAAAGTAAATGCTCTCCAAGATGTCTTCATCTTAAATCCTAGGTCCTGGGAATAAGGTTCCTTAAATGGCAAAAGAGACTTTGAAGATCAACTAAGTTCGGAATCTATGGTCCTAACAATTGAGACACCTTCTCTGGCTGTAATCAGAGGGAGATGTGAGTACAGAAGCATGGTCACCAAGATGTGCTGTTACCAGCTTCAAGGGGGAAGTAAAGTAGGCTCTGGACTTGTGAAAGTCAATGAGATAGATTCTCTGCAAGTCCCTAGAAAGAAATACAACTTTCCCTCGGCTGACACTGATTTTAACTTAGTGACATCCATATTAGGGGATGACTTACAAAAGCATAAGATCAAAAATTAATTGTCTTATATTTGTGGGCTTTTTTTTAAAAAAGTAGTAGAAATATATTACAAAAGCCAATTCATTCTTTTTTATTAAGATTATCCTATATTTTAAAAACTGTGGATTTAACATTTTGAGAATCCCTTTAGTGCTGCTAAGTGATGACAAAAACCATTGGTCATTTAATCCCTAATTCTCTAGAGCAGAGAGCTCTAATTCCCCATAGGTATCCAGTTACCTTTCAGCTGAAACCACTTGGCTGTGCAAATGTCCTAAAACTGGAGCTCTCCAGCCAAGTCTCCTGCAGAGACATTGTTGAGACACAAATTGCTGAGCCTGCTCCAGATTTTCTAACTTGAAAGAACAAAAAAGGACCATTAAAAATGGTCATTTCTAACATCCTCTCAGGAGATGCTGATGTATTGATCTGAAGCTATATTTTTAAAAAAGTGTTTTTGTTTATTCTTTAAGAGTTTCATACAATGTATTTTATTTTCTTAAGAATTTTTTATTTATTCTCATATATTATATCCCATCTGCTGTTTTCCCCTCCCTCTTTCCTCCTCGTTCTCCCCCACCTCCACCCTCACCCCCAACATACACTATTTTTCTGTTTCTCTTCAGAAAAGGAGAGGCCTCCCAGAGATGTCAAGCAGACATGGTATGTTAAGTTGCAATGAGACTAGGCACCTCCCCTCATATTAAGGCTGGATTAAGCAACTTGGTAGGAGGAAAGGGTCCCAAAGGCAGGCAAAAGCATCAGAAACAGTCCTTTCTCCCACTGTTAGGATTCCAACAAGAAGACCAAGGCACGCAACCATAACATACACACAGAGGGCCTAAGTCAGACCAATGTAATCTCCCTGATTGTTGATTCAGTCTCTTTGAAGCCCTATGAGCCCAGGTTAGTTGATTCTGTGTTTTTCCTTGTGGTGTCCTTTATCCATCTGGCCCCTACAATACTTTTCCCCTTCTTTTGCAAGATTCCCCAGATCCTCCTAATATTTGACTGCTGGTCTCTGCATCTGTGCTTTGGAGGAGGGGAGAGGTACAATGTAGGAAGAGGCTGGAGGGAGAGAGTACTGGAAGAGACACCTGGAATTTGGGGGCATTTCCAGGGCAAGATAGGAACCTGGGACAATGAAAAATCCCAGGAATTTAAAAATTCTAGTAAAGCAGGATAAGGAGCCTGAAGGCTGTCTCCTGTACCTAGACAAGACTTCCAGTGGAGGCATTGGGACACCAACCCACACAAAACCTTCGACCTATACAAATTTGTTCTGACTGCATGATGTGCTGGGGTAAAAGCAGCACAGAAATTGTGGGAGTGTTCAACCAAACATTGCTCCAGCTTGAGACCCATACCACTAGAGGAAGCCCACCCCCAGCATTGCCTGGATGGTCAGGAACCAAAGGCTAGATAGCCCAGGGAACTAGAATAGAACCAAACATGCCCTGCAAAAAGAGACCCATAGTGGAAGAGAAACTGATTCTTAATGATATTCTGCTATGCTCATAGATAGGAGCCTAGAATGATCATCATCAGAGAGGCTCCATCCAGCAATAAATGGAAACAGATGCAGAGATTCATACAATGTATTTTGATCCTATTCATCCCTCCACCAACTTACTGCCAGACCTTTAGACCTCCCTACTCACTCATCTCCATACTATCTCTCCATAAAAACAAATAAATATTTTGATTAATTAATTAGATTTAAAAACCATAAAATCTAGTTTATGTTGACTGACAATTCCTAGGCATTGGTTCTGCCCTGGAATGTGGTCAGTATACCAGGTGTCACTCCACTGAATACAACCAACTTTCCCTCTACCAGAACCAATCAACAGCCAATAGGCCTTCATCTAAGTGCAAGACTTCACATCCATTTCCCCTCCACCATCCTGGGATTCTGTATGCTTGAGCCTGTGTGGGTTTTGTGCATGCTGTCACAGTGTCTACGAATTCACATGTGCATGTGCCCCCATGGTGTCTAAAATTCAGTTTCCTTGTAGTCATCCATCACCTCTGTCTCTGACATTTCTTCTGTTTTCTCTTTTGCATAGATCTCTGGGCATTGAGGGGAGAGATGTGATATAAACATCTCACCTAGGGTCAAGAGACTCGTATTCTCTGCACATTGACTGGTTGTAGCTTTCTGTGACAATGGTCACCTCTAGCAAGAAGTGCCTCCGATGAAGGTTCAGTGATGTACCCATCTGAGGGCATAATAATGTCATGAGGAGTCATTTTATCGCTGTGTTCATTTATCAGAATAGTGGTAGATTTTCTCCCAGGGCTCATGATCTATCTAGCCTCGGGTTCTTGCCCCCACTGACAATGTTGAGTATGTGTTCCATCTCATGGAATGGGCCTTAAATCCAATCAAAAACTATCGGTTACTTCCATAATCTATCCATACCATTATTGTGCTAGTGGTTACATCTTGCCAGGCAGATCATTACTGTAGTTCTCAGGATTCACAGCAGGGTACAAGTGATGATTACTTTTCTCCTTCACTAGCATTCAGAGCCTCTTTTGGCACAAGGAACACTAGCCAATAGGAATGAAACTTCCAGTGTAGTACAAGATGGATTTCTCCATGTTCTATGACGCAAGTACATGATGGCTTCAGTGATAGGCTCTTTCCATCAAGTTCTATAGGTACTAATGGTATTAGCAATAGCCTGTGATGTTTTTATGGAGATCTATGTGACCCCATTGATCTAACAACTCCAAAAGATAACAAATTACTTGTTCTATGGTTTTAATTTAGTGGCGTATAGTGTTTAATAAGGGAATTGTTTCCCCTTTATAAGGCAACTCCATTTAAGTTCTCTTTCATTCTCTCTCTCTCTCCACATTATGTATATGTATATGTATATGTATATGTATATGTATATGTATATGTATATGTATATGATGTATATGATGTATATGATGTATATGATGTATATGATGTATATGATGTATATGTATGTGTATGTGTATGTGTATGTGTATGTGTATGTGTATGTGTATGTGTATGTGTATGTATAGTATATGTATATGTACATGTACTATACATATATGTATACGTACATGTACATGTACATGTGTATATGTGTATATGTATATGTATATGATGTATATGTATATGATGTATATGTATATGTATATGATGTATATGTATATATGTATACACACACACATGTGTGTGTATGTGTATATGTAAGCTTCTATAGGAGTAGGTTTCCATATTAATTTTTCACAAAACCTTCAATGTTAGTTATTCTTCCCCATATTCCCTCCTCTGTTATGCCTTTTCATATCCAATCCTCTTTTAATCCTCCAAGAAATGGAATCAACAACCTGAGACTAGATAGGCCATAGGCCAAGGGGAAAACATAATACTATTATTCTGGTAAAGGAACATATCAATAAAATGACTCCTAACAACATAGTGCTATACCCATAGATTAGCATCTTGCTTAACTCACATCAGAAAAGCTGCTTCTTGCAGCAAATGGTAATTAACTCAGACGGCATACAGAGAGAGTGAGTGACTTTGGAGCACTCAATCCTAAAAGGGATGGATTCATCAAACTCTGCTCCTCAAGGCTCAGGGATCTATGCAGAAGAGGAAGCAGAAAGACTGCAAAAGTCAGGGGTGATGGATAACTCCAAGGAAACAGCATATTCAAGACACAATAGGACTGATGCATATATGAACACACAGAGACAGTGGCAGCAAACACAAGACCTGTACAAGTTCAAGCCAGACAGGGTCCCAGCTGAAGGGGGAATGCTGATACCTTCTGGCAAGGAGAAAATGAATTTTCTCCAATGGAGTATCACTGTGTATCAATCACACTCTAGAGCAGGCTGCATGCCCAGGAATAGATGAACGACATCAAATTGAACTCAGTGGTATTTTGTGCACTATTTATTCCATTTTCCTTTCCAGTTGGTCTTATTTTCTGTTTGCTTGTATTTTCATTTTTGTGGTTTTGGCGGGGGCTGTTTTGTCTTAGTTTTTGTTGTTTTTGCTTTGTTTCATTTGTGTGTGGAAGTGGGGTTTAGGGGGGGTCGTTTTTTTGTTCTTTTTTTTTTTCTTTTTTTGAGTGAGAGAAAAAGAGAACATAAAGTTGGATGGGGGAGGAGGTAGGTAGGACCAGGGAGGAGTTAAAGAGAGAGAAAACACAATTAAAAAATATAAAACCAATTTGAGTTATAAATAACAGCAAACAAATAAACAAACAAACAAAACCCAGGAAGGATAGTATGGATGAACCACAGGAAGCATTAAGGAGAACATAGGTTAAAGGATTCTTGACCCCATAAATTCGTAGATCTTGGGTTGGCTTGCCTTAACCTTTGGTTTAGCAGGAAAACAAACAAAATAAAATGCCCTATTTGAAGGTACATTTTTTTCAGGCATGGTTTCTTATGTCTGTTGTTCTAATGACCAGTCTGGTTTGTGGCTTGTAATTATTGATGGTTCAACTTTTATCTGTCCCTTTTCCCAGCTGAGGAAACAGTTCTCTTTATACCAATATTTGGTTCGCTGGGGTAAGGTTCCAACCAAAGTGTTCTTGCACAAAAGCTTAAAGCTGAGGATATGCTTAAAGCAAGGCAGAATGCTTGCTGAGGTCATGCATTTGATCCCCAGAATTATAAAAAAAATTCAAAGAAGAACAAAATAGGGCCATGCTAATTAGGGGGCTCTAGTGGGAGTCTTTAAAACTGAAATTTATAAACAAGTGTGTGTTTCCCCTTTCCAATGGTAAAATTGTGAGGTAGTTAATAGTCATGAGGTCACCCTTTTGGGAAGAGTTGGTCCCTTAAAAAGCACAGAAAGAAAGAGAGACAGAAAGACAGAGAGTGACAGACAGACAGACAAAAAGAGACAGAGACAGATAGAGAGACAGAGAAAGAGACAGAAACTTATAGCGAACACCAAAGCTAAGTGGCAGGAAAACAAAGATAGGTACCCTGCAGTCTTCATTAGTGTCCTGGACCAAGGCTCCTAGATTTTCTGTGCTTCCATAATTTCCAGAAATTGCTTTCATGAGCTCCAGAATTTTCTCTGTGGTTTCCAAGAGCTTGTGTTGGGGTTCTGTCATGTCACACAGGAGTCAGGCTGTTATACAAACCCTAGCCTCATCTTAAACCTCAGTGCTTCTCCATCCCTGTCTTCTTTCCCAGTTACTGTTCAGCCTCCCCAGACACCCAGCCTCCATCTTCAGGTAGCTTCCTTAATGTCCTTCCAGCCTTGTGAAGGACAATGGCAGAGTCATTAATGACAAGAGCTTCAGAAAACAATCTGTGGCTGGACTCTAGCTTATTACAGCCTTACTGCCTGGTCCAAGTCATGACTGGGTCCCAAGTCTTCTAGCTATAAGGCTATTGGAGTGATAAAAGTGCTACCCAAAAGTAAGATAGCCTTTCTAAGACAGGAGGGGATCAAATGCAATCATGGAGCATGCAATCATAGAGCGGGAGGGGGCTGTTTCCAAGTAAGCAAATAAAATCTGAAGGGTCAAGCAATCAGCACCATGCCTACACAGTATGCCTTCATCTCAGCAGTCCAAATTTACTTGCAGGATTTTTATTTATTTATTTATTTATTTATTTATTTATTTACTTACTTACTTACTTACTTATATTACTGCTGACCCCCCCTCCCTCCCTCTCAAAAAAATCACATCATATTTTTTTCCCATTGCTGTCCCAGTGACTGGTTTATCAATATATAATCTACAACAAGAATTGGGGTGTGTGCTCAGAAAGCTATAAATAAAAGTAAGGTGTAGGGATCCAGTGCTAGGCATTATGCTTTAGATGCTTAATGTGAATTTTAATGCCTTGTGCCCACGGATGGCATGAGAGAGGTGAGGTGAGACAGGTTGTACTGGTTACGAGCTGATAGGTGTTTAGAATTCAAATATGAAGCTTTTCTGCTATGGAGAGTGTTCACAGTGTAATGTATGCAAAGCATTTGGTTTCCTTGGAAGGCAGGTATAAGCAAAATACAAAGTAGGATTAATTATTGATTATCTGTGGAAATGAGAAATGGGGAAGCCAGAACGCCTACTTCCCTTTTGGCAGATTTTACACCGTGCCTTTTATCAAAGTTACTTCCCCAAACAGGCTTATAAGCTCCTCAGGAACAGAACTTGGCCTTATGAATTGTTGCATCTCTTGTAATTCCTGGCAAGTAGAAGAATGTTGAAAGGATAATTAGAATGAATGCTGAATGGGTAATTAGGATGCATAGTTAATAATAAAACATTTATCTGTGTATGGAATAGAAAGTAAGCAAAAAACGAAACAGTATATTATTGTGAAACAAAAAAAGAGGTTTTCTTTGCAGAAAAGGGAGAACATTACAGAAATCTACTCCTGGTTAAAAGGCAGAAAACAGTTGTCCATGGGGTGCCCTGCCCTAGTTGATAAATATATACCTACAGATAAGGCTTGAAAATATTGTGGAATTGGGGTTAGAAACCAATTAAGAGTCAGAAGACCAGGACATGGGATGTGAGATATATGTCTGTATGGGACAGGAAAGCCACACCCATGGACTCCCAATAAAGTTGCCTAAACAAGACTTAAACAAGGACAACACAACTGACATGCCAACAGAGTTGAGGAAAAGTCTTTCACAGACCCAGCCCTTGATGAAGAGATGCAGGCAGTTCCTGGCTGCTGAGTAAGGCAGAACTGATCGTCTATAAGGATGAGTCTCCCTGATAGAATCTCCAGTTCCAAATGGTCAGTCATTAACACCACGTGTGTGTAAGAGCAACACTAAAGGAAATGGCAGGCTGCATCTATACATTTATCCTTGTGTGCATGTAACAATAGTAAAGAAAGAATAAGAAGTCGTGAATTTGGGAGAGAGGGGGATATGGAAGATGTTGGAAGAAGAGACGAAAGGGGAGAAAGGCTGTAATACTCACATATGAAATTCTCACAAGCAAATAAAAAGAATGAAGTAACAGCTTAAGGAACAGGAAAAGAAGTAGTTGTACTCAGAGTACAGCCTTTGTGCCCCTGAAACCAAATTGCTACTTTATATTTTATGTCATTTTGTTCTTACTTTATTTCTTGCTTTAAGGCTACACATTTTCCTATGTGTCGGGTTTTACAAAGAGAATAGGTGTTGAGCTCTAGTCTGAGCTTTTCTACATGTAAATCTAGGTCAACACTCTACTTATTAAGCATAGTTTCAGTACAAATAATGGAACCTCCATACATACTTGTATGTAATGTGGCAGGAATTAAATATAAAAATATCTATACTTGCTCAATAAGTGAAAGTATAACTTGTTAGCAAAATCCTGATGCCTTTGCCACTTCTATTTACTTCTGTCTAATGGACAAGGTTATGTCTCTGAACTCTTTGATCAGATATATTCTTACAACAGCCTTTTCCCTCAACCACATTTGATGGACACTGTTGTTGATGAACATTTTCCCCTTTCTCTTTAAAAATAGAATTAAATCTGTATTGTATACCAAATGAAAAATAGTAAAAACAGCAACAAGAAACCCCCACACATGCTGCGCTGCAGCCAGGCATTGTCCTTGCTGTGGTTGGGCTTTCCAGGTGATCTCCAGCATCTTTCTGAGTATTTTGGTGGTTTGTGGATCCAATTCAAGAGGGAACTAAAATCCCAGAATAGGAAATTTGTTCAGGAATTGTTAACTAGGACCCAAAACTGCAAAGAACCTCAATATATTTATGTTGACTTATGGGGCGTGTGGTGGTTTGTATTTGCTTGGCCAGGGAGTGGCACTATTAGAAGGTGTGATCCTGTTGGAGTAGGTGTGGCACTTTGGGTGTGGGCTTTAAGATCCTCATCCTAGCTGCCTGGAAGCCAGTATTCTGTTAGCAGCCTCTAGATAAAGATGTAGAACTCTCAGCTCCTCCTGTACCATGACTTCCTGGATGCTCTATGTTCTTGCCTTGATGATAATGGACTGAACTTCTGAACCTATAAGCCAGCCCCAATTAAATGTTGTCCTTATTAAAGTTGCCTTGGTCATGGTGTCTGTTCACAGCAGTAAAACCCTAACTAAGCATGGGAGAAGGAGAGACAAGGAGACAACAGGGATTTCTACAGCCCATCTCTAGGATGAATTCCCATCAAATCACAAGCAACTTTACTTAAGGCCATTTCTGAGATGTTTTGGTGGTCTTTAGTTGGAATCTTCAGTCTTTGTAGATGAGCATATGGGGAATAGAAGGCTTCTAGCCACAAGCAATCAGGGTATAGTGACTAATACTCAGTCATTTATCAGCAGAGCATCAAACTTTCCAGTAGGATATCTTTCTTTTACTATATCCACTACTTTTTTCTCATTGCTGCAACTGGAAAAAAAGCAACTCAAGGAAAGAAGAAGAGTTCGTATTGGTCCATAGATAGAGGATACAGTCAGTCCACTACGGTGAAGGCATCATAGGGTGGAGGTGGGGTGGCAACTTTTCACATTGTCCACAGTTAGGAAGCAGCAAGAGATGAATGTTTTGTTTTGTTTTTTCTTAGTCCAGAACCCTGAATCAGGATTATGACTCTGTTATTTAGGGTAATTTTCCCTCAGTTACACCTATCTGGAAACACAGTTGCATACGGACTCCTAGTACATATCTAGAGTGTATCTCCCAGGTGACTCTATATCCTGTCATGTTTACTATCAAGATAGGCCACCACAAAAACCACAGAGCCCCAAGGATTTCACTTTCTTCAGCCTTGACTTAGGATGTGAAGGTATTTTAAGATAATCTTAGCATACAAGGTGCTAAACAGGCTTCACAGAAGGAGAGAAACCCAGCTGTTCCATAAATAAAACACAGGATAGTGACTTGATCTGAATGAAACAGAAAAGAAGGATTAGAAGCTGGGATTGGAAGCTTAGGAACAAATCTATCAAAGTCAACCTCCCACAAATAAACAGGCTAATAAACTAACTGGAAGAATATATTTATCTCCTGGTTTTGATTTTGTCTGTTATAACCTTATTTTATAAAATGACCAACATGTCTCTAACCTAAGTCCCTTCTGCTGAAGCTAGAGGCATGAAACGAGTAGAAATACTTAGACACCTCTATGAATTACTGCAATGATGAAGCTTCTCACTCCACGCCTGGGAGCTCTGAGGCCTGAACTGGATCAGCCTTTGGCACTAAAACGGTGGGCGTATCTGATCCAATCTGAGCAAGTGGTATCTATTTCTGCTGCAGTCTGTGGGTATCATCACCCCTTTCAGTGTGTTCCCTTCTTTTTATCAGGCCTCCCCAACTTGTTATTTTTTACTAAATTTAAATCATTCAACTTTACTAATAAAGACTCAGGAGCCAGATGCTGGGGTGTAAGCCTGCTAGCTCAGAGAGGCAGAGAAAGCACCCAGCAGTCCTTTCTCCTTAGTCATCATCCCAAAAGGAAGTTCCTTTTTATGAAGCCATCTCACAAGTTCAAATGCAATGTCCTTCTCTTCCACTTCCTGTGTATCTCTCTATCCATTTTAATCTCTATGGTTTTTTTCCTATGTTCACTCCCTGTCAACTGGTTGCTTGTTCCAACTCTTAACCTATGGTTGACTTTGTTTAATCCTGTTTAGAATAAGCAGAAAGCTCTTGAATCAAAGGTGTGTCCTAGGGCTAAGCCGCACCACAACTAGAAACAGGTATTTCCACCAAATAATATAATCTCAGGGTTCACAGTGTGATCAAATATCCTGCATCACCAGCTATTTTGCTACATTCTGTCTATTTGTCTACAAGTCTCTACCTAGACTGGACCTATCTGCTCTTCCCATCTGTTTCCCAAGTCCTACTCCCACTAGCTTTCTTTCTTCTCTTTCCCAGTCCTTAGACCCTAACTTTTCCATGCTAAAAACTGATGATTAAGTGGATAAATATAGGACATTGCTCTCTTAGGAAGGAGGTATCTTCATATTTTAGTGAGAAAGAGCCTCCAAATATATACTAGACTATAAGAAATACTTTATACCCTTAAATTTTGCTGTATGTCACAATCATACACATCATGTAATGGACTTGCTTTTTTACAATATGAGGAAATTTAAATAAAACCTAACAGACAAAGTTATTATATGACTGTAGATTTATTTGGATCACTGTATTTTTAATTTAGGAACTTAGATCCCAATAATGACAAACAATGATCGAAAGTCATTTTCTTTTTGTTTGTTTGTTTATATGTTGGGGTTTTGTTGCTGTTTGTTTGTTTTATTTTTTCATTATTAACTTATTTTATTTATTTACATTTCGAATGTTGCCTTCCCTTCCCAGAGTTCTTCCTCCCTCCTATCTTCCCCTTCTCCGTCTCCTTTGCTTCTGAGAGGATGTTCCTCCACCCCTCACCCCCACACACACACCTAACCACCACCACCACCACCACCCGCCCCAGCATACTTCTTCCCTGGGGCATCAAGTCTCTTTAGGATTAGGCACATCCTCTCCCACTGAGGCCAGACAAGGCAGTCCTCTGTAACATATGTGCCAGGAACCATGGACCAGCCCATGTGTGCTCTTTGGTAGGTGACTTAGTCTCTGGGAGCTCTGAGAGTTATGTGTTCGTTGATACTGTTGCGCTTCCTATGGGGTTGCCATCTCCTTTAGCTCCTTCAGTCCTTCCCCTAACTCTTCCATAGAGGGCCCCAACCTCAGTTCAATGGTTGGCTGTAGTTATTTCCATCTGTCTCAGTCAGCTGCTGGTGGAGCCTCTCAGATGACAGCCATACTCCTGTCTGCAGCCACAACATGGCATCAATAATAGTGACAGGGTTTGGTGCCTGTACATGGGTTAGATCCCAAGTTGGGCCAACTTGATGGCTTTTCTTTCAGTCTCTGCCCCAGTTTTGTTCCTGTATTTCCTTTAGACGGGAACAATTCTGGGTCAAAAATTTTGAAGATGGGTGGGTGGCCCCATCTCTCCACTGGGGGCCCTGTCTATCTACTGGAGGTGGTCTCTTCAGGTTTCATCTCCCCACTATTGGGCATTTTGGCTTAGGTCATCCTCATTGAGTCTCTCACATCCCAGGTCTCTGGGACTTTCTAGAAATTTCCCCTACCTCCACCCCCAACAGCTGCATATTTCCATTCATTCTCCTGGCCCTTTGGGACAAGGCACTTTCAACTGCATATCTAGGAACCTATTTCTGTGTAAACTGGGCTCTCAACAGCCTTTACACAACACTTTTCCATTTTCTCCCCTTTTTAACCAATGAATCTAGGTAGATCTGCCAATTAGAAAAACCTTCTTCATCACACCAATCGTCTCAAAGCAAGAACTTCAGGGGTCTTAGGATCTTAATACTTAGCAATACATAGATCCGCATTGCTTTCTCTAGTTCAGAAATGAGAATCTCAAAAGATTTTACAAAAAGAATTTACAAAAGAGAAGAGAGTTTTTTAGAAAGAATTTAAGAGTGTTCCAATGAAATGAATAACAAAGCCTCCCTGCCAAGTGGTACAACAATTTATGACAATAGCAACAGCCAGAGAATGCCCTGAATTTCAGTTTAGTCTAAGAAACATAGAAAAGAAACTAGTCTAGCCTGGTCTACAGAGTGAGTTCCAGGCCAGCCAGGGCTACACAGAGAAACCCTGTCTGGAAAAACGAAAAAAAAAAAAAAAAAAAAACTAGTAAGAATTTGGAATCAATGAAAAATCAGTAGAAGGAGATGAACTGAGAATATCAGAGCACTATGTTCAAAAATATTTAGAATTTAATTTTCAAAGCTGAAAAAATGAATCAGCTGTCTATTCAAATAATCACTTATCTTTTTATTGTGAATGTAGATTTCTCACATGTCTAGTAAATCAATTCATTATACCCAACACCATGAACATGAGTGTATTTGCCACTTTTCTGTTGGTATGATAAAGTATCGCCATGACCACAACATTTTTTATAAGAAACTTATTTTGGTTTCCAGTTCAAGTGATGAAGTATAGCAGCTACCGGCAGGCATGAGGACAGGAACAGGAAGTTGAGAGCTCACATTCTTTTTGTTTGTTTGTTTTCTTGGTTTTTCAAGACTGGGTTTCTCTTTGTAGCCCTGGCTATCCTGGAACTCACTCTGTAGACCAGGCTGGCCTCGAACTCAGAAATCCGCCAGCCTCTGCCTCCCAAGTGCTGGGATTAAAGGTGTGTGCCACCACTGTCCTGTGAGAGCTCACATTCTTAACTGCAAAGATAAAACAAAACCAGAACACATTGATAAAGGACCTTTAATCTCAAAGCTCATCAAAGTGATGTAAATGCTACTTTTATTTCCTCAGATGCAGTGATGAGATAAGAGCCATACCCAAACTGTGCAAATAGAACATTTTCTTCTCTGTTCTAATTATTCCTAGACCTAGGACTGGAAGCTTCTAGTCTCTGTACAATCTAATCCTCCAAGATTAGATGACTGATTCAGTCTGGCTTCTCTCAGCTTCTGTCTGAATTGCTCTGCTTAGCCTCATAATAACTTTGGCAATGTGTTCTAATCTTCTATCTCCTTCTCACTCTCTGGCTTGTTCTGTTTCACCTATATCTAACTTGTTTTGTCTGCAACCCGTCTGTAAAATTGTCCAGCTAAAACTGCCACACACACACACACACACACACACACACACACACACACACTCTTCTTTTCCTGCTCTGCTCTTCTACCTATCCTTCTTCTGCTGTTTTCATGGGAGTTGGGTATATCCTATTTCTGATTCATTCTGTCAAATAGTTTTCTGATTCATTACTTTGTCTGCCCCTCAATTAGACATCCCTTTCAAATATGACTGTTTCCTTCTACAAACTGATCTTACCTTTCTTATTAGTGATTAAAAGTATGTGCTAAGGGCATGTCTTATTCCAGCCAGATCATACTATAATCCAAAGCATGTCTGCATTCTAGCCAGATCACATAGTCATAGAATGTCTTGGGATATTATCCCCTGTGAAAGCAGCCATGTTGCTGGATTAAAACTCCCCTACACAGTAATATATATACTTCCACCAGCACAGCTGTCCCATCTAAATTTCCCCAAATAGCACCACCAACTGGAGAACAGTGTTCAAATGCCCAAGACTATGGGGGACAATTGTCATTCAACCACAACAAGAGTTGAAAAGGTATACTTGAGACAGCATTATCAAGCAAAAGTCTAGGGAAAGAAGAAAATTGTATTCCAAAGGCAAATCTCTAAACAAGAACTCCAAAGACCTTGGGCTGGTCAAAGAATGAGCACAAGTCTATCTTCTCATCTTCTACACACATGCATACCTTCTCCCTATCTTATGCTGGGAAAGTAGCATTCATAGAACACTGTCCTCATGTAAAGTCATACAGCTGAGAACTGTGATTACTAGAAGCATATCTTTGGCTTTGAAGAGATTTACAAATAATGGTTCTCAGCCTTCCTAAATGCTACAACCCTTTAATACAGCTCTTCATGTTATGGTGACCTTCAATCACAAAATTATTTTCATTGCTATTTCACAACTGTAATTCTACTACTGTTACATATTGTAATGCAAATATTTGATATTCAGGTTATCTGATAAATGATCCATGTGAAAAGGTCCTTTGACTTCATAAGGGGTCAGGACCCACAGGTTGAGAACCACTAGTTTACAGTTTTATGGCATTTTCTAGCTCTATAAAAATTCCAGCATGGGAATTATAGTTGACTTGCACTAAAATTACTTTGAATTTTGCAAGTCTTTCAAAGTCAAACTTTCTTTCAAAGGTACATCTACAAATAGAGATAATAAATAGCCATTCAACATTACAGGACTAGACAGATTCCTTACCCCTCACAGTAACTGAGGCATTATTATTCCTGTTGTAGAATCAGTAAAATGAAATCTCAACAGATTAAATAATCCCTAACAAGGCCAGAGTATTACTGCAGTGTGACTGCAAAGCTCATGTTAATTATCTATTCCTTTCTAGGGCTTCACACTTGCTGGGTTCAGAATATGGTTTCTGGGGTTGTCCTCAGAGCACCAGTGCAAAGCAGATACATATGTGAAGTGGAAATTTCTGATTGCATCCTATGATGCAGACTCAGGGAGATGTTTTGCTGAAACAGACCCATGAGAAGACACATGATGTTTGGAGAGACTAGAGGTAGGACTCAACAGACAGTACAGGGCACTTGCATTGCTAGCTGTGCAATGCTTTATTGGTCTTATTTCTCCACTGATCTTCACTTCAGTGATCAAGGCATGGCAGAGAACTTCTCCTGGTATTACAGCTGGTCTGGTTGCTCCTACTGACTCATGCTGATTGGGAGGAAGCCTGGCTGTTTCTGCTGGATTGTGCCGCTGATGCTGATTCATATTTGGTGACACTTTTTGAACTGGACTGTTGGCAATCTGACAAACATTGGAATCACATTAAAGAACTACTGCTAAACAGGTCCACACTCCCCTTGTCCTATTTTCCATCTTTTCTTCCCTACCTTTGAAAAGTAGACTAGAAGGGGGAGTCCAAACATTTGAGAACCCTTATTAAAGTAGGTTTTGAAAAACTAAGCTTAAAGATACTCCATGCTTATCTAAAATTACAGTAGGTAGAAGGGTAGGTATGGTGACCTCTGTCTTTTTTATATCCTCTCAAAATGAAATAGGGAAGTTCTGACCTTTAGTTGAGTCAGATAGGATATAATAGCTAAGGGTATAACCCCAAATTGCAAAGTGGACTGAAGTTTATATTGTCTTTACTATAGACAATAGTAAAGTGAGCCCTGAAGATGGTTCAGTTGCCATATAGAAGATGGCAACAGATCAGTTTTGAAGATCAGTGGAAGATAGAGAAGCAATTTTAATTGAGTTCCAAATCTACAACTTGCTAATTATGTGACCTTAGAATTGTCAGGTTCTCTGACTCGGCCTTGAAACTGCCATTGCAATGCCTGGCTTAAGGCCTACTGCAGAACTCAATAGAATAACATATGCAAATCAGAAAAAAAAAAAAGAAAGAAAGAAAGAAAAAGAAAAACCTCTATGCAAGTTCTTGCAAAACAGGCTATTCTAAATTTCAGTTATTTCTAGTTCCATGGAGATTTCCTGTAAGTGAGATCACACATCCCTAGTTCTTTCTATCTCCCTGCCTCACGCTGTGCCATTTTCTCAGAAGGCTTGAATGTGATTCTTTGTAATGAATCATTCAAACAAGTGGATAAGAAAGTTTCATGAGAAAGAACCCAGGTTGCTCAAGTCAACAGCATTTGTGACAGAGTCAGATGGCTCCTCACAGGGGGAGTTGCAGGTTTGGCTGACAGGTGGACCCTGCTGCTCCCTCCTGGTTTTCATCACTGTGGGCTGGCATTAGGTAGGGTAAACTCCTTCCCCATTTGCCTGAGGGGGGAGATGTCTAATTACCATGCTTTTGATTTCCCTCTGGAAAGCTGGCGCCAGAGCCTGAACTCAGTTCTCCCCTAAAGTCTCCAGAGACATGTGGTCTCAAAAATGCTCTACACACACACACACACACACACACACACACACACACACACACTCACACTCACACACACACCCTTGAGAACACAGACAATGGCTGTCAGTATCCACTCTGCCCATCCCAACTCTACCACCTGGAGACCAGAATAGACACAACACAGAGAACTAGCAGGGTCACTTCCCCTGAACAGAATACCTCAGGAGGCTTTGATCCTGCTGCCTATTGAAGGTGGTCCTTTCATGTGTATATTCTACCACAGCATTAGCAGCTCTCTAGTGAGCAGGCCCTGATTTTCATATTTCTTCCCATTGCTTTCAAAGAGCATTCTGTGTAGGAAAAAAGAACCCTTCCCCCACTATGCCTCCTGTCCCTCTCAAGAACATTTCTGACTAAGGTTGATTCGAGCCTCTGTTTCCCACCCTCCTCCTTCTGCTTCTCAGAAAAACTATACAGTTAAAACTCAGAAGGTATTTTATCCCCCATAGTAGAAAGCAAGGAAATCACTTCAAAATCATGTGTTCCCACCCATCCTTTCGGCTAACCAGAAAAGCCAGGAAACGAAGCCATACGCTTTGTTTGGCACAGACAGCTTCAAGAAGGAAAGTGTTACCCTAGGGATGGCAGGGAGGGAGGGTAATTCTGCTGTGTAAATGCCCAGCTACTGTCCATTAACAGGAGCTGGTTAACAGGACTGTGAAGCTTTGCTCTGGGCTTCTAACCCCAAGGGTTTTCTTTACTCTGGGTGATTGTCTGCAGTGTTTTTCCCTCTGACATCTAAAGGTTTCATGTATCTGACTTCCTCTCAGCTACAAAATGGATAATATTGACCTGCTAAAAGTAAGAGTGGGTTCCAAACCAACATCTGTCATGCGTGACTAGCATCATGTAAACACAGAGCAAGGTCTGCTCTGACTATGTAGGACTTTCGGGTCTTGGTTTAAATTTAAGATTAAAAGAATCCCACTGTCCCAGGGCACATCCTCAGAGGACACTTGCTGGATTAACAGTCAGAGGAGGAAAGGAGAGGCTGATTGACTTTCCTCAGACCACAGGGAAGGGGATTCACCTGTGGGTGAGGAAGGCCCAGAGCACAGAGACACATTCCAGGATGGGAGGTGGTCAGGAAGCCAGACCCTTAATGTAATAAACCTAAGCAAATGGAAGAAAGTTATGTTCGAATCTGGAATCTGAGTCACCTAGGGACCAGACTGGCGAAGGTCAGCCTTTGTGATTGCCCTCGGGTACTCTGTATAAGAACTGCTCCCAGTTTTTGTTCAGGGTTCTCTTGCCTACAATACAAGGGAGCCCTGGTGCACCAGTATCATTAAACCTCATGTTGTTACAATGAATCCTGTCCATGTGAGTTTCTGGGGGATCGCATCCCCTGGTTTTGAATTTTACAGTCCAATAACTACATACCTAGCTCTGACCACATTGCATACTGGGCTTTCTTATTCTCTCGTGTTTCTCCTCTCCCTTCTCCTGTCTTTGCCACTTCTTCCTTCCTTCCTCACACAGGATGAAAGTTGGGGAAAGGTAGAAGAGATAAAGAACTGTCACTACATAGTGACTTATTCTTCCAACTTATTTCTTTCTGATTGTTGGCTCCAACCTGCCTTCAGAGCTAGGACTAATCTTGGGCTCCCTTTGGGAAAGATTGTAGGTTTCTGTTCCTGGAGCAGTGGGAGGCCATTCGTGAGAACACAGAATCAGCATCACTGGGTGATTTACTGAAAATGAAGGCTCTTGGTACCCACCCCAGACCTGCTGAATCCTCCTCTCTCATCTTAAAAAGACTTTCAAGAGATAAAAGCATCAATTAGTGTTTAAGAATCAGTGGCCTATAGCACATGATGCATTGCTTTCTTTTACATGAACTTTTGTTTCTTTTTCCTATGAATCTCTACAAAATCTCTATAACAAACTTTACTATCAGTTGATAGTCCATATGTAGGCTTCTGTGAGCAGCAATGAAGCACTGTGAGAGGGGGCCTAAGGTTTCCAACCCCAGCAAGTCAATGCTGTCTTTAGCTCTAACAAACCCAAGCGTTCCATGTCTGTGTCTTATAAGCCGTTGACTGCCCCTGAGATCCTGCTGGCTTGACCCAACAGGACCAATACTGGACCAGAAATCAACAGGAATTCAAAGTCTGACAATCATTTCACCCTGCTGCATCTGTGACCTTCAGGCAAAAAACTAACCTTCTGGTTCCTCACGTCTACATTTAGACTGTCAACATGAGCTTAGCTTATCATAGAAGCTATCGGTGATAAGTAAATATTTAAAGATGCTGTAAACTGTGCAACAATAGCCAGTTGTTGTTTTTTATTGTTATTGGTAAATAATCAGTTTAGCAATAGTTTCAGATTGGAAATAGATTGATAAATTCAATCTATTTTAAAGGATTTTCTTTTCTTGTAAGAGAAGTGACAACTCAGTTCTCTGACCTTTGAAAAGACAAAACAAGGTAACAAAAGAATGGGTGGGTCGGAGTGGATGCAGATGGGTGGATGAGCATGGACAGGCATTAGATGCTTTCGCATACACTCCTTAGATACAGTGTGTGAAAGTGCACAGACCCCTGTAGTGGACACTCTCATTCCCCCTCAAGACTGAAAGACGTACCCTTGCAACTACCAGAGAGTTCTACCAGTAGAAAGTCCCCATTGTGAGCTCCCATTGGGTAACACTACAGCTGAAGAAACCCACTCATCACAGCCAGTGTCTAGTGATGGTTGGACAGAAAAGCACCAGGACTGGGCCCAGCTTCCCAACACAGCACAGCTTGGAGAGGTCTACTTCCAGTTGTTGCAGATTTAGTTGTCTTCTACCCATTTCTGCATCTTCTCCTTCTTTTGCTTAGATTCTGAGCCTAGAGCATTCCCTTATAAATAATCTGCTTATCAATTCCTCTGCCAGAGGCTGCTGCCCAGAGCAGCTACTCCAGGACTCATCCTCATACTTATTTCTGGGACTTCAACCTTTCTTGTCAAACACTCTACTCCCTTGGGGTGACTCACAGAGGAACAAAGATTCTTGGAGCTGAAAGCAAATTTAGGGACCATGTCATCCAGCTACTTCAATTAACACACAATATTTTCAGTTTAACAGTTTAGCTAAACTAATCTTGCTAGGTAAAGCCAGAGCTGATACCAATTCTCACGTCTCTTGGCTAATGATCTAATTTTTTTTTTCTATTATACCATCAAGATTATCCTGGATTAAGTAAAGGCCTAAGGCCATACCTGGGGATGGATGTAGCCCTCTCTTTCTATACTATCAGCTAGAAAGTTGAAAGCTACCCTGGATTTTTGTCTTGTCTTCAAAAGCAGATGCACATTTAATATTTTAAACTAGTGCTGGTTTCCTTTTCATTAACATATACAACCAGATACATTGGTTTGACTGAGTTCACCTACACTTTTGGTGAATATTAGGTTGAAAATTTCTCAAGGTAGATTCAACAGACTCTGATATTCTATTCTATTGTTCTTACATAGTACATTACTTCAAGGAATGCCTATAAATTATCAACCTCGTAGTTGGAAAAATTATCCTAGTTCAGATCCTTGGTTAAGATGCAGAGGAAAGCAATCTAAGAAGGTTAGCAATGAAGACTCAGCTATATAGACAGTAGAGCTATTCATTGTTCTCAGTCTGCACACAGAGCATGACAGTCTTTTTCCTGAAATAACTCTTCTGGTCTGTACTCTATAAATCCATAATGCTTCGTGTGAATGAATCTTAATTATGTTGTGACCACAGTGAATTAGGATGAGCCATTATCTTCCCATATGGATGAGTTCTTTGCAGTCAGTTACTGTACTTACTCACCAGGGTGGCTTCCTCTGGTGAGCATTTAAAATGTTTACCAAGAGACAATACTGTGGTCTTCTCTTCACGCTTTCCTCAAGGTGTAAATTCCGCCAGTGGAAAATCAGACCACCGCCATGATTTAAAGCCAAATTTGAAATAAGCTTTAATTAAATACTAGCCAGATTGATGGACTCTCTGTTAAGGTGCATCTCTAGATTTCCAGAAAATGGCCCCAAGTTACTCTGTGCAAGTACCTAAAATCCACAATTCACTATATTTTCCATCAGGTCCAATCAGAGGCAAAGCATATATCCTGAGTTATTTCCTGCATACCTACCTCCTGTCCACATGGAATCAAGCACTGTTAGTTGTTATTAGACGTCCGACCGCAGCAAACAGACCACTCCAGACCACACGGTTCCAAGGGGCGAGGGTTATTCAGGAGATAGGGCAAAGGTGGGGAAAAGAAGATGGAAGAGAGGAAGAAGAGAGAGGGAGAAGTAGAGGCCAGTCATGACCACGTGGAGAGGAAGAGAAGGGGAGGGGGGAGGGGATGGAGAAGCTAGGGGCAAGAGAGCAAAAGATTAAGAGAGAAAGTAAGAGATTAAGAGTAAGAGAATAAGAGAGGGAGGAGGGGGCAAGCAGCCCCTTTTATAGTGGACCAGGCCTACCTGACTGTTGCCAGGTAACTGTGGGGAGGAGCATACCTGGCTATTGCCAGGTAACTGTGGAGGTGGAGGTGTTTAGATAGAATACTAATAAGCACATCTGGTTTTGTTGGATCAAACAAACTTCTTTAGGCAAGTAAAAAAACGTGTGGCTTGTTTGTCCCATAAACAATAGCCTCCAGCATTTCAGGAAGTACCTATCAGTGGACCAGGACTTACTGACCAGAGGCATTTTTGGGGGGTTTTTTTGTTTTGTTTTTTTTTGTTTGTTTGTTTTGTTTTGTTTTTTTGAGACAGGGTTTCTCTGTGTGGCCTGGGCTGTCCTGAAACTCACTCTGTAGACCAGGCTGGCCTCGAACTCAGAAATCCGTCTGCCTCTGCCTCTCAAGAGCTGGGATTAAAGGCATGCGCTGCCACCACCGCCCGGCCAGAGGCATTTTTTTGTTTCATAGAATTCTTAAGCATAGTAATTAAAACTTTAAATGTAACTTTGGCTCTCATGGTATCTTATCCACAGTAGTCTTCCAGGTCCTAAGGATTCCAAGGGAGTCCAAACACAGAGCAGCTTCAAGAATTAGCTTGTCTTGGTGAAAAAAAAAAAAATAGCTCAGAGGTTAAGAGTACTTATTGTTCTTACAGAAGAGTCAAGTTCGGATTCTAGCAACCATATGTGGGTCACAACCTTTTGTAACTCCAATTGCAGATCAGATGCCCTCCTCTGGCATCATTAGGTACATAGTGCCCATATACACATACTTGTAGGCAAGCACTCATACATATGAAATAGAATGAATGAATTTTTCAAAGTATTATCTTGATTTATCTTCACTCTTTTCATAACAGGAAAGGAAGCCAGAAGTCTTAAGAGATAGAAGAATTAAATTTTATGCCATCCAAATAATGTTTTGTTAAGACTAAATGACTATAAAGGTTTTAAAATCCCTAACTTTGCCATGTCCTAGTTTTATGCCCAAGTTGCAGATACTCCAAAAACCACCGAGGAGCCAATTTCAATGTAAATACCTAAGGGTCTTTATTATTAGCTTGCAAGCAAAATCTCTCATAGTCCCAGTCACAGCAGGTCAGGGTGAGAGCTAGGGGTGCAGAATATTTATTGTAGGTACAGCACACTTGGGGAATTTCCATACTGGTCAGCAAGTAAATATTTTAGCTTGACTGGCAGTTACTAAGGGGTATGGGTTGCCATAGGATGCTTGCTCAGGAGGACTCTGTGATTTTCTTCCTGGAATTGGAATGTAGCCACTGGTCTCACACAAAATGGAGTTTCTTCAAAAACAGAGTTGGTTGGGCTTTACACTATAAGTAAGAATTCTCAGGTTTCTTCTTAGCTTTTAAGCCTAATACACCAGAAACCTTCAAAGACTGCTTCTGGTCTCAGACTTGGGGAGCCAGAGAAATCTAGAGAAATGGGTTCCTAAGTTCCACACATTGTTTCAACCCTTGCAAATAAGGACCTTCAAGACCGTCTTTGAGTGCAATGGGATGGAGCAGCTGGTGGCTCACCACATGTCTTATTAAACTAGGAGTTAATCTGATCGGTGCCCCAGTCTTGCTGTGGCTGGCTATATTTCCTTAGGGTTTTTGCTGTCCCTGAGGAGGAGGGGAGTGAAGATGCAGATGAGAAATTGAAGTGCTCTCACTGAGGCATGCCCAGATTTGCAATTCAATGGCAAGTAAGAGGAGGTGGGGGCTACTCAGCTGAAGCTAAATGCTGCAGGGTCATTGGGGTTCTTTTTAGCAGCTAGGACTGTTTAAAGGGATGAGAGGTCAGGGATCTAGGGCACGGTAAGAAGCATCAAATGTATTCTCTGTCACTATGGAGAGAGGGGTCTTCTGGGAAAAGCAGAAGATTGCATCACCAATTTGATTAGCAGATTGGCTAAGGAAGGGCGGGGTAATCCTACGCACTGTGGTGATTTTTTTTTCCCAAGCACCTCCACCTCTCACTGTTGTTGCTATTGCTGCTTTTATTAAACAGATATCAAATCCAAGTCAGCAAGAACTGAGTAATCAGAAAAATGTCATCGACCTTGCTATTTTGATTTTTGTGATGTTTCTAGAAATGTGCTTTGTCTGAAGTATTCTTTATTCTTAGGATTGCTAACAGCAGCTCTGAGGAGCTCAAAAGATAATGGTGGGAGGGACTTAGTGGGTTCTGAAGGTGAAGATTGTAACACAGATGAACTTAAACTATGGCAGACGCCAGGCACCCCAGGGAATGTAGTAACATTAGAAATGAGAAAACCAGAAAAGAGGTGAGAAAGAAGTAGCAGAGAATCATTAAGAAGACTACTATTAAGGAGAGAAACAATTTAGAGAAAATTTACTCAATTTATTGTTTAATAAATAATTGAAGGGTCCCACTTGTTTAAGCTAAAGAGATAGAATTTTTTTTAACATTAGATCAAATGTATATCTGATCATAATGAGAACAACTTGTGTTAACCGATTTCTCTTCAAGATATCTTCATCTTGTCAAGTACACTAGAATAATACCTGCCAGTAGAAGCACATGGCATAAAAGATGGTAATGCCTTTTGACTTAGGCAGCATAGGATACCTGACTACAACATCTGTGTAAGTGCTACAAAGAAGGTGTAATAAACTTAAGTATGCCTAACATTTCAGTAGCCCTTCACATTCTTCAGAATTTCCCCACTGACTTTAGAAGACTTCCCTTAGTGTGTGTGTGTGTGTGTGTGTGTGTGTGTGTGTGTTTTATATATATATATATATATATATATATATGTGTGTGTGTGTGTGTGTGTGTGTGTGTGAGTGTGTGTGTGTGTGTGTTATATATATATATATATATATATATATATATATATATATATGTGTGTGTGTGTGTGTGTATGGTAGTACTATTATATCCATCTTTTTCTACTTTATCTGTCACATTAATGAGTAGGAAAAACTAAATACATGGTGTTAGTATTCTGTCTAAACTCCACCTCCACAGTTACCTGGCAACAGCCAGGTATGCTCCTCCCCACAATTACCTGGCAACCACCAGGTAGGCCTGGTCCACTATAAAAGGGACTGCTTGCCCCCTCCTCTCCCTCTTAATCTCTTACTCTCTTACCCTCTCTCTTACCCTCTTGCCTCTCTGTCCCCTCCCCCCTTCCTCTCTCTCCATATGGTCATGGCAGGCCTCTACCTCTACTTCTCTTCTCTCTTCTTCTTCCACCTTCTTCTCCCCACCTTTGCCCTTTCTCCTGAATAAACCTCCTCCCCCTTGGAACCCTGTGGTCTGGAGTGGTCTGTTCTGAGCTGCGGTCGGACTTCTTAGAACAACTAACACATGGACTTAGGACTGGTATTTATTAATTAGTTCTACAGTATTGGTTTCCCTTGTAGGAGTAATCCAAAAGTTCTGCTGCAGATTTGTACCTTAGGTTTCCAAATCAGATTCTATGCATAATGAAGAGTTTGTCCTCCATGACAGCTCAACCTGAGAATTAAGGGCTCTCAGGACATCTGCTGTCACCATGGATCTGTTCAGGCAGATCACTGCAATTAAATACACTCCTGCAAGCTAAAGAGGACCATTGCTGTTCCAGTCCAAGAGTCACAGTGCAGCTACCAGGTAATCCACAGCATGTTGAATTGGTCAAAACAGAATACATTCTACAATCAACTGACAGATTCTGATGAGAGGACATCATCGTTAAGAGGGGAAGCAACGCTGTCCTCAAGATATTTCAATTTTATGTACTACCAAATAGAACAGATTTTCAGAAAAATCAATTTAAAGAATTGTCTGCCTGTGAACCATCTAGAATGACTCCTGTTATTTTTAGCGAGATTGTGAAATTCTTCTGTAAGGCATCTCATGTTAGCTCCTTAGTGTACAAATACACACAAAAAAGTACTTAAAACCCTAACTATACGCTAAGTATTTTGAATCCTGGCTTTATCTATAGAGTACACTTATGAAAGCAGTTTACCTTTATATAGTAGAGTTCATAATATTTCAGTGTTTGAAGATTATGCATAATTCTGTAATTAGAAAATAACATCTATCAACTAAAGAAAGAGTGAAGCTATTGTGATGGTTTGTATATACTCAGCCCAGGGAGTGGCACTATTAGGCCACTCCCTGTTGGAGTAGGTGTGTCACTGTGGGCATGGGCTATAAGACCCTCATCCTAGATGCCTGGAAGCCAGTATTCTGCTAGCAGCTTTCCTGCACTATGCCTGCCTGGATGCTGCATATGGACTCAACCTCTGAACCTGTAAGCCAGCCCCAATTAAATGTTGTCCTTATAAGAGTTACCTTGGTCATGGTATCTGTTCACAGCAGTAAAACCCTAACTAAGACAGCTATTTAGACTCTAGGATAACATTATAATTTTAGAACTAAATGCTCAAAAGTACAGAAGTAATTTGGTTCATTAAATTTGCAGGGCCAGTTCTGACAACACTACTGTCTGGTTGATCAGAGCCACTACAGCTGCTCGTCAGTGTCCATGTGAGAGGCTCAGAAGGACCCCGAAGTCATGTCTTGCTCTAATGGCAGTTTTAAGAGATGAAAGGTTATAGTGGTTTGAATAGGTTTGCCCCATAGATTCATGTGTTTGAATGTTTGGCCCACAAGGAGTGACACTATTAGGAGGTGTGTCCATGCTAGAATAGGTGTGGACTTGTTGGAGAAAGTGTGTCACTATGGAGGTGGCCTTTGAGGTCCTATGTTCAGGTTCCTCCCAGTGCAGAAGAAACCTTCCTCCTAGCTACCTGTGAGATAGTCTCTCCTGGCTGCAGTTGGATCAAGATGCAAAACTCACAATGCCTTCTCCAGCACCACATTTGTCTAGATGCTGCCATACTTCCTGCCATGATGATAATGGACTGAACCTTTGAAACTGTAATCTAGCCCCAACTAAATGTTGTCTTTTATAAAAGTTGCCTTGGTCATGGTGTCTCTTCATGGCATTGGAAACCCTAACTAAGACAAAAGTATTTTGGAAATATTGTCTTTAATAAGGTGGTTGTGTCATTTAATGTCCAAATTAAGACATCTTTGTGGGCAAAAATGGAATACTACTGATAATTATTCTGAGACAGATGTATATATAAATCAGAACCTCAAGTGGAGTATGTTATATGATGACCTTGTGTTGGTTTAAATGAGAATGGTCCCCATACACTCATATATTTGAATGTTTTGTGCCCAGTTAGTGGAATTGTTTGTGAAGGATTAATAGATACGTCTTTGTTGGAGGTATATCCTTAGGATCGGACAGTTAGGTTTCAAAAGCCCATTTCATTTTTGGTCTGACGTGCTCTTCCTTGTGCCTATAGATCAGATGAAATCTCTGAGCTACTTCACCAGCACCATCACTTCCTGCCTGCTGCTATGATCCCCCACCTTATAGCCATAGACTCACCCTCTAAAACTGTAAGCAAGTCCCCAATTAAATGCTTTCTTTTCTAAGTTGCCTTGGTCATGGTATCTCTTCATAGCAATAGGAAAGTAACTAAGACAACATTGTCCTGAAAAGATAATGGATTTCAGACTCTCATTGGAATCCCAAATTATTATTTTCTAGTTACTAATATTTCTGAGAGTAAGAAGTAGATGACACAAAATGAAATGAAATGAAACCTTTGAGCACGGTTAGCCTTCCAACAGTTTATGAGACGGCTCAAAAGGAGTAAGTTTTAACCAATTCAGTGCTTCTGTTAAATGGCTGAGATCAGGAAAAAGCATTAAAAGAACTTCAGAATATCATATAATGAAACAAGATATGAAGAAACAAAAACAGTGGAAGAGAAAAGTTCTGGGTAGAAAACACAAGAATTGAAAACTTATCTATAAGGGAGTATTGTCTAGTCACATGACTCCTTTAGAATTAATATTTAAATGAACAGCGCCATAAAAAGCAGAGCACACACAAAAGAACAGATAAATAGCATCTATACAATATTATCAAAGCAAACATCCTCTTCTCTATGGCTAGATAAATGCTAAAATATAAAGACCCTTATCAGATATCACTTTCATTTTCCTGGCTTTGGGTTCATAAATTCTCAGTCATGAAAATGCATATTTATAGGAGGTTAAAAGCTAAATAAATATAATGTGAGATAGACAGTTCTCTGTGGTATGCTTTCTACAGGGAATAAAGAAGCTAACCAAAATAGTTAGTCATTGCTGGGATAAAGCTTTGATCAAAGAATAATAATAAGGTTAACTTCTAAATAACTCATGCAGTAGCACAGTACACAAAAACAAAGATGCATCATTTGGTCCCTTTAGCAGCTTGAGTCAAAGAGATTTTTATTATTGTCCTAATTTTAAGAATGAGGTAACTGTGGTCCAGGGGAATTCAATAATTGTTCTATTAGTTCATATTACTAGAAAAATTGGAACTAGAACCCACTTCTCTTGATCTTCTACTTGTCTCTTAATTCACTGTTCGTTGTCCTTGAATACCTAGCTAGAACAGCTGACCTTGAGAAAGCTAGTGTTAGGAACTTCTGAGCACTCAGAGTCCATCTGTTCAGCTTTTGTAATCCCTTCCCAACTCAAGGACAATCTATCTCACTCATGCCCACCCCATTCACCAACTGACCTGCCACGCTCCCTGAAAATTGCTACTGTGTTTTACCTTTGGAGTAACCAAATTCAATTATAGGTTCTGCCTTTGTGTTTCCTCAGCCTTTCTTCCTACACAAATTGATGGTGACAGCAGAGATACCAATTCAATTACATACCATCTTCTGGTTCCCAGTAATGATGCTGAATAGGTCAACAAGGACCAACTTGGAACAAGAATGGCCATGAATTAAAAGAAAGAAGAAGCAACAAAAGCCTGAGGTACAAATCCATTTTCACTTACGGGGAAATTTTAAGCCCAAACCATCTTACAGAACAGGCAGGGTATGTTAGGAAAAGGGTAGGAAACATAGAAGATTGGTGCATCTATCAGTGAAGACGTATGGACAAGAATAGAGTGCTTTAAAATGATATGGCAGAAATGAGCAAAAACATCTCAAAATCAAAAGGCTACCGAACAACTCGGTTTTATAACAAACATGTCAGAGAAGCATACAACACATTTGATATTTAAATTCATTTAGCCAGAATGTATACAAGAGCTATCCTCAGATTATAATGCAGGTGAATTTTGGAAACACAATGAAGATGAAAAAAGTTAAAGTGTTAATAATGTGACAGGCACAGGCTACTTAGGAAAAGGGGAATAGAAAGACTCTCTAAAGAGATAACATTTGAAAAAATGAATGACAGGCACAGATATTATAAATTATAAATATAACACACACACACACACACACACACACACACTACTAAATTTCTTAAAGGTCGATTGAATGAAATGTGGTTATTCGGCATATGCATACTTCTATCAGAGACTTCAAAGGCATATTTAGTTTGCCTTTCTACTTTGATAGTTGTAGTTTATTCAGTGTGATGGTTAGTGCTACGTGTCAACTTAATGGAATCTAGAATTGTTTAAGAGCCAAGCCTGTAGAGAAGTTTGTGGGACATTACCTTGATTATGGTCAATCTAGGTGGAGAGACTCACCCACTGTGGGCAGTACCATTCGCTGGCTAGAATCCTAGACTATATAAAATGGACAACAGAAATTGGAGCAGCAGCAGGAATTCATTGCTCTCTACTTCTTGACTGTAGATGCAAGTGGACCGCCTGCTTTAAGTTTTAGCTCCCTTGACTTCCTTATGCATTAAATTGTGAACCAGAACAAAGTTGCCTTTGTTAGAACACCTTATCATAGAAACAGAAAAAGAAATTAAAACATCTAGGAAATGAGTATAATGCTAAACTTAGTCCCTACTGTTTACCAATTCAAATCAGGGATTTGTTATTTTTAAGATGTTTCAATCCCTGTGGAAAATAAGTTCTAAATATGCCTCCTCCTTGTGCTGTTACTGCTGTCCACTCGTGGTCAGCCGCTTAGCTTTTTGTTAATGTAGACGGGTTTTATGACTTCCACATTGGAGGATCTATGTTTTTCTCAACTATATTTATATAGAAAAAAGCTGAACAAGCAAAAATTTGTTCTTTGCTTGCTAAATCAAACATCTTATTTGAATTTAATAAAGGTTTTCACTACAGATTCAAGCCAATTCAACAAGCATTTGTGGTATAAATTATAGATTGTTAAGCATCAATGGAAGAAAAGGATGAGCAAATTATTAACCTTGCTCTCTGAGACAAGCTATAGGGTAGCATAGTAGGTAAACATAAAAATAGCTATAATATGAGGAGGTGCTGTAGTTCTCCTTTAGAAGTTTCTTAAAGTTGGGAGAGGTACAGACAAAGAACATAAATGATAACAGAGAAATGATAAGATTGTATAAGGCTTGAAATAGTGGGATTTCAAGAAGGACAATATCAAAAAAGCATTTTACTCTAAAGGGACAGCACAGTACATTAACAGAAGCAGAAAGATGTAAGGAATGTTTTACATTTTGGGAATGGCAAGTATTCCAGTCTGGTTGAAATGCAGGTCAATACGAGGAAAGCAGTAACTAATAAAATTGAGATAAATAGGTCAGGACATTATTAACCTGTAATTAATAACGAGCATTAACTGATAATGCTGGGAAGCAACGGCAGCAAGAAGGACCCTTGAGGTGGGAAACCTCAAAGTGTAATTATTGAGAACTGGGAAGTAGATGGGGGATGGGAGCCATAAGGTTATATAGTTCTTTGTTTAAAGATGGTTTTAACAGCACGCATTGTGGGAAGGGTATATGCTAATGAGTACAAGTGCCCATGGAGACAGAAGAGGTCACCAACTCTCTAAGTCATAGGGAGGGTGCACTCAAAATCTGAACTAAAGTGTTGGTATTGTGAACAACTTTTAGAGAAAAATACAAACTTGTGGTAGTGCAACTAATGGGATGTAGCAACTGATTAGCTACAGATTACGTTTGTAAAAGCCTTTAAGAGACTGTCTTGAGAAACAAATGGAGCTTTTTAAAAGAGAAATTATTAAGAGTAAGAAATGCAGGATGTATTTTAAAAATATTAAAATCGGGACATTATTTGGGTTTGTATATTTTTAGCATGTTTTCCACAGGCTTAAGTATGGAAGGCTTAGTCTCTAACTGATGGTCCTGTAGGGATGAGGTTGGATGAGGAACTCTGAGTTCATACTTGAATGGTGAATTAAAAGGGGGAACTCAGTTCAAAGAAGTAAGTCACTGGAAGCTTGCCTTTAGATGGTATGTGCTGTCCCCAGCCATTTTATTTTCTGTCTCTCTGTCTCTTCTGTGTCTGTCTCTGTGTCTGTCTCTCTACACTCTCTCTCTCTCTCTCTCTCTCTCTCTCTCATGAAAACCAAGGCATTAGCATCCTCCTCCACCTCATACTCCCACTACCATAAAATTCTCCCTCACAAAAAGTCCATCACTGAGGAACAATGGGCCCATGCTGATGATGCTGACAACAGACTGAGAGTTTTGAACCCATGAACCCAAATAAGTCTCTCTTCCTTCACATTGATTTTCAGAGGTATTTCATCTCAGAGACACAAAGCTCACATAGAGAATCAGTTCTGACAGGCAAAGTTCCTGCTGTGACTTTTAGGAGACCATGTGATTCAGAAGCTTATAGGACTGGCTTGCAGTAAGAGTCTAGAAAAAAAAAGCTGGCTGGAGAAGAGCAGACAATGACACACGTGGAATGTAATGAGTGACTCTGGTTGGACCTCAGAAGCGTATAATGCTAATAGAAAGCAGACAATAAGGACTGTACTCATGATGTTTCAGACAGACATTAAGATTCTAGTGGAATTTATCTATGGGTCATGTGTATCACATTCTGACAAGAATCTTATGTATATTATGCTTGAGACTCTGTGAGGGGAGACCCTATAGCTATCCAAGCAGAAAAGCAAACCTCAAGAAGAGGTAAGAATGAACACCTGGTATAGATTATCTTCATTAATTTGAATCAGACTTCGGGGAATTTAATGTCAGGTAGTTAATTGTCAGCAAATTAAAAACAAGTATAATTTGAGAAAAGGTTTCCAGGCAATAATCAGTCCAACCAGTCCAATTCCAGGCACACAATAAAGCCTAAGGTGTGACTATATGGAACTCTTTTACAGACTACATGTCACCATGAGGGTGTGTTCAATATCTAAAAGGTCTAGAATCTAGTGTGGTCTCTGACTAATAACATAGGGTTCAGCAGGCCATAAGTATATGTGACATTGACCCTAAGGATGGGTAATGGTCTAGGGAGGGAAGAATCTGGGATAATTGTTCTGGAAAATTTGGGTAAGGTCTGCTTCTATAGTAAAAGGTGGGTACAGTATGCCTCCACAGAGAGGATAAAGGTCACCAAGTGATTAACAAAATGCACTTCAGTTTTGTGCATGGAATGTCCGTATTTGATTTTTATCTCCTCCACTGAGGAGACACCCTTGCACGATTAGCATTCTTGGTTCTCTTGACGGTTCTCTGTGTATACAAGGACTTCTGTGCTCCCAACAACCTTGTGTATGGCTATGTTTAAATGTGACAGACTTATTAATTTACTAGAGAAACTTCCAAGGTATCACAGCATTCATACCATGGCATGAATACTGCTGGCTGCTTTTAGTCAGCTTTGTAGAAAGAAACGGGAAGAAAAAGCTGAGCAGAAAGGTGGGAAACACTCAGCACTTTGGCCAGAAGAAAGGGTCATGTAAAGATTGGATTGAAGAAGCCATGGCTGCTGAAGAGGTCAGCACTACTAAAGCCAAACACATGGCATTAAGACAACAGGAAAAACTGACTTGAGGGCATCTGTAGAATCTACCAGACTTCAAACATAACAGGCTTTATGAAAAACTTTCCACTGAGAGTACCACCAGGACAGTCTGCTTACAAAGGGCAGTAGAGAAATGTTTCTCCATCTTGGCTCCCCAGAGGCACTAAATGTGTAGTTTAAGTTCATAGCTAAAGGTGATATTAGAAGATGGGACCAAACTGGGGGAAGTACGTTATTTGCAGAATGCCTATAAGGATATATTCTCTCCTGAGCCTCTTTCTTCTTCTCCCATCTCCTTTCCTTTTGTTCCTATGAGGTGATCAGCTTCCTTTACCACCTCTCCTGCTGCCATGATATTATGTTACTGTAGGCTCAGAGCAATGAAGGACAAAAACCTCTGAAGCCTTGAAGCCAGGACAAATTTCCTCCTTTAAATTGATTTTTTAATCTCAAAAACGATTTTGTTTTTACTTTCAACTCTGTGTATAAGTGTGAGTCTATACATGGGGTGCAGATGAGGCAGTTGGATCCCCAAGGGGGTAGAGTTAAGGGCAGTTGTGAGCCTCCTGATGTGAGTGCTGGGAACTGATTTGGGTAGTCTGCAGGAGTGCTGTGGGATCTTGACCTCATACCTTCTCAGCTCACTTACATTAATTTCTTATTGGTAATTTTTTCCATTGTAGCCAAAACTCAACAGACACAGGCATGCGGGGTTAAGACCAGTGCTGGAAACCTGGGATCAGGCCCTGGGAAGCACTGAGTCAAAGAAGGCATTTGAGAACTAAAAGCAGTGGCCTTTCAGAGAATGGGAAAACTGAGAAGAAAAAAAAAGTGGAGAAATGAAAAACTGGCAAGCAATGATTTACTCTAAGAAGAAAACAGTACCCCAAACGGGAAAACACAGGAGTAATAAGTGGGGCAGCGACTGTCTTATAAAAATTGAGAAAGATGAAACCTTATAATGAAAAGAAAGGAAATTAATGGTGTCAAATGCAATCTGGAGATATGCAAGGCTATGAGACTCACTGCTTAACAATGGAAGAAAGCTCAGTTCCAGCTTACAGCAGTGTATGTAAGCACATACGCACACAAGGCCGAAGGAGCTAGACAGCCGACATGGAAGTGGGAAGAAGGTCAAGTATGTTTCACATGGCACTAGGAGAAGTAGAAGAACTACTGTTTCCTTACTGCCTTCTTTGTCCCATCACTGTGTAAGATGCATTTGGTATTTACTTTGCTCTCCTTACCATCACTGTGGGAAATGTTATTCCTTCCCATTGACAATGAAAGTCCAAGGTAGAAGGAGCTTAAACAATTGGCTATGGGGCTAGGTAGGAAGTTAACAATGTAAAAGCTAAGGTGCAGGGAATTTAAACAAGTTGCCTCAAGACCAAGGATGTGACTATAGTATGAGTCAGGAGTCTAGGACTTGGTTTTAGCAGACAGGAAGAAAAATACCTCCTACTCAAACATTGAAATAAAGGAAGAGAGGGGTGGCAAAAATATATTTTCAAGGTGAAGTTGTCTGCTGATAGAGGCTGGTTTGTTGGAAAGACAGAGTAAAGATAAATAATACGGAGGCAAGACCCCAGAGATGATGTGTACTTACTGAGGCCATCCACCAGGCATTGTTAGGGTCAAAGGACAGAGGCATATGAGGCTAGACTTCATAGTCAGGAGAAAAGTTAAAAACCTGAATATGATGGAGATGAAGAACAATAGGTGAGAATGAAATCCAAATAAGGCAAGAATCAGAACTGGAGCCTGAGTACAAAGAGTCTAAGTGCACAGCCATGTCTTAAGGAAACAAGAGTTGAAGAAGTTCAAGTCCAATGTTGAGGACCAAGGTACTTATTACATAAACCCTCAGTCACATGGATGGTAAAATCTTGCAAAAGACTAAATCACAAAAAATGAAATTAACAACCCCCACCATCACCCCTCCACCACCAAAAAAACCTCAAGGAAAAAAGAAAGATAATTATAAGTCGCTTCTCATAAGTAGAAAAGTTCACTGCTTTACTGAGTGGATTTTGTAATAATGAAAAAAGAAAAATGACATAATCAAACTGAAGCACCTTCATGAAGATGGTACCATGGGAGAATGGACTGCATGTGATCACAGGAAAGCAAAGGGGGGGAAAAAAAAAGATGGCGCCCTTTTCTGGTCCTGAAAGAGAAGGGGGTGAAAACTGGCTTGTTTTTATTGGAAGCTCGGGAGAGAAAATGGTGTCCTGGAAGAACATTCCAAAGCACTCATGAAGTTTTTGAAGGAAGGATTGAAGACAAAAGAAGACAGAGCCCCAATCAAAGAATGGTTCTGCGTCAGGCATAGACAGAACATAGGAGGGATGTTCAGAGGTCATGGCTGAATCAAATAAGGAGGCTGATGCTATTTTGGGAGGAGGATTTGCATGCAGGGTTGAGCTCAGCACAGGAATGAGAGGAGCAGGTAGAGGAGGCTCATAAGAGGGCCTCTTGAGCAACAGAGTACCGAAAGTGCCAAGCAAATAGTGATTTATGTAGGCAATTGCAGAACAAAATAGCCCCTGTGTTCTAATAAAAGAGTAAGGGAACAGGACTAGGAAGGAATGCTGCTTTATTAGCCTGCCCCTCCACACGGAGCTTATTGTACTGGTAAGGATTCCCAGCTCCTGCTGAGAAAAGAAAGTGTGTGTGTGTGTGTGTGTGTGTGTGTGTGTGTGTGTGTGTGTAGTGAGTATGTGTGTGCAATCATATGTATATATGTTTAGTTAAATACACAGATACACATTGCTGTTTAATATATCAAAATGTTTATGTTAATAAGCATAAGACCACTGTACAGCATAGCTCTGTTTCAAATGATACTATTTCAGCGTTTTCCCTCTTTGCTGGGTGTGGTGAATCACTCCTGTGACCCCTCAACCATCAGGCTGAGGTAGGAGGATTGTCATGATTCATCATTAGAATGGCTTATTCTAATGCGTCAGCCTGTTCTACATAGTGAGTTTCAGAGTGTTACAAACTACAGAGCAAGGAGCTGCCTCAAAACAACACAGAAATATTTTCAATCCTTGAACTTAATCACACCTAAAACTTTACTTACATTTCCTGTTTCTTCACTCTTTGCTTGCTCCTTGCTACATAAGCTAAGTGAAGGCAGGGACTTTAATAAATTCGCTGCTCAGTCTTTGGGATCTAGACAAAGGCTGATATATAACAGACATCCAACAAATATGGATCGGCTCAATGGCCGATTAATTAAAAGTATTCAAGCGGTAGGTGGTAGTGATTTTAAAAGATGCATCAGATGTATACAAAGCTCACAGAGCTTCTTATGAACTAGGAGAAACATGTAACAAAATGTACTGCTCTGGAGATAGTAATATAGTAAAAAAAGATAAAGAGCAATCTTGCTTCAGTCAGGAGCATCAAAGATGAAATTACAGAGCAGACAACTGGTCCCCAAGCCTAGTGTTCTCATCCCAGAAGATCCACCTGTGAGAGTAAAAGTAAAACTTAACAACTTATTTCGTTTTCTTTTCAAAGTAGGTTTTTAAGTGTACACATAAATCATATATACACTAGTACAAGTATAAAAACCTGAACAACGAATTAGCACACCTAAACTTGTGTTGCACATTCTTAACTTTCGATGCATGTATTATGCAACCAACATATTTTAGAATTAGACTAATAGGTTAAAACCTTAAGGTGTATCTGACAAGATAACCAAGAATGTGCCTCTGGAACAGAAGGAAGGCAGCTCCTTCCCGAACAAAGACAGCAATCTGGAGCCATGAGAAGTGAGAGATTAATCTGGAAAGTAGAAGATACTTCATCAGCCTGTGCAGTGCAGTGAGCTCAAGGACATGAACCAGAAAGCTGCTCTTTGGGGGAAAGAATTATAATCAAAAGAGGAACGGCAAGATGAGAGTTTCTTCTAATTCCATCTTCACCTAGCAGAGGATGAATTTTCAGGGTATGCACACGGAGATTGAACAGCACTTGGGAAAACACTTTCATACTTTCAAAGATGACAAGGGTTTAAACTAGGTCTGGATCATAATGTAGAGAGGAGACACATTTGGGACTGCTAAGTGAATTCCATTAGTCTAAAGTCGCCTCCATAGACAAATTTGTCCCAAATATTTCTCCATACATAACGAACTGCAAGCTAACTTTGTGTGTTAACAGACTGGAAGGTATTCTTATACCAATTACCTGAAACTCAGCCAATCAGATTAGTCAACCTTCAGCCAACCCCAGGCAGCCAACTGTTCAAATCAGGTTCAAGTCAGGCAAACATCAAACTTTAACCAATCAAACTATGTTGGTACCTCACTTCCACTTTCCATATGTCATTTCCTCTTCTCTGGCTATAAATATTATCTTTCCATGTGGCGGGGTGGAGCATCCGAAACCATTTTTGGCCCAGACTGCTGCCCAACTTTGAAATTTCAATTAAAAGCCAATTAAGAGCTGTAAAGCTAGAATTTTTGCAATTTTTCTCTTGTAGCCAAACATAATTTGAGGTAAAATCAGTAAGTCTTGGTGATAATTAGACATGGATTTCATATCTTAGATTAAGTGCAACTGTGGGAACAGAAGACCTGATGCAATTGTGAGAAGGAAGTTTCCTTCTTTCTAAGCACCAGCTTTCTTAGAGGGAGGCAACTCCTCCCATCTCCTCATGGTACTACCCCTGGTGTGGACATCCACCGCCTGAATTATGTGGCTGCTGCTGCGGGGTCCATGCCCCTATGATTCAGGCAGAAGGATGAAGAAGGAAAGAGGAGAATGAGGTATGCTCAGGATTTTAGAGAAACTACCTACAAGGCTCGCACCTACATTTCACCAATGTGGTCCGACACTATTCCAGAGGAAACGTGAACAGATGTTCACGGATTCACCCCAGATAGAGAACTAGAGATGAACCAAAGTTTGGATAATATCAAAATCCAAGTTGGCAAACCAATGAATTTTATTGGGGTTACTTTCAGGAATGCGAGTGCGGGGTTATTTCCAGGAGCATAAGTGACTCAAAGGTGCTAACACCAAAAGCTAACATGGGTGACAAACTCAACACAGCTAGAAACCTAGAGCACACTGCACATAGCCTGCAGGCAGCTCAGCCAGTCAAAGAGTGTCTTTTCCAGGCAGCTAGTTCGGTTGGTCTGAGCCTCTTCCAGGCAGCCCAGCTGGTCTCTGCCTCTCTGAGGCAGCTGTGCTGGTTTTTGCCTCTTCCAGGCAGTTTAGCCTGACAGAGAGTGTCTGTCTGGAGGCCTTACTCTCATATAAGCTTGAAGAGGGAGGGGCCTAGCACATCTGATCAGTTTGGGGGATTCCCTGAAGCTTTCAGGTTGTTTATCTCCTGAGGCTTAATGAACCTTTCTTTAGAATACCCAAGCTTGGCGGTGCTTGCCTTTAATCTGAGCACTTGGGAGGCAGAGGTGGGTGGAATTTTGGCCTGGTCTACACAGTGAGCTCCAGGACAGCCAAAGCTATGTGATGAGCCCTAGTCTCCAGAAGAGTATCTTAAGTCTTAAGGAGCTTCCCTCCAAGACTGATGGTTTTATCTGGGAGGAAATTGTTATACAACACCTTGTTGTAAGGTAAGTTGTGAAATTCAGGGTTTACCCTAAGTCTCAGAATAAACATTTTGCCATCTCGCTTTTGAAGCAGGAAATTAAATATTAGATAGCAACTAACATTCTCTATTGAGAGAGTGTTATTAAATATTAGATAGCAACTAACATTCTCTATTGAGAGAAAAGGAAGAATACTCTGAAAACCCATCGACACAGGCTCTCAGAGGATGCTTTACCCAGCAGCACCAGCGGTGACTATAGATGAACCCCACTGGTTTGGGGAGGTTAAAAGAGTTGGAGTCATCTCTGTTCCAAGCACTTAGCACAATACTAAGTGCTGCAGGAAACCCAGATTAAAGGCAGAACCATCCGTGGCCGAACAAGTAACAAATGAGGGGTTTGGAAATTAGAGATGGACAAGTTCTCAACACCCCATATCTCCTTTCCTGCCAAAGTCACCCTCACCAGTGTACTGCAGAGATGGTCTGAATTGCACGAGATCCGGAAGTAGGCAGGTAGGCAGTAGCTGACGTCACTTCATGAAAATTCACCAGCAAAGGAGGGCAGCTCAGCAACCTCATGGTCACGGCTTCAGAGAAAGGGTAAGGGACTCAAAGGGTAAGGGACCCTAAGGTTAGAAGCCCACACGGCATGTCCTCCCACCACAGAAGGTATATTAGAAACACAGAAAGTATGTTATGAGGCATGTCGCTGCTTCTGGTTCAGCTCATCAGACCCCAAAGGCACTCAAACTGTGGACGTAGCAGGAGCCAGTTAAGGAAGTCTGAACCAGATCCAGAAGCCAGGAACACTGACTGACATTGGCTGGGAGGGGCTGCATGGGTTGCTGGAAGTTTGTGACAGAAGGAGGTGCAGTGTCCTGAGAGCAGAGCTGAGATTAGCACAGGCTGTTGGTTCTCTGTCAGGAAAAGGCATTGTCTGAGAATATAATCCTGTTTTAGTTTATTGAACACAGTATCAATTTTCGTTTACTACTCATCTCTGTTTACATAGTTTTTAATGCTTAACTTTCTATTTTTACTTTCTTTTTCATGTTTTAGTCTATTCTTTGAAAACTTCATATGTGTATGTATGTGTATGTTTTTAATATAACCATCTCTATGCCATTCCTTCCAATGCCTCCTCCCATACTCATGTCTCCTTCCCGGCTTCATGAACCCATTTTGAACCCACTGAGACTAATTAGTGTTGCCAATATGTGTGTGAGTGTAGAGCCATTCACTTGATCATGGACAATCTACCAGGGGTCACATCCTTGAGGAAAACTTTGTCATCTGTTCACATCATCCACCAACTTCTACTACCTCCCTAACGAGGAGAGGGCGTTTGTGAGCTCTGCCCCAGCAATGATGGATTCTGACTGGCTTGAGAGCTCTGCCCCAGCAATGGTGGATTTTGACTGGCTTGATCTTGTGAATGTCTTGTATAGGCAATGGCAGTCACTGAGTTCATGTCTGCAATGGCCCTGTTTTGTCCAGAAAATGGTGTTTCTCAGCAGTGCTCTGAAACTTCTGACTCCTACAGTCTTTCTTCTCCTTCTTCCACAATGGTCCTTGATACTTGGGGAACAGAACTGTGATATAAATATCACATTTATGGATACGCAATTCACAACCATGTATTTGATGCATATTGACCAGGATCTGAGTCTCTCTTTATCAATTTCTGTTCACTGCGTCAGTTAGGATTACAGTACTATGATGAAACTCCGTGACCAAAGCCACTTGGGGAGAAAGTGTGGGATTCTTTGACTTATTTGACTTAAACTTGCATATCACTGTTTAACACAGAAGGAAGACTGGGCAGGAACTCAAGCAGGGCAGGAACCTGGGAGCAGGAGCTCATGTACGGGCCATGGAGAAGTACTACTTATTGACTGGCTTAGCCTGCTTTCTTACAGAACCCAGGGATGGTACCACCCACAATGGTCTGAGCCCTTCCCCATCAATCGGCAATTAAGAAAATGTCCTACATCTGGGTCTTATCGAGGTATTTTCTCAATTGAGGATTCCTCCTTTCAGATGCCTCTAGCTTGTGTCAAGGTGACATAAAATTTGCCAGCACATATTGTAAAAAGAAGCTTCTCTAATGAGAGTTGACAGTCACACTAATTTCTGGGTACATAAATAAATATTTAAAGGCAGCTTGATATTATGTTCATTGGGCATAATAATATTAGTAGACGCTCCCTTAGGGTCAATGGACTTTCCTAGTCATGTGATTATGTTGAGGTTTATAATATCAAATTTGAGTTATATCCTATGCAATAGGCCTTAAATCTGAGTCACAGAACACAGAGAAATCAACCTAACACCAACCTGGAAGCTTCCTCCCTATTGTCTAGCCCATAGTCCCAGAAGCTGCTATTCCGGCTGCTGATAGAGGAAAATAATCAACAGTAATCACTCAGTTGTGAACATTGCAAGCTACAGTAATGACTGGCCTGGAAAGCTCTGCCCACTGGTGAATAGTGGCTTGAATGCTTTTGGAACAACCAGCATCATTCTTTTGGGATTTAAGGCTATCTTCAAAAGGAGAAAACTCATTTTTCTGACTTATTTCATTTATAATAAAACTTTACAAAGTTTTGGCCTGCATGCACACATGTGCACCATATGTGTGCCTGGTGCCCATAGAGGTCAGAAGAGGGTATCAGATCCTTTGGACATGGAGACATGGATGGTTCTGAGCTACTCTGTGGGTGCTGGAAACAGAAACCTGGGTCCTTTGCAAGAGCACTTAACCACTGAGTCCCTCCCTCCATCCCTGTATGGTTGTATCCTAACTGCTTAATTGATATGTTATAACTAGAATCTTATTGGAAATGTCCCTATGGCTGGCCTTTCTCCCCTTCAAACCAAATATACAATATTTTCTCTTCTGCTTTTTATGCCTCTAATCATATATTTCCCTACCTTCTACTCCATTCTCTGTCCATTCTTCATTTCACTATGTAAGTATTCTATGTTTTTGCCAACCAGGACCCTAAATCTCCTCTTTCCCAATCTTACAGAGAACATGTAACAAGAGCACAGTGTCTTCCCCTGCAGCTAATAATAGGTCTTCTTCAGACCACCATAACTATTACTGCATCTTTCCCCCTAAACCTGAATCCAAGTGAAGTCACCTTACCAGCAAGACACCCTTAAAATAAAACAGAGTAGGAAAGGGGTGAAGCTACAAATGGGATACATACCTCCCAAAAGACGCAAAACAACAAAAACATGAGACAATTAGACAACACAGCACTACACGACAGCCTGCTAAGCAGACGGCCTCAATGCCAGAAAATAAAAATAGTGAGATAGCAGAACTGCCAGGAAATGATTTTATAGGCTAATTTTGTTTAATTTTTTTTTTAATTTTTGAAAAATTCACGCAACATATTTTAATTGTATTTATCCCAACTTCTCCCAGATCTAAACCAACATCATGTTTTCTCTCTCCTTTTGTAACTCATCAAGTCCAGTATGTGAGTCCCAAATACTCTTGGTGGTGGTAGACACCCTTAAAGAAAACTTACCCTCACTTTCCTGGCAGCTATCAATTGCCCAGAGCTCCTGGGACAGTGGTGGAATCTTGTGTCCACAGACATACCTTATTCTGGAATTCTGTCTGGCTAGAACTTGTGCAAATCTTGAGCATGCTACCACAACTGCTGTAAGTTCATACATGCAACTGCTCTGTTATGTCCGGAAAACAACTGCTTCCTTGTAGTCACTGAACATCTATGGTTCTTACAGTCTTTCTGCCCCCTCTTTAGTGATGATTCCTGAGCTCTATGATGGAGGGGTGTGATAGAGATGTCCTCTTTAGATCTGAGGGCAGAGTCCAATCATTAGAAGGGTTCAAAAGCCAAGCAGAAGACTCAACATGGACAAGGTATTTAACTCAAGATACAGAAGGAAACTTACAAAGTCAGCACATAGGCAAGAAATATGACACAAACCTAGACATATCTGGTAAGAGGAAATCTTAACTGAGAAAATGCCTCCACAAGACCAGCCTATGAATAATCATCCAGGACATTTTCTTGATTGATTATTAATGTAAAAGGATCTCATCCACTATGGGCAATGCCATCCCTCAGCACATAGTCCTGCATACCCTAGGAAAGCAGGTAGAACAAGCCATGAGGACTAAGTCATTAGGTAGTGGTCCTCCATGGCCTTTGCCTCCAGGTTCCTACACTATTTGAGTCCCTGCACCCTCCCTCAGTGATGCACTGTGATGTTAAACAGTAACTAAAATAACCCCTTACCTTTCCAAGTGGCTTCTGGTCCTGGTGTTTCAACAATGAAAACCCAATGAAGTTACCAGAGTAGATGATAGAATTGGTATCTTCGAGGAAAGATTTTTAAATTACGGAAGAAACTTTCATCAAGGAAACAGAGAAACTGCAAAAAGAAATAGAAATTCTGGAAACAAAGGAATCAATCAATCTAACAAATAAATTATGCCACTGAAAGCAGAGCAAACTAGGTCAAGCAGAACAAATATCAGGAATGAAGGTGTCTTAGTTAGGTTTCATTTGCTGTAATAAAACACCATGAACAAAAGCAACTTGGGACAGAAAAGGGTTGTTTTAACTTATAGTTTATAATCAATCCCTCACGGAAGGAAATCAGGGCAGGATCTCAGGAGGGGAAATCTAGCAACAGGAACTGATACTGAAGCCATAGAGGAAGGCTGAATGTTGTCTTGCTTCCATGGCTTGCTTGGTCTGCTTATTTATACTACCCAGGACCACCTAGCTAGGCGTGGCACTGCCCACAGTGAGGTGAGATCTCCCACATCCATTATTAATCAAGAAAACTCCAAACAGACTTTCCTATTGGTCAATCTGATGGAGATTTTCTCAACTGACTCACTCTTCCCAAATTACTCTAGTTTAGCAGTTTTCAACTTGTGGCTGTAACTTCTTTGGGGATTGAATGGCCCTTTCACAGGGGTCACATATCAAAATATCCTGCATATCATATTTTCACAGTACAATTCATAACAAAGCAAAATTGCAGTTATGAAGTAGCAGCTAATTTTATGGTTTGGGGTCTCCACAACATGAGGGATCATATTAAAGGGTCCCAGCATTAGGAAGGTTGAGAACCAGTGGTCTAGCTGGTTTCAAGTTAACATAACTAACAAATCCAGGAGGAAAAGGTTGAAACAATAAGACATATAGACATGAAAGAAAATCAATGAACATAACCCAAACATCCAACAAGTGTAAGACACACTTAAGAGACCAAAGCTAAGAATTAGTAGGATAGAAGAAGGACCTGGGGAGAAAATCTAACACTTTAGACAAATGATTCATGAAATTATAGCCAAGAATTTCCCAGAACTAGACCTAGACATCCAATTCACAAGCTCTTAGTACCACACAGAGATATGACCAGAGCAGAAACTCTTCATAACATATCATAAAGACATCAAAGATACAAAGCAAAGAAACAATACTAAGAGACCCTTTTTCCTCCTACTGGGTTGCTTTGTCCACTCTTAATATGAGGTGCCTAGTCTTATTGCAACCTGATTTGCCATGAAGAAAAACAGAGTAAGAGTGAATTTGGGGGAGGTCAGAAGAGGAAAGGGCTAGAAGGAGGGAGAAATGGGAAACTGGTCAGGATGTAATATATGAGAGAAGAGGACAAAAGCTTAAGAGAAAAATTACTACTAATATATAGAGGTAAAAACATTGGAATAACATTCAGTCCTTTGTCAATAACCGTAAAAGACAACAAATAATGGAATGGTACATTCCAGGCCTTGAAAGTGAAGGATTGTCAACCAAAATTATTATATGCACCTAAATGAACTAATAAAATAGATGGAGAAATAAGACTATTCAAGATAAACACAGGGAATTCGTGTTAGGTCAGCCAACACTGCAGAAATTCTTACAAAAATACTTCATACAGAAGAAATTGTTCCACACAGGAGAACACATGCGAGCAATAGACACACAGAAGGAGTCAATCTTGTATACACAGAAAATCAGCAAGTATCCAACATTGTGAGGAGGAAAAAAACCAAAACAACCAACCAACCAACACAAACAACGAACACCAAAATAATAAATAAGGCCAAATCTCTTTTTATCATAGTCTTGAGTGCAAATTATCTTAACTCATCCATTAAAAACCACAAACAAATAGACCTGGTTATAAAAACAAGATTCAGTTATCTGTTGTTTCCAGGGAGCTTACCTATCTCTGAAAGACATCCTGAAATGGAGAGCCAAAGGTTGCAAATCAGATTACCAAGCAAGAAGAATCCACAACAATTCTCACTTCTGATAAAGTAGACTTCAAAACAAAAAGATTAAGAGGGCCAGTAGGTATTGATAAACACAACAATTCATCAAGAGGACATGCTTACTATAAACATCTATGCACCAAGCCTGGGACCCCCAATTTCATGAAACATCAAAAGGCATAAAGACCACGTAAGTCCAGATACTATACTAGATAGGTGACTGCAGTAGAACCTTCTTGTATCTATGTAAGTCTTTAATGAAAGAGGCAGCAAAGAAAATTTACAGTTAAACTACATTATAAATCAGTTAGACTTCACAGATATCTGAATATTCAACACAACAGATCAGAAATACATATTTTTTCAGAATCACAAAGAAGGTTCTCCAATATTGCCCACATTACAGGCCACAAAACAAGCCTTCACAGATACAAAGAAAAAGAATGAAAAAGAATTCCCAGCACCCTGCCACACCACAGTGGGATAAAACTAGAAATGAATAGCAAAACTAACCTCAGACCATATATAAATACTTGAGTGAACAATAAGCTTTTAAATGATCAGAGAGTCCTGGAAGAGACCAGGGTAGGGGAGATTAAAAGCCACCTAGAGCAAAATAAAAGTAAAAGGCTACCCTGCAGTCTTAAGCTGAAATAACCAAGGTTGTCTCCAGAGCACAGTATATAGCTGTAAGTGTTAATGTGACAAAATCAAAGATACTAGAAATAAATAACCTGTTGATGTGACTCAAACCTTTAGAAAACCAAGAAGGGTCAACAAGATGGCTCATCAGGAAAAGGTACTTGCCAAGCAAGCCTGGCAACTTGAGTTCAATCTCTAAACCCCACATCAAGTGGGAAGAAGAGAACTAACACCACAGAAGTGTCTTCTGACTGCACATCCAGGCCGTAACCTATGTACCCAGACATCCATCCATTAATATGCACAAACATCATCATCATAAATTTTAATAGTAAAACAAGGAAAGTTATTTTAAACATATCAAGTAGTAAGGAATAATAAATATCATGGCAGAAATGAACAAAATAGAACTAAACAATGCAGAGAATTCGAGGTAAATTGAGAGTAGTTACAACAGACCCCAGCTAAAATCCAGGAGACCATCAAGGAATGCTTTAAAAGTGTATATTCTAACAAGTTGGAACATCCTGAAGAAATGGATAAATTTCTATGCAAACATGACCTACTGAAATTAAAGTCAGAGAGATAAACAACCTAAAAAGACCCTAATAAGCAGAAGACTGAATCTAATCAAAAATCTTTATACAAAGAAAAGCTTCTGTAAGGCAAAGGACACTGTCAATAGAACAAAACAGCAACCAACAGATTGGGAAAAAATCTTTACCAACCTTATATCTGATAGAGGGCTAATATCCCATATATACAAAGAACTCAAGAAATTAGACTCCAGAGAACCAAATAACCCTATTAAAAATGAGGTACAGAGCTAAACAGAGAATTCTTAACTGAGAAAACAACAACAAAAACCTACTATTCAATCTTCCCAACACAATACAAAAGAAATTCAGAATCACATTAAGAAAACCATACATCATGCACAAGTTAATTTCATTCCAAGAATCAAGGTCTGTTCAACATTCACTAATCAATAAATATAATACATATTAATAAACTTAATGACAGATACTGTCAGATTCTTGGTATCAATATAGAAAAGACATTGAACAAAGTTCCATGCACCATCATGGTAACAGCTCTGAAGAATCTGGGAACAGGGAGAGCAAACTTGAACAGAACAAAGGTTATAGGTGACACACATGTAGCCAACATTATGCTAAATCAAGAAAAACCAAAGCTGTTTTTAACATTTTCAATAAAGTAGCAGGATACAAAATCGGCATCTAAAATCCAGTAGGTTTTGTCTAAAGCAAATATGACTTTGCTGAGAAGGAAATCAGGAGAAATATGCTTTTCATGATACTTGAAAACTAAGATATATACCTAGGAAAAGTCTAACCACAAAAGGTGAAAGAAGAAAACTTTAGGACACTGAAGAGATAAATTGAAGAAGAAACTATGCAATAGAGTCTGTCACCACTCTTGGATTGGCTGAATTAATATTGTCAAAATGGCTAAACTACCAAAAGCAATCTACAAACTCAATAAAATTCTCATCAAAATTCCAATGACATTCTTTGCAGAACTGATTTTTTTTTATCACAAATCCTTAATTTTCATAAAAACAAAACAAAAGCAAGAAACAAGACAAAAAAAAAAAAAAAACCCCAAAGTCAGAGCAGCCAAAGCACTTCTAAGCAGGGAGAGCATATAAAAAATATCCCCTACCTGAGTTCACATTATGTTATAGAGACCTTGATAAAAGTAGACATATACATCATAAGAAAATGATAGAACACACAGAGATGAATCCATACCTCTGTGAACTTCTCATTATTGATGCAAGTATCAAACTCATGCACGGGGGTGGGGGGTGAGGCGGGGGGGTGATATCCTTTTCAATAAATGGTGCTGGAAAACTGCATATTTACCTACAAAAGAATGAAATTAGAATCATATA
>JANHMN010000011.1:27138949-27151605 GCA_030674055.1 Rhabdomys pumilio
ATATATATATATATATATATATATATATATATATATATATATATGATTTGTATTCAACCATAAAAAAAGAAACTGGATGGAACCAAAAAACATTGTATGAAGCAAAGTAATCCTGATTCAGAAAGACAAATATTCTATATTCTCTCTTATGTGTTCATTCTAGACTATACTGTTAAATATGTATATCTAAGTAATAGTAAATATGGGTAAAACCCATGTAACTGGAGAGGAAAAGAGGCTTTATGTTTTACTGCATTTCCCACAAAAGGCCTAAGTAGAAGAGGGAATAATGAGGGCAAAGATTACACCTAAGAAAAGGAGACAGAGGGAGGAGATGGCGAAGGAATCAACCATAATGGAGTATTATGGAAAGCCATGTGGATACCTGATGCTTTGTAAGCTAGTTTTAAAATTAAAACATTTAAATAAAAAAAAAAGAAAAGAATAGAAAGAAATTACGACCTTCAAGTTTGGGTAAATACCAACTCAACGGAAAAAATATTAAAGTAGGAAGAAGCTGAGTGTAGAACAATGCTAAATTGGGATTTTTTTGAATGTCTAGTTTACCATGCAAGATATTTCTGTATGCCCCATAGTAAGGTAGCAGAGAATGACAGACATTTATAGGTCAGCAATATATGAGCTCAGGAAGAGTATACAAACCAAGAACCATGAGGTGAAGGCAGAATCCTTGAAGTATATTTCTGACATTTAATAACATTCAAAAAGGGAACAGCAACTATGAAGGAGCCAAAGAAGCAGTATTTGATGTTTTCACAAAAATATGCTATGGCCTAAGAAGAGAGTGAGTACCTGTGTGAAATGCAGTAGAGACATGTCGCAAGATGTGGGGACTGATGGGAAAATAGTCATTGAGGGTCATGATTTGAAGTCATTGGTAGTAATATTAAGGGGCCTTCATAAGAGCTGAAGTTCTGGCAAGTAGATGGGACATAAGCTGAACTGGTCTATGAATAAGGACATAGTTCAGTACATCTCAAACTTTTAGTTTGCCTGATAATACCCTGGGATCTGGTGAAAATGTAGGTTGTGTAGAAAGGGCTGAAGAATCTGTTAAGGACTCCTGATCTGCTGACTTGTAAAATACAGTATTAGGGTTGTAGGTCTTGATTGGCACATAGCAGAGTCATCTGAAAGATGGCTAAATCACTTTCATAGATCTCTGCATTCAAAGCATCAGATTCAGCACATCTGAGACCTAAGAAGGTTCATTTCTAAAAAGACCCCAAAAGATGTTCTCAAGGGCAAACCACACACTCATTTAGCTAATAAATCAAAGAGAAGCTGGGCCAGAGTTAAAGAGATATGAAAAAAAGGAGGCATTTGTTGATATTTCTACCTTGGTTTTATTGCTGGCAATACCAGAGTCAGCACATTCACACTCTCATTGGGCAATGTGCAAATATCTACTCTAAGATCATCTGATATGTATTCTCAAGTTTCCTCCCTCCATATTTTCTACAGATTAGTCTACATCCTAGACATACTGGAATAGTTATTGAGCCAACCATCTGTATCTAGTTTCACAGTCTGTGAGTAAAATCAATATGTAATACAAAGAGATCAAAATAGCCTGGTATTTCTACCCAGGATGGCCTTCTTCAGCATAAAGGGATGTGTTTCTCTAAGAAACATCAGCCTACTCCACTCAATAATATCTTGTTTGTTTTCTATCTCTATTATTGGATTACCTACTGATTACCAGACATGGCTAATTATTCAGCACATACTTTCAAGTTCTCCAGCTGTAAAAGTTACTCTTCCTGTTAGTTCCCTTAACAAAGACCTGCAGCTGAGGCAAATGATGAATGAGCACCTGCCCATCACTGATCAGCAATTTAACCTGAAGAGTTATTTAGGGGAGCAACAAGGGGTATAACTGAGTTGTAGGTTAGAATACACGGAAGAAATGAGTTGTAGTATCCTGAGATGACGAGGAAGTCCACAGCGCCTAGTGTAAGACACTGATGAGCTTTAGCTGACCAGGGACTCCCTGAGTGAACAACACAGAGCCAGGTATTGATGCAAAAGCAAGAGGAATTTTATTGTTCCAGCATGCTGGGGTCATACTGCATCCAAAAGGAGAGGCAACGCCCCCTGGGCAGCTCGTTTGGTAGACCTTTTTACAGTTTACAGGGGTAGCATAGAGAAACAGCAGCTAGGGACAATATGATTGGCAGAACAGTATGACTTTTAAACTGATTATTGATCTTTAGGGAATAAGGTGACAGGGACTTCCCTTTTTTGCAGGTGGCCAGTCATCCATCCTGTGGAGTGTGTCCTTGTGCTCTGGGCCTCCCCAAACCCCTGTGGTCTGAGGAATGTTAATAGCCTCTCTCTTCAGGAGGGACAAGTGTTCCAAAGTTCCTGAGTTGACCAGGAATGTTAGTTAATCTCTGTTCCTGAGCTGACTCCTTCACTAGAACACATAAAATTGATGCCTTCAATTTGAATATGTTTTCAAATTGAATATATCCCATAACAGTAGTGAGATTCAGTTAAAAGTTAGCAGTATTGGCCGGGTGGTGGTGGCGCATGCCTTTAATCCCAGCACTTGGGAGGCAAAGGCAGGTGGATTTCTGAGTTCGAGAGTTCAAGGCCAGCCTGGTCTACAGAGTGAGTTCCAGGACAGCCAAGGCTACACAGAGAAACCCTGTCTCGGAAAAAAAAAAAAAAAAAAAGAAGTTAGCAGTATTATCATATTTATGGTCAGAACTAGCTTGGCAAGATGGCAAGAATTGCCCATATACAAAGCTTGGTTTCTTTCTTGGAATGAGACTACCTCGGACAAAAAACAGTTTATGAACATTAAAAAATGTGTAATGTCGTCCTTCCATCATTCCTTCTTTCTCCAGGAGTGTGTTCTCTGTGTTTTTATTTGCCAAGTGCAAAGAAACAGGATCATTTCAGCTTCTTCTGTAAGTTTCCCTCATCTTCAATGAACAAAGTAATGCTTCAAAAATCACAAGGAGTTTGCCCTGCCTCTCCTGCCAACCACCCATCTTCCAAGTTCTTATACTTGTGGATACTTTGGGAAAAAAGGATATTCCTAAGATATACTGGGAAACTAAAAGATTTCATGCTCACTGAGACGCTGCCCACATCAACAAGACAGTTGGCAACCACCTTGCATCTTGTTCAAAGCCTGCTATCTCTCCAGGCCTCCAACTTGTCCCCTCCAGCTTTCTCTCTGATCAGTGAGATCCTCTGTGTCTTTGTGGAAAGGTCACAAAGTCCTAACAGCTGCAAAACATATCGAAGGGGGATTAACTAGCTTGATTTCTTCCAACTCTGTGAAATACATGACTCAGAATGAGAATCTCAGATTGGTGCCTCAGACTGTCATCCTAGACACTCGGAAATGCAGACACCCCTGTAACCTCTCTTGGCTGTCAATATCACTGTCTCAAAGCTTCTGGGGAGAATAAATAAACAATGTCAAAGTGTTCAACATTCCCAAATGGAAATACTCCATCTCAGCCATAATTTTAAAGACAATTACAAAGACCGTAATCACAGCACAATGTCTCTTAATACTTAGAGTACAACTAAGAAGCATATAGAAAGAGATGGAGACAGAGCAGAAATCAGTAGGGGAGCTTACTAAGTTAGCTGATTAAGAGAAAAAGCCTGTGACATAAGCTGGTTCCCAATCATTTGGACAAGTTCATGAGCAAGGTTGAATCTGGCATTTGATGTATGGTGAAGACAGGAGGCATTTTGGACCATCAGAGTGTTTGTGTGTGCCTAAATAGAAACATGGATCCCTAGTGCAAGCAAGAACTTCCTCCACAGAATGAAACTGCAAATAACCCAGGCCCTGGCTGCCAAGAGAAGCTTATTTTAGAAAGACTAAGTTGGAACAGGCTGCCTGGCCAGTCCAGGAGAAACACAAGGTGCTCTTCCCACACACCAGGCACACATTATTAACATGTCTACTCAGTTTCTCAACTGTGAACAGCTGTAAACAGACAATAGTGGGAAACTGTCAGAGAGAAGGGGTAAAAGTACTGAGAAAGGCTGCTAGTTAAGCAAAGATGGAGGAAGATGATTTCTCTATGGAGAAATGCAACTCTTGAATAGAAGAAACCATTTCATAATGCAGAGTTCTGAAGGAAAATGAGTCAAGGAAGAAAACTCATAGCAAAAAAAAAAAAATGTAATATTGTAACCACAAAGTTTCTCAAGCATTTATTGAACACTTTCTGAATACAGTGTACTGTGCTGAAACTGCAAGGCGAGTAGGAATGTAGCTGGTCAGTTCCCATTCGTCAACAGGCATTCAGCTCATGAGATTAGACTCATATCAATTGCTGTGCAAAATCACAACCTGTAGCATGGGGTTCAGAACTATTGCCCCACACATCACACTGCTAGGTTACTTACAAAGTGACAACATAAGATGATTTTGGAATTAAAATGATGGAGGCTTACAGGTAGAACTGTCTGTTTTCTCTTCCATTCCCTGAAACCATCATCTCAAGAAACCACTCTTGAATGTGTTAGTGGGCTGTTCTTATCATCACAACGTTTCACTGACTTAGCAGGGAGTGAAGAGAGTCCCTGTCTGGGGTAAGGATAGAGGAATATTTATGGAATAGAGGTTTAGAAACAGCCAAACAAACCATATAAAGGCCAATTCAAAGCAAGAGTTCTCAGAACTCCACGCACATGAGAAAAAAATGTTGCTTATGGGAATGAGTGTCAATATGGAATTAAAACTCAGAGTACATTGAATGAGAAACAGAGAATGAAAATAATAAACAGCTGAATGGTTATGACTGCCATCGAGGGGACAACAGCAGTCCCTTGTTAAAGAAACAGCTGAGATATAAACAATGGATAAAATTTCCCATAAGGCAGAAAAATAGAAAATTGTAAAGGGGTCTAAGTTAGCCAAAGCCCACTCCATCCAGTGTGGACTCTTCCTTCACGAAAGCTGCATGCAGACAGTGTAAAGGTGGGCCCTGTGTGTTCATCCACAGCTATCTTTTTCTCGCTACGACAGTTTTGGGTTGAGCCATGTGCAACACATTTCCACAGATAAAAATCTAAGCAAAAGGCATGTCCAGTTCACAGAAGACAGCCAGCCTCTGCTATGCACTCTCTCCCTGGCCAAGATCATGGATTCCTCCTCTGGGAGTGTCATCATGGGGCCATTGTTTTTCCGAGTAGACCATGGTGCCTTGTGAAAAGGGAAGCTCAGCAAACACAGGCAATATTCTGATGTGCAGAGAATAAGACTCACATTTTTGAAGACTGAGTTCCTTCTTTAGATAAACTCCTGCACATTTTACCCCATAGCTACCAACTCTTTGGTCTCTGCTCATGGTCTTTGAAACACACTATGGTCCAGTTCACATGAATGGGTATCCAGGAACTTCAGGTAAGAAGAACAACATTGTGTTGGGACACTGGAGCCAATAACTAATTCCAGCCTGCTAAGGAAATGAAGGTTATGATGAAAAATATCCTAGTTTCAAACATTCTCAAGACTAGCTCAGAAAAGAACCTTCGTAACACACACACATGCGTATAAATTTTAATTGTTTGAGATGAACAACCCCTGGAACTGCAGCTCACTTTATTATTCCTTTGTTGCTTTTAATCTTCATGCTGAGTTTGCCTTCTAACACACTCAGGGACTGTATTTAAGTAGGAGCCTTGAAAAGGGGGGCGCCAGTGGGATGGAGATGCACAGACGCCACTAATAAATCACTCATAGTTAAGATATAGATTGGATGATGGGTGGCAGATGGGAAGAGGGTAAGTCAAATTGCTTTTCTCGTATAGATTATTGGATTAACAAGGAAGCAGCAGACAAGTGGCAAACTAGTGTAACAAATTACTATAATAACAAAAATGATCTTATCCCAGGATTGCAATAATGTTCTGTTGGCCATTAGTTCCTGGAGACCTGCTTGAAGTGGGGCCTATCCCTCTGAGATAGTAAGACAGAGAATACTCACTATGTTCCCAGCTATCTCCTCTACTATGGGACCTAAACACATCCTGGTGAGGTGTGGGGGATGGGATAAAGACAACCATAGACAGTAAGTAATTAAGCATTGTGGTTATTAACCAGCACATGTCTATTCCGGTATTCTGGTAATAATATTGACTATAAGCAAGAGCCAATTTTTTTTTATTTTGACATTTTAAAAAATACCCAAAAGGATGGACTGGTAATAACACCAACACGTGCTACTATTTACTTAGATTCAGTAGTTGATTTTGTCAGATTCATTTTCCTTTATCCCCTGTCTTTATTTTGAACTATTAATGATAGACATCAGAATTCTTTATCCCTAAATAATGTTGTAGATTTTATGAAAATGGGGTTATTCTCCTATTTTTACAGAATGTATCATTTTTAAAAAATTATAACTGATATATACTGTTCTATGATGTTTTTATTAATTTACCAATTTGTCCCAGAAATGTCTTCTGATGACTTTTTTAAAATTTGAGGATCAGTCAAGAATTCTGCATATTTACTTGTTCTGTCTCTTTAACATTTTAGCAGTATCTTAGCTGTTTTTGTTTCTTTTTTTTTTTTTTAAAAAAGAACACTTGTTTTGCCAAACACTTGTCAGTTTGAATTTATTTCATCACTTCACTGTGACTAGAATATGATTAAACATTTTCAGCAAGACATAATATATCAAGTGGCATGTGTTACTCATTCGTCAAATGTGGTGATTGTAAGTTTAATCATGGGGCTCAAGAAATGCTGCCTGGTTTCTCTATTGCAATATCCTTCTCTAAAAAACAAATATTTTTGAAAATGGATAATTCTAAAGACTTTTATGTGCAGTGCTGAGGTTGAATCTGGGCCTAGTGTATGCTAAGCAAACGCTGTACCAATAAGCTGTTCCCTACCCAGCCCAGGACCAATATTTTATTCAATAATTTTATCATGGTTTGGTGACTTACTTGAATCAATTATTGTAATTTTGATCGACAGACCTAGAATATTATAATTTTCCATTATTTCTGCCTTTATGATTCTCTATAGAGATGAATTTATCTTTCTTCTCTCCATTCATCTCCAGTATTGTTGGTACCATTATGAGCATGCATTTTGAACAATAAATGGCTTATAATTCATTCTCGAAATTGGTTTTGATATCCCAGATGTCCCAGATTTTAGCCAGTAGAAATTCCTCCTTCAACCTAGCTTCTGGATGTGTGGTTTTTGTTTGTTTTTAAATATGTTTTTTTTTTTTTTTTTTTTTTTTTTACTCAGCTTTTGAGCACATTTTTGCTTTTTTGATGCAACTTCATGCTGAAGCACACCTTGGTCTCCATTACCACGGACCAGTTTTTCATCAAGCCCTCATTTCTTTGAATGGTAGGTGGTAGTTTAAAAGCAGGGCAAGGATGGCAAAGGTATTCCTTACTCCTGGGTGTTATCTCTTCCACACCTTTCATTCTACTCAGGTCAGAAGTTTATACCCATATCTTCCAGTACATCAGAGTCCTTGTCTTCCCCGGGCTTCACATTTGTTTCTCCTCCAATGAAAACTGTTCTCTAACATGCCGACGCATTTGCTCATTTGTTCAGTTTGCCAATCCACAAAACGTGGCTTCAAACTAAGCCACTACCAACAAAGGATTTTGTCTTTAGAAAATATCCAACAATGGGATACAGTTTTGGTTTTTTCCTCAATTGGAATCTTTATGTTAGTATTATTGACTTGATCTAAAACTCAATTCAAGCATCTCTATTTGTTTTCAATTCTAGAGGTTTATACTTGTTGGATTCATATTCTTTTTAGAATATTAAAATATTATATAGTTTAAGAGAAAATAATATTTTAAAATATAAACAGAAACAAATGCCACAGAACTATGTTCAATATTACACCAAGGTCTCTGGTTTCTGTGTTTCCTTTAACAGATGTGTGTGTGTGTGTGTGTGTGTGTGTGTGTGTGTGTGTGCATTCACATGGGTGTATGTGTGGTACTTATATGACAATTACAACTTGCAGTTTTCTCCTTCCACCATGTGAGTCCCAGGATGGAACTGAAATCATCAGGTTTGGCAGCAAGCACTTTTATCCATGGAGCCATTTCTCTGGCCCCCACTCTTGATATTTTAACAGCAGAAGTTGCCTTGTAAATTCTCTGGTTCTGTCTTATTCATATTTTAAAGCACCAAAATCATTTCTCAACAGTAGGAAAATAAGGTATTTGCACCAAAACAGAATTGAAAATACAAAAGGAAGATGGTTTTGGTTAACTCTGTAACTGACACCTTGATGTATATGCCGATAGCTCAGAATATATAGTGGCATCTGTTATAAATTACTCTAATGCAAAAATTACATATCGCTCATTAGAAATTCTTATTTCAAGGCCCTATTCTGAATCTTCCATATTTTACTCTCTACGGATAGAACTAAAGAATTTGCATCCTAGACTTTCCAGATGATTCCACAGATCTTCAGAAAGTCTTGTGTTGTTAGAAGCGGATGAACTGACTAGAAAAACAAATCATATGGGTAATTTATCATGATTAACTTATTTATACATGGCTACCTCGAGCTGTTTTTCCTTTGAGAGAATAGATTTGTTTTTCATTTAAAGAATTTAATTAGGATATATTAAGTATGCATAATAGGTTTCATTATAATATTTTCATACATGTATATAATGTATTGATCATGCACATTTCTTCATTTTCCCTCATGTCCCCTCCAATATATACTAATCCATTGTCTTCTCAGTAAGTCCCCTTCTACTGTTATGGCTTTTGTTGTTTGCTTTACTGATCCAATGATTTTTAAGTAGAGCTACTTACATAATCATGAGGGAGTGGTTATTGATAAGGGCATAGAAAACTTACTAGTGGTCATACCACTCAGTAAAAATGTCTCCTTTTCCCCTAGCACCATTAATAGCCAGTAATTCCTCAGAAAGGACTACAGACTCATGAGCCTTTCCCAGTTCCTGATGGGATGTCTGCAAGTCCAATCTTGTATTGTTCTATGCACATCATCTGCTTCTATGAGCTCATGAATGCAAATTTCATGCCATTCTAGAAGATAGATTTCATACCTCTTCCTCTGTGTCTTGCTCCTTCGGTCCCTATATTCATGAGACTTGGAGGAGGTGCTATGGATAGCCCATTCAAGGCTAAGCACTCTAAATTCCTTATTCACAGCACTTTGACCAGCTATGAGTCTCTGCATTAACCACTACCCACTACAAAAGGAGGCTTTTCTGTACAAAGTTGACAGGATTAATAATCTATAGGCATAATCATAATTATTTAGAACATAATTTCATGGGCACATTTTATTCATTTAGCTAAACAATAGTAAGACCTTTGTTACTAGGCCTCAGCCTTTTGACATAAATTCTGAGCCCATATCTGCTGCTGGAGCAAGACAGGAAGAAAACCTTTATACCTCTTGTTAGATTTTAAGACTTGAAGAGCTAGATAGCATGTTAGATTCACTCAGTAAGTTTTCCAAATCTCAGGTTAGACTTTTTAGGGTACCCTGTGTCTTCAAAGGCTCAGGTTCTGATTCTTGCTCAATTCCAGCCAATGGAAGTGCAGGCCTTCTCAAAACAAACAGATAAGCAATAATTTTTAGGATCACAGAATCCAAACATTCCACACAAATGTGTCTTCTCTAGCTCTTTTATCCTCTCCAAAGATATTAGGATTTGAAGATACCCTAGGACACAATGTCTCATCTAAGATTGATTGTCTTATTTTTTGAAGTGATTTGTTCTTGGAGAGAACGTAGGTAAAATGAATTGTCAAGATCATTTTGAAAATATGAAAATTTAAATGCAGAGAAAAGTAGAGCTGAGAGGATGCTGGCTGGTCCAATATCTCAGGCATCAGGAGAGCCATTCACAACACCATTTGGTAGGAAAATTTTCCCTTTAATAACTCCACTTTAAATAGCCAGTGTTTATCAAGTTCCTGATATGAGCCAAGGATTTTGCTATGTGCTTTACTACTTTAGCTCATTTAATCTTTATAATTCTATGAAGCAGATACTTTTGCCATCTGTCTCCTAGGAATGCATAAACTGCTACTTAAAGATATATTGTTTCATGCTCAACAATAAAACAAGAAGCAAGTCAATGTTGCTTTAACCCCAGAACCACGACCTTTAACTCCTACACTAGTGAAAAAGAGGCAACAAAATCATGGTCTCCCTGAGTCTAACCTAAGTGCTTAGTGGTTCAGCCTGCTAATGGCCTCTGTAAGGATGTCCATTTAACACTCAGTTGGCTCTGCGCTTCACTTCCAGAGGCAGGTGGGATTCAGGAAGCTTAATCATAGACAGCAGCCAATCCACTTCACTTTTTGGGAGATCACTGTCTCAATCCTGTCAATAAACACACATGCATAGGTGTGTGTGCATATGGGGGGGCACGGACACACACACACCACACCAATGCACATGCATGTACACAAGCACACACACACACGTGCATTCATGCACACAGACAAGTGCACGCGCATATGTGCACATACATGCACAAGCACACACACACACACACACACACACACACACACACACACACACACAGCAGATCCCTGTCAACTACCTAGTTCCCATTTTCACACTGAGATTTTAAATGTTTTTGTTATCTCCTTCTTTATTGTTTTAATATTTCAGTAAGTTCCCTGTTTATCATCAGAAACACTAGAATGCCAAGAGGGTAATGCATTAATTCAAAGAAATGAGTCACTTTCAGCAAAGGTTCCAGGCCAAAGATCCAAAGATTATTATGAAAATCCTCTCTTCTGATTGCATCCTTTCTCCCATTCTAAGGATGATTGTGTTCAGGGAATATACTCTGAATAAGGCTAGATGAAGTGGGAACGAGGCCCAGCTCTCTGACACAGGGTTGGCAGAAAGGAGGTGAGAAAATGGGGCCCACGAGCCAGCTGGAACTTATGGCAGCATTCCCTCCATGCATTAGAGCTTCAGGGGAGCCATAGAAACCATATGGGAGAGAAAACCCAGCAGGAGACAGATAACATACAAGAATCCTCTCTAAGTGGTGGGGGGTATATCCCAGTAGTTAGGAGGTGAAGGTGGTTTCCAAGAGTCTGCCTTTCAATATGGGAGAGTAGGAACTCCCTGAACCCCACCAGCTATAGAAACATTACACTTTCCTCACCCTAGCCTTACCGCTTCTGGTTGAAGGACTCCTCAGCCAGTAGCAGGCTGGCTAGTCAAATCCCAGGTTTCTGTTCCTCCTCACCAATTGTAAGTTTCATGAGACAACCATAAACCTTACCTTTCTGTCATTTACAACATAGGTCTTCCATAGAGCAGCCGCCAAGTGTGCAATGTATTAAACAGAAAGAAAGAAGGAAAGAAAGGAAGAAAGAAAGAAAGAAAGAAAGAAAGAAAGAAAGAAAGAAAAGAAAATGAAGCCAGAGAAACTGAAATTCTGTTCTAATCAAAATGGGCCAATATGTAGCCCCGGTTCTTCTTAATATTATTTACAAGTCCAACAAATATTTACTGAGCTTACACTATGCACCAGAAATGCTACTGGTAGGTAGGGATATAATGCTAAACTAGGAACTAAGTCTTGGTTACTTGAAGTTGATTTCATAGTGAGAGAAGCCAAGAGGTAAGCATATAAACTAATAGGTTTGAATTCCTAATTGAAATAATTAGTATGGATAATGTAACACAGGACAATTAAGTTGGCTAAGATGTAGCCGACAATGAAAAGCTAGACAGAAAGAGCAAAAAAGATCTCTTAACAGGTAGAAGGGTAAACAACTCTGAACATGATAGACATATGCTCTGAACAGAGAGGGATCAGTAATGTCTGAAAATTATTACTAAATTTACCAACTTCTTCTGGTTTATAGTAATGCATGTACTTGCTAAAGTATTTCTGTTGTACAGTAGAATATTATAAAAAGGAATATTGTAGGCTGGGGAGACAGCCTAGTGGAAAAAAGTACTGGCTCCCCAAGTGTGAAGACTAGAATATCAATGCTAGCACCCACAAAAGAGCCAGGCAGGCATGACATCCTGCTCTAATCTGTATATCAGCATTCAGGAAGTGGTAACAGGGCACGCAAGGCTTATGCTAACTATCAAGACTGGTCAGGTCAAAGTTCCTGATTCAATGAGAGTCTCTGTTTCAGTATACCAAGTACACAGTGTTTGAGAAAGACAACCAGTGTTACACACACACACACACACACACACACACACCCCAAAACAGTCAAAACAGTAATGACCATTCATTCTACCACTCAAACCAATCCAGCCTTGCTCATATTTTGGTCTGTTTCGGTGCATGTGTGCACATGTATGCATTGCCATTGCACACAAAGGCTTTATATTAGCTTACCCTTCTGAACTCTTTAAGAGAGAACACCTTGCCAGCCATAAGGAGTGGAATGAAAGCCTACAGTTTTTAAGTTTTGCCTCAGCTCTTGAGTCTACAATGAACTAATCAATATTTAACACAACTATGGTAAGGGACCTACCTATTTTTACCCAACTAAGATTTCTTTACAAAGGTATACTCTGGTTAAACATTTCTTCCTTCCTTCCTTCCTTTCTTCCTTCCTTTCTTTCTTTCTTTCTTTCTTTCTTTCTTTCTTTCTTTCTTTCTTTCTTTCTTTC
>JANHMN010000011.1:27151615-27193369 GCA_030674055.1 Rhabdomys pumilio
TTCTTTCTTTCTTTCTTTCTTTCTTTCTTTCTTTCTTTCTTTCTTTCCATCTTCATGCACCAGCTTCTTTTCTCCACCCTCCTATACTGGTTATATCTAACTTTATAGCAACATGAGAGGACCCTCAACTTCTGATCCAATGGTTTGTTTGCATGCCATACTTCATGCCATGATAATAATGGACTAAGTCTCTGAAACTAAAAGCAAGCTCCTAATTCAATGCTTTCTCTGAGAAGAGTTGCCTTGGCCACTGTTTTTTATCTCAAAAATAGAAGAGACTCTCTCTCTCTCTCTCTCTCTCTCTCTCTCTCTCTCTCTCTCTCTCTTTCTCTCTCTGTGAAAGAGAGGGGGTAGAAAGGGAAAGGGAGAGGGGGAGAGAGAGAGAGAGAGAACTAGTACAGAGGTCAGAAAGACCCTTAGAATCAGTTCAATTTTGAGGAGTTCATTCTCTTTATTTACCATTTGGGCTCTAGGTATCAAATTTAGGTTGTTAGCCTTGACAACAAAAACTTTTAGTCACTGAGCCATGTCACTGGCCTAACATCATTTTGTGATGTCTTTATCATTTTAAGGTATTTCATATCACCCCACCACTAATTCTAAAATGTCATAATAAACTAAAACCATATATGTCTATGTGATTCTAGTTCTGAACCCTATAATCTATTTAACTCATTTATTTTGATATTTTTATTGGTAATGAACTTTTATTTATTACTATAAATTTATGGTTTTGGTTTTTGTTGTTGTTGGTTTGTTTTGTTTTGTTTTGTTTTGAGTCAGGGATTCTCTGTGTAGTCCTAGCTGTTCTGGAACTTGCTCTGTAGATTAGGCCAGTCTCAAACTCACAAAGATCTATCTCTGACTCTTGAGTACAGACAGGGATTAAGAGATTAAAGGCATGTGCCACCACCACCTGGCCAAGTACCCTGATTCTTAATTCTTTCAAATTTTTAATTTTATTTATTTTTTCATACAATATATTTTGATCATGTTTCCTCTTTCCCCAATACCTCCTAGATCTTTCCAACCTGCTAACCTACCCAACTTTATGTTCTTCATCTCTTTTTATGACATGTACAAAAAAACCTATAAAAGTAATTTTTATTTGCCAAATGTAATTATCCTCTTGGAGGCCTGCTGCTGAATAAACTCACACTTTCTACTTCTTTCTGAACTCTGGCTGGCTGGTTCAACCCAGCTGTTATGGCTTAAAAACTCTTCTCCAAGCTGACTGATTCAAACTTGCCTCTCTCAGCTTCTGACTGAATTGCTCTGTGTGGCCTCAAACTAACTTTCTGATTCCTTCTTATTCTCTGGCTTGTTCTGTCTTCACCTGCAATCTGACTCTGTAAAACTGTTCTGGTAAAACTGGTTTCTCTCTCTCTCTCTCTCTCTCTCTCTCTCTCTCTCTCTCTCTCTCTGTGTGTGTGTGTGTGTGTGTGTGTGTGTGTGTGTGTGTGTGTGTATGTGTGTGCTGCTCTCTTAAAAGTTGGGCACATTCTATCTGTGACTCATTCTGTCAAATTTTTCTCTGATTTGTCATTTAACCCCTCAATTAGATGCCACTTACAAACATGGCCATTTCCTACTAAGGACTAACTTTACCTTCATTGTTTGTGTTTAGCAGTGTATACTAAAGACATGGCTGTATTCTAGCTAGAGAGATAGAGGTGTGTCATTGCAGCTGAGTCAGATAGACCTTGAAGATCTTTGGATGTTATCCCTTGCCAAAAGTAGCTATGTTGCTGGATTAATATTTCTTTATAACACCCCAGCTTCAATGAAAATAGTAACACAAACAAAAAAATCAATAAGTCAAAAAAAAAACCTACACACACATTAAAAAAAATACAAAAACAAAAAACATGGAGTTCCTTTTGTGTTAGCCAACTACTTCCAGGCACAAGGTTGGCCCTGGATTGTCGTTGATGTACCCAGTGACACTCATTAAAAAAACAAAACTGATTTTCACTTTGATAGCAGGTATCAATTGCAAATAACTTCTTGGTTAGAGGTGGAAACCTATGTCTACTCCTCCCTATCAATGCTAGGATCTCATTTTGTTTGAACATCTGCCCATCTTGTATATGCAGACACACTGTTTGTGAGTTTATATCTGAATCTGTACTTTTGTGTTTAAAAGATACTGTTTCCTTGGAGTCATCCATCACTTCTGCCTCTCTGATTCCCTTGGAATTAACCATCACATTCTTACCTCCTCTTCTGCCTAGATCCCTGAACCTTGCAGGGAGGGTTTGATGAAGACACCTCATCTAGGGATGAGTATTCCAAACTCTTACTTTCTGTACATTGTCCAGTTGTTGGTTTCTAATTTAGTTCCCTTCTACTACTAAAAAAAGTTTCTCTGGTGATATTATGGGTGTAGTAATGTAACATTATTACTTTGTCTTTTTGGGAGAATATAGTAGTAGGTCTTACCATAGTCCCATGATTTATCATATCTAGGCTCTTGGTCACTTTAGCAGTGTCAAGTATGTTTTCCATCTCATGGAGTGGGTGTTAAATCTAATAAAAAGTGGTTGACTATTCCCATAACATTTGTACCACTATTGCACCACTATTCTTGCAGGCAGATTGCTGTTTTAGGTCACATGGTTTGTAGCAGGATGTTATGAATGATTGCCTTTATCCTCTGGTCATACTCAGAGTACTTGCCAGCACCATGAACACTAGTCAATAGGGGTGAAACTTCTAGTTAGGCACCATCTCCCATTCTCCATGTTCAATGACATAAGTAAATACTGTCTTTAGCAATGGGGCCTTACCATCAGGTGCTGGAAAGTAACCAATAACCTTCACAATACCTTGTGATTTGGTAATGTTGGGTGATATGCCATAGGACCCCTTTGACAAATGACTTCACAAGATATAACCCATTCCTGTCATTGGTAGTTTTACCTGGTAGCACAAGATGTCTAGTTGATGCATTGTCCTCTTCATTATATGGTGATTCCATTTAACTTTCTTTCATATATGTAAATATTTTAGGAAGTTGCTACAGTAGTAGGTCTCTATTTTTTTCTTAAAAGACCTTTAGTAGTAGCTGTCCTACACCCACCCCTATATCCTTTAACCTTTTCTTCAGTTATCCTCCCTGTTTAATCCTCTTAGTAACCCCCTTTAATATCCATAATACTATATTCTACTTTCTCTTCTTTGAGAGATCCTCTCCTCCTCTCTGGTCTCTTACTATGTACCTAACCTCTGTGGTTATTTAGATTGTGGTGTCTCTGGGGTGAGATATATAGTCCTTTGGGTACATATTCAAAAGTGTTAGATGAATCTTGAGGTAGATTTATTCTCAGCTTCCTGAAGCTTCACCATGCTGATTTTCTAATCCCTTTCCTTTGTGTCACTAGCTGACCCTACAGAATCACTTTCTAACAAAAAATCCCAGTGGCCCCACTAGGCTGAGACTCAGTAGGCAACTTTTATTATTCTTCCTGTCCTCCATCCCAGTCTCAGATCCTCATGGTTGCATGGCAACCCTTCACCAACTGAGTTAGTTCCCTAACTGTCAATGTAAAATTCTAGTGTAGTTTTCCCTTTGTTTTAGGTTTTCAGACACAATTTATTAAAATATCCATATGATGCTATAGGTTTTATAAGACAATTTCATGGAAGAATAGATACTAAGGGATAAGGGAGATGAGTGGCATTGGGGTGCATGATGTGAAATTTACAAAGAATCAATAAAATGCTTTTAAAAAGCGAGAAGATATAGAAATGACGTAAATACAATATTCACAGATGGAAATCTCAAAAAAAATAAAATTTTAAGTTAGGGGGGGCACTTCAGACTTGACTTCCAAAGCACTAGATCAACAAATAATGAAAACATATGCAATAAATGTGGAGGAAGGAAATGTAGCAGCCAATTGGCCACGTTAGACACACAAAGTTAACTGGAGACAACACAATGGATGTCAGTAACGGTGTTGCTTCCTTCCAGGCCCAAAGCCCCAAGTTCCATCCCACAAGTTACCTTCAGATCTTCACACATGTGGTACAAAACACATACACACACACACACACACACACACACACACACACAGAGAGAGAGAGAGAGAGAGAGAGAGAGAGAGAGAGAGAGAGAGAAAGAGAGAGGGGGGCAGGGAAGATGGAGAGAGGCAGAGAGACAAAAACAGAGAGAGACAGAGACAGAGAGTAATTAGTTAAATAGCTAATAATAAATAACTGTGATAAAAGAAGAAATACAAAGGTAAATTACAAAAGCTTAGTGGTATTAAGAGAATTTGCCTCTGCAGAGCAGAAAATGGAAAAGGGCAGAACTGCCAGTTTTTTCTCTCAGTCTTTGACTCTTTAAACAAACTTTATATTTAACACAGATTTAAAATGAACTTAAGACTTATATGTAGAAACTAACAGATAATATGCTCGCTTACATAACTCTTTCCATGGCGTGCTCTCAGATGCTCTGGAAGCCCTTGAAATGTTTGTTCCCAAAGGAAAGGAACACTACTATGGAGTAGTGCCTCTCTTGCAAAAGACAGCTGATAGTTACTTAAATTCAGGGGTAGAGAAGAAAGAGGCTGAGGAAACAACTGTTTGTGGTAGAAAGTTCTGGTGACCTCTGTCAGCACCATAACCTCATCTCTGGTCCTGAGAACCACTTCTATCATGACCACTTCACCCTACCACAGTGGAGACTGACAGACACAGCAAAGCTGCCCTGAGCTTCTATTTTTTGATCCCTTAATGTGAAATGTTGGGGAAGAGGTAGTTACAATAAGGACAAGAAGGAAAGCCTTGGCCTGACTTAATCTTATCTTTCCGTTCTTGATTGCCAGAAGATAAAATTAAATTATGGCATCAAGCTATAATTTGAGATGCCAAGGTTGTACTAGGCATATAGAGTTTCTCTGAGGAATACTTCCTGTTCCAAGCAAGAGAACAGCAGCCGTCATCCTAGCTGAACCTTTAGTTATTGAGTCTTCAAATGCTGTTCCAGAAACTGCAGCAAAACTTAGATGAAAAGCCTGCAAATGGAAAGATGCCAGTTCTATCCAGCAAAAGAAAGTAGGCAATAAACCTCTAAATTAAATGTGCTGAAATAAAATTGCTTCTAATACAAAATGTTATATTCATTTTTCTGTCCCTGGTTCTTAGTATAGTGACCTGAATGTAGACAATACATAATTATTGTGGGATTTAACTGCAATCAACAATCTCGAATGTATTTGACATATTTCCTTGATATTCTAAGCCATATCTATCCATTTCTTTTATTGATCCCACTTGTAACCAATATTTGAATGCTCTGTCACAAAACAAGGTAATGAAAGGGAAGAAAGAAGGAGCCAAATTGGGGGCAGGTGAGAGAGAAAGGAAAAGAAAACAGGGAAGAGAGGCAGTGTAACAGAACGGAAACTGAACAGCTAGCTGCCCCGAGGAAGAACATGGGTAGATAATAGACCAAGAGTGATTAAAATAGTTTCTTAGCATCTCTCAACTCAAGAGTTGAATCATACAGTTTCATTCTTTATACACATCCTCAATTTATTCAAATTTCTTCTTTCAATGTTGCTAGAAATGATTCCTCACTATAATATTTTACTTAAAAAACAAACAAATACAGATTCATTCTTTAAATCCAAACATCTCCACTTCCTTCCTTTATTTATTTATATTCTTAAAAATTTGGATATCACAGAGACTAGTTTAGATGCTATAGAATACAGGCTTTATGGATTTCCCTAGCTTTATTCACTAGACCAGAATGCTGTCTTCAGTATAAGATAGACTCAGCTAAACAGCAGAATGCCACGAACAGGACAGTACTAGGATTCAGAAGAGTACTACATAGCATATTTGAGATCCTGTGTTAGAACACTAAGGTTATTCTTTAGCCATGTTACATAGAAATCTGCCCTCTAGAGTGAAGAGTGTGAGCTTGGTATATTATCTGTGGTATCCACCTAAGACTGCATTCAGCTTTAACAGGCATCATTTGGAACAGTGAATTGTACAAATTTAATCTCTTTCATTCTCGGACTAGTTAGCTAGTTTATAGCCTGAGGTCTGAGGGTACCATGTCTTTCTAAGCTCCAAGTATAATTTCATTTTCCACTGACAACTGAACCCTGACTTGCACATAGCCCAGAGTTTCGTACAGCAAAAGTTATTTAGCAAATCTGCATGCTTCGTTTCTCTACTTAACTCTTCCTTCTGGCTCGTTATCTCCCATCTCATACATAGATTACCGTCATATCCATTCACCTTTCTCTTTTGTGTTTTCATACTAATCAAGCTCAACACAGAACTTACTTGAAACCAAAATCTTTATCAACCTACTTTAGAAAGTACAGTGGGTATGAGAACAATTCCTAAGTAACTGGAAAATGGAAAGCACCATCATCAGTAGTTGGAGTTCTGTGAGTTTTGAGATTGCTCTTGATAATATCATAGTTCCTCTCCCTGCGCCACTGTCTTTCCCCCCCCCCCCCCAGTTTTAATGAGTTACAATGAACAAATAAAATGTTATACATTTCTGGTGAACACATGAGGGTTTGAGGTGTCACTTTATGTCACTATGACCAAAATATATCCGCCCCCCCCCCCCAAAAAAAAAACCAACAGGAAGAAATATTTATTTTGGCTCATGGATTCAAATACTTCAGTCCATGGTTGCTTGGCTCCATGTAGGTGGACAGGGTATCATAGGTGGCAGGTACAATAACTCAGATCTGAGAGGAAGGAGAGAGAAGGGGGACACAGGAAGGGACCAGATTGAGGTATAGCTAGCTCCAAGGCCACACCACTGGTGGCCTCCTTCTAACTAAGCCCTGTCTTTCATTGTTACCCAAAATGCCATAATATTATGTCTCAAAAAACCACAACATTCATCAGGCCAGAGCCCTTGTGATCTAATTCCTTCTGGCCACACCAGCACAGTTATATTCCATGGCCTCTGCATCAGCTCCTACCTCTAGGTTCCTGCCCTGTTTGAGTTCTTACCCTGATTTCCTTCAAGGATGGACTATGACGTAAATATGTAAGCCAAATAACCCTTTCCTCCCTATGTTGTTTTTGGTCATGATGTTTCATCACAGCAATAGCAGCCCTAACCAGGACAAGTGTGCTACTGCCTTATTTTTTCTTTTTGCTGCCTAAGCATCTGTTATAGTAGACAAAATCCAAAAAAAAAAATTCCATTGCCTGTTTTTCTTCTAGGAGTTTTATGATGTCAGGACTTTTAACCTTTAAACTGGTTTTAAGTTTTATGACTGTATAACACAGGGATGCAATTTTGTTATTTCACATGTAGATATCCAGTTTTCTCAGCACCACTTGCTGAAGAGTCTATTTCTTACCTCATTGGTCTATGGTACTCCCACTCTGGAGTTTTAATCATTATAGTTTTGTAATATAGCCATATTACATGTAGTATAACCATATTAGGTTATGGGGAATGACCTTCCAGTTGTGCTATCTTTTCTAAGGCTTTTATGGTACTAGGGATTTTTTTTTAAATTAGGATTATTTTTTATGCTGTGGAAAATGCCAATGGAATTCTGGTAGAAATTGTATGAAACGTACAGTTTACTTTGGGTGTGCTGAATATTTTCACAATATTATTCTAAATCATGAACAAAAAACAACTTCCCATTGATTGGTGTCTTATTCGCCTTCTCTCATCAATGTTCTATTGTTCAGTAAATAAATCTGATTCAAAGTGAACTTGATTCAGTTTATTACAAAACATTTTCCTTTTGTTCCCACTACTGTCAATGGGTTGTTTTCTTTATTCCATTGTCAGCTGGTTATTGCTACTGCAGAGACATGTGCCTGCTTGTACATGTTGATGACTCTATTCGACAAATTCACTGAATTTATTAACTGCACAGTGTTCGGGGTGGGATTTTCAGATTATTTATATACCAGGCCACGTCATTCTAAACGGTGACAACTTTTCTTACTTCTTTTGGTTCATTTGTTTTATTTTGTTTTCAGTGCTAAGGATCAAACCTAGAGCCAGGCATTTGCTAGGCAAAACCTCCACCACCGTGCTAAGTCCCCATTCCACTTCTATTTTTTTCTTAGTTTTTCTTTCCCCAGTTGCTCTGCCTGGGTTTATCTGAGTCATATTGACTAGAATCAGTGAGAACAAGCCTCTAGTTCCTGAGTGTAGAGGACAAAAATTTGAGCTTTACACCAGAGTGTACTGCTGGCTGTGGGCTTTCTTGTCAGCCTTTAGAGGGTGGAGGTTCAACCTCCATCAAGTTTATTCAGGGTTTTTGTTGTGAGATGACATTGAATTTTGTTGACTGCTTTCCTTGTTTTTATGAAAATGATCGCATGGGTTTTCCATTCTGTTAATGAGCTGCAGCGTGTTTATTGACTGGCAAATGTGGAGCTATCCTTTCATTCTTGAGGTACATGGTGTTTGCTTGTGGTCTACCAACAAGCATGTCACTGTGCTGAGGGACACAGTGTGATACAACAGAGAATGTCTCGTATGTATTCCATGTTTACTAAGAATACTGGTCTTTAACTTTCTTCGGCTGTAATGTCTTCATTTACCTTTTATTAGCATAATAGAAAATTCATGAAAGTATTGTAAAATAGTTCCTTTTCTTCAAGGTTTTGGAAGAGTTTGGGACTGGTCAGAATTTGATTTTTTGACACTAGCAGAACTAGTGAAATATTTGTGATCCTAGACTCTTTTTTCAGAGATGATGATGATGATGATGATGATGATGATGATGATGATGATAACGACTAATTCCATCTAGTCACTTACTAATGCTTGGTGTTTATTCAAATTTTCTGTTTAAGATTTCTTCTCGGTGAGTTGTCCATTTTCTGGAATGTATCCATTTTTTTATAGATAACCAGGTGTGCATTCATTTGGCAGTAGTATCCGTTTTTATTTCTGTTATCAACAGTGATGCCTTCTCTTTGATTTATAATTTTATTTTAAAAATCCGTATTTTTCATCCATCTAAATACGTTTTTCAGTATTTTTTTCAAAATGCCAAATCTGTGTTGTTTATTTTTCTACTTCCTATTTTCTATTCATTTGCTCCTCTTTAACCATGCCATTTTCCCTGGTCTGCTAACACCAGCTTTACTTTTTTGCCTTTTCCTAGTTCCTGGATTGTACAGCTGTGGTGCTAATTTCTTGTCTCTTAATGTCCACTTTTTTTCCCATCTAGGATATGGTGTGCTGTGTCCTGTATTGTTAGGTCCCATTTCCATTTTCATTTGTCTAATGATATTTTCTTTCCCCTTTGAGTTCTAATTTGTCCCATTGCTAGTTTGGGAGTATGTACTGGTGTTTAATTTCCACATTTGTAAAACTTGCAATTTACTTCCTGTTACTACCTTTTAGTTTCACATCTTTGAAATCAGATAAAGGTACTTGGTATAATTTCAGTTTTATTGAATTTAAAGATTGTTTGATGCATATATTATCTATCCCCAGGAATGCTCTGCATGTGCGTTTTCGTATGTTTTTTTTTTTTATATGGAAGCTTTGTATAGATGGTCTGTCCACTGTTGAGAGGGGGTATTAAATTCAGCCTCTAGTATTAGAGTTTATATTTTACTGGAGTTTGTTTATTCTTACATTCTCATAGTATTTACTTATTTATTTCACATTTCAATTAGCTGTATCTGGCTACCTAAGTATTTCCAGCTAGTCTATCTTGTCAATGAACTGATTCCCTTTTCATTGTGCAATGAGAGCCTTGTCATTTTATCCTTAACTAAAAGTTTAATTTAGCTGATATATGTGTGGCAGTTGTGGTTCTTCCTCAATTGTAATTTCTACAGAATATTTCTGTTTATCTCTTTATTTTCATACTGTGTATCTTTAAGCTATGTGGGTCTTATTAAAGGCTCAGCTTTCTATTCTTTAGTCCAATTAGTCACTCTTTGACCTTTATTGAAGAGTTTAATTTATTTTCTTTGATATCAATTATTGGAAGGTAAGGGCATAATTGCTGGCATTTACATTTTCATTTTCTATCTTATTTCTCTCTTTCTCTCTTCCTGTCTTCCTTTGACTGATGACTTCTTGATATGAGAGATTTTGGTTCCTTTACCTTAATCACTATGTCTCCTCTACTGTTCTTTCACTTTCTTCATAGTTACCATGAACCTTATATAAACTATCTTACAGAGAGAGCACTATAAAACCAGCTAATAAAAACGTAACTTCAGTTACATACAGAATTTAAAACTTGTTTTGTGACCTAAAATATTATCTATACTTCTATTTTTTTCTTTCTTACATTTTAGATTATGGATGTTCCAATTAATATTGGTAGCATTGTGCATTTGTTAACAAAATTTGTAGGTGCACTTCATTACTTCTTGGGTGTTTTGCCTTTACGATATAGTTAAAATAATTTATATACCATCATTGATTTAGATATTAGAAAACCCTGTCTCTGGCTATAGCTACCCCTTCATATCTACATTTGATATTTGCAGATTCAACCAATAGCAGATAGAACATACTTCAAAAAGCTATGTTAATACAAAGAATTTTTTTTCACATTATTATCTAAATAGCAGTGTGTAACAACTATTTATATAATATTTACCTTATACTAAACAGTATATGAAATCTAGAGGTGATTTAAATTATATGGAAGAATTACGTAGGTTAGATATATTCTGTTGTCTCTGTTTCTTCAGAGAGCCCTGAATAATACAATTCAGTTCCGGTATTATATATTTGTCAGTCAGTTTATATCTGGTGATTCCTTAAAGAATAAACCTCTCAGAGAGCTTCCCTAGTTTGCTCCAGCAGCCATGGTGCTCAGTATACAATAGGTGCTTAATAGACATTTGTAATGAGTGATTGGTTGGCAGAAGTGTGTTTCCAAATGAATATGTTGTCTGTTGTGTGTGAACCAGTGTGTTTCTTTGGAGGTTATTTACAGGAGTGTGGATGGGGAAATATACCTCTAGGACCTTGGATAGCTCAAAGGCAGCTACCAAAAAGGCCCACCTCTGCCTTAGCAACACTCACCAAAGTTGCATCCCTAGAGGTTTCTGTGGGACTTGCTGGAAGCTCCAGGCATTGAGTAGTCTCCTGCAAGCAGACTGTCCATTTGGAAAGGGTCTCCTCTTCTTAGCAGATGCTTATCCTCTAGTCTGACTGGTACTGGCAAAGGGCCTTGTAAATTTTGCTGCTGCTTTTTCAAGACTCCTAACATTTGCTTACTTCCTCAGGTTTGTGAGCCTGTCTCCTCTCTCCCAGAGGGAATCTTTTAGATGGAGAAAACTGCACAAGTGTCTACAGACTTTCTTGGGCAGGATGCACCACTTCCAACAATTTGTAATCAGTGAGAGAGGTGGGCAGTAGCGGAAGAAAAGCCAGTTAAGGTTTCTTCTCTTTTTAATTAAAACAGAAAATCTCAGTGTTCTTTTTGGAGAGTAGGGAGAGTGAGGTCTAAAGCAAGCAGAAAGCAGTGATCACAAGCAAGACTGTCTTAAAGGCCTGAGGGGGAGAGAGTATTGGTATAGTTATTGCTTTCTATATATTGAGAATGAAAGCAAGGGATTAACTCATGAAGAAGGAGCAGTAATTCTCCACAGGTCATGGTAGGGCTCAGTGATCCCCAGAAACCTGACTAGAGTTTTTGCTCTATCATTGGCAGAGCTTAGCACAGTGCACCTGTTTTTCCACTTCCTGCTCTAGCAATGTGCTTTTTACATTCTAGAGCCTGCCATCCCATAGAAGCACCTGATTAAATGAGCAATAAACAAATGAGGTAATGATAGAGCATTCAAATGAGTCACTAAGAATTCAGCCAAACCACAGTCTAAACCCTAGGAAAATAATTTGCAACAACCCGTATTTATGAGGGGCAGGGAGGAGTAGAAAGTATAATGTAATCAGTATTTGATATGATTATGTTAGCTAAGGCAAGAAAATTCCACTGAGGGTGTCAAGAATTTCATGCAGCCTGGTATGCTGTCAGTCCACTGTGTCCATTCTAATCAGCTGGTTTGAAGAACTGTAAAATCACGATGTAGAAACAACCTTCTCAGATATGCTAGACCAAGACTTTTATTTTGGTAAATGAGGGAACTAAAACATAAAGACATTAAGAATTTTGTTTTGTATGCTTTCATTCCATGGTCCAAATTATCAAAAACTAACATCTGCTATTTCACACATACACGATTAGATTGAATAGTGAGCCTGTCTTTTTCTCTCATTCTCTCTCTCTCTCCCTCTCTCTGTACACAAAAGTTTCTGTTAAAATATGGATCTGTGAGTTTATGGTGAAATAAAGCCATGAACTAAAATCTCCAGAGAAATGAAGTTAAAGTCATTACAGAACTTCCAAGAAATATCCGAGACCTCTAAACAAATATATGTTGGGGTCAGAAATAAATGCAGAATAAAATTGTTTTAGTACCATTTCTCTCCCTCTCAGGCTGGAAACAACAGGACTCCAAGTACCAGACAAAGGCACACGTCTTAATTTCCATCTTCCTTTCCAAAATACATCCTAAGAAATAATGTTAATTTTTGCTAGGATAAAGAGCCCGAGAACTCTGTCTTCTAAAGTTTGGAGGCTTCACAGATTTCATCCTGACTCTCAGTGATATTTTGGGAGTTGATTAAAAGAGAAAAAAATAATACAGAATCAAGTTTTGTCTGTCTTGGTAATGTTCTTTCCTCCAGAATTTAGAGAATTTTTGTCATTTGGACACTCACAGTTCATGGTGTATATGCATCTATCTGCTGGAGACGCTTTACAGAGAACTGTCAACAGATCTGAAAAAGTCATTTCTTGTCCAAAACCCCCACAAAAGTCAAGCTTGAAAGGAAATTTCACATGAAAAACAAGAGTATCCCTGAAAACAGTTACCAAAGGTATACGTGGATATATAGACTGTGAGGTGATTTGATTGAGTATTACCATACTTGTAAAGCCTTTGATTAACATTTTTTAAAAAATTGTATAAAAGCAAAATGGAAAAGGGGGCACGGAATAGGGGTTTTCTAGGGAGGGGAAATGGGGAAAGGGGTTGGTATCTGAAATGTAAATAAAATATCCAAAATAAATAAATAAATAAATAAATAAATAAATAAAAAGAGTAGAAATTTGGTCAGCTCCAGGAAAGCCGTGGGACAGAAAGTGCTGAGATTTGCCCTTGTATGCCCCAGTGCTGCTAGTTTGCCTCTTCACTCATTCTTTTTGATCTAATGAGTGATGGACAAAGGTGTACCCCCAGCATGTCAGACGCTGCCTTAAACACAATGAGGACCTTCTGGTGCTCTATTCTGGCAATTCAGACATACAAGCACATTGAGCACTCCCATACATACATAAATAAAAATTCTAAAATAAAAAAATATTTTCAAATACAAGACAGCAAGAAAAGACCGTCAGTAAACAGCAAATGAATTCAACAAACATAATGGCAGTTTTCTTTTAAAGTTGAAGGTATTTAGACGTGAGTGTGTCCGGGAGGAATCATACGACTAGAGCGGAGGTTGAGAAGCTGGCTGCACACATGAACCTCTTGCTTCTCAGTGTGCAACCGTTTTACTATATCTTCAGTTTGAGAAAGCAGATCCGATCCACACCAGAACCAAGTCAAAGCATTGCCCATGACGTCACCCACTTGTGAGCATGTGATTAATTTCTGACCAATGAAATCCAAGTCAAGTTTGCATAAGCAGAGGGATACGCTTCTTGGAGGAACAGAAATGAAGGGCACCAGGTTCACTCTTGCACTTTTCCTTTCTTCTTTGATCTTCAGCTACTGTGTGACAGCTGACCAAGAGCAGACCTTCAGAAAGAGACAGCAGCTGGAAGGATAGAAATTGCTCTATACAATAATGGCACACAAGGGTAGGAGCAGACCAAACTTCTGGCGATCTTGATTGGATCTTGAAATTTCTTTTTTAAGAAACTATAAAATTTAACAAAATTACTTAATAACCATTATTTAAAGACAAATTTGCCCCAGGAAAAAAATCTGATTCAGAGAGATTTATTATGAATAATTATCATTTATTTATTAAGGTGAAACCATTCCTGCAAGGTCTTTTAGGAAGAATATTAGTGTCATCCGGTATTTGGATGATGTTTGCAGCTGGCTAGAGAAATGCTCATCCTTCCTGAAAGAGGATATTGGTTTCATTTAAGCCAGTGGTCAAAATGTGTGGACTACTGATAGAATCAGTGAACGTTAAAGAGGAAAAAAAAAAAAAAACACTAAACAAAATCCCACCACACGTACATACTATGGCTCTCCAGACCTCAGTATGCAATTCCATTCAGGCAAGCAGTGGATCGGCCAGAGAGAAAACAAGGAGACCGTGAACTTGAGTGGCTATAGATGGGCCAGACGAGCACTTCACAGATTTCTGCTCAAGTAGAGAAGAGAACTACCTGTGTGTCAAGTGGATAAAAGTGAGAGCTACCTAACTTTGCTTGTGCTCCCTAAACTCCTCCTAGAACATCAGCCACTACACAGTCAGACATAAAACAACCAAATAAAATTAAAAGCAGAAACATCAACTTCCATATACTAAGGGAGAGTCAGTTGAAATCCTGGGATGAAACTTAATAAAATATGCAGAAGAATAAGTTCAGACCTTAGATTCGCTAGAATGCATGGTGTAAATAAGTTCATATTTCAATGCTAAGCACAGACAAACCTTTAAAGTTACAAAGTTTAACTCCTTCTAGGAAGACAAAAAAACACCCATGAAAAATAGCTAAGTGGACCCATATCTCAGATTTAGTAAACACATAGTTCAAAAAGACTGTGTGTGTGTGTGTGTGTGTGTGTGTGTGTGTGTGTGTGCACGCGCGCGCGTTTACAGTATTCACTTGCATATTGTTGGTGGGTACTGAAATTGCTACTTTTAAAAAATTGGAAGAAACATGAATAAGTTTGCTGAGCAGCATCTGCCAGGATTATTATTGATAAGGCAAAATACACAGAGATAAGGAAGGCAAGATGTCTTTACTGTAATGTCTAGAGTTTTGTGTGGGATTCTCAGGAGATGTCTGAAGAAGGAATGAGACCCTACCCAAAGTCGTATACATTCAGGCCATATGCCCAGTTTATCATCACTTTAATATAAAATGTCTATATATGAGAAGACTATTATTTCTATATTATCAGCCTTCACAGCAAATGTTGTTCATTATGCTAAGGTTTATGCCTCTTGGTTGCTCAGACTCCAGGATGAGGGACCCCTTCCCTTCCTATGTCAACATAATTTCCCTGCTTTTTCATCCTTCCTCAGATTGACAAATAGGGAATCTCAATGAAAAAGAACCATGCACATAAAAGCCACACAGTGCTCATTGTACTATAAAATGCTTCAACTAACTGTGCTGGAAAGCAATCTTGCAGTTCTCAAAAAGTGGAATTTGGGAATTATTGCCCAATAATTCCACTCCTCCACATACACTCAAGAATGAAGTATTTGTCCATATAAAAACTTATATGAAAATATTGTTAGAACATCATTTGCAAATTCTATAATGAAATAGAAATAATTCAGAGGTCTATTAACTGATAAATTAAGAATATATATTATGTTCTTATAATATGGTTCAATAAAACAAAGAAATATAGTATTTAAAATATACATTCCAATTAGATGAATCTTAAAAATATTATTATATGTGAAAGAAGTTCCTCACAATAATGGGGTATTTTGACTCCACTTATATACCATATTAAGAACACACAAAGGCATAGAAAGGAATGTAGATTAGTGGCCACAAAAGCCTCAGGGATAAGGGAGGATCTTAGGGAGTGACTGGTAAGCATAATGGATTTTCTCTAGTGCTAATAAAAAGTTGTGAAGCTGTATGAAATCACTAAAAGAAATATTGAAGTCTGTGCTTTAAAGATTGATATATATGTGAGTTCTGTCAATATCCCTATTTTTAAAAGTCTTACGTCAATTATGAAATTATCAAGCGCAACAAAAGCAACCTTGACTAAATCTGCCTATCCCACCTAGAAAAAGTTCATAAGACATTAAAACACCATAACATAGATAAAATAAAAATATTTGTAATACAGAAATAAATTAATTCTATGCTTAGATAAAAAATGAATACCTCTCAGGACTTACATTAGAAAGAAAAATACTAACATTTTCTGCCTCCAAATTTAGAAAGAAAATAAAAATATCAGACCAAAGATAAACAGAAAATAGCAAATTATAATGAGCAGAGTGACAGACCATGGAAAAAAGAGAGAAGAGTTTAAAAACTGTTATTTGATCAACTGATCAAATTTTAGTTACTCTAATAAGAAAACAGAGAGACAGGGACAGACAGAGATATTGTCAAGCCAGGGAAGAATAAGAAAGCGGCAACAGAAGACCCCAGGCTGGAGGATAAGATGGGTATATTATAACTCTCTTCATACCAACACATATGAAAGCATGCCAGTGCCAACACACAGTTGGTGTTACCTTACTCGCTGCCTTTGGGTTTCTATTTTAATTCCTAAATTAAACAATCTTATGAGGACTAAAGTTACTAATTGTAACTTTAGTCCTCATAAGATTAAAATTTGAAGAATCTAAAAGGCTTTTTAATTTTTAAGAATGGTTTCTGCTCACAGAATGTCTGCCTCTGTGACTCCATATGATCTGAGAACTAAAGTCTAAGGCATCTGATTCATTAAAAACAAGGGATGCCAGGCTGGGGAAATCCTCATCAATAGAGTACTTGCCTGTCATGCAAAATGCCCTGGATTCAATGCTAGTACAGGCATGTAACATTCTCCTTGACAAGTTCCCTGAAGACAATGAAATTACTGAAGGAAAGAATAGTGTGGGGAGTGGGGCCCATAAAATTTTAAAGACTGTAAAATTAGCATCTAGGAGAACCTGTTGACAAAGAGGAGGTTGGAAACTTCCAGATCAAGACTCACTAGTACATTGGCACAAGTACAGAGGCACTCCAGGGTATCTGTAGGTGACCCATGACTCATAAGAGTAAAAATATACACACTTGAGTGGAACTTTTAGATGCTTTGTGACATTTGATGCTTGAAATACAAATTCATGCAAAATTATACAGATAAAGCATGCCCAGAAAAGCCCATGCTATGCAAATGAACCCAAAGTCTGTAGCATGTAAGCTCCTGTCCTTTTATAGCATGACCGACCCCTTCGAGATTCTGAACATTTCCCTTGGTTTCATTCTACTCTCTCTACTGGAAGTATATATTTTTCTTAAATTCGCTCATTCCTCTTGCTACTATCTGACTGTCTCTGCTTCCTTGTTTCAAGACATAAGATTCCAAAATCCCACCAGAGTTGCCCATCAAAAGCTGATAACACCACCTCAGGAGTGAGTGCCCTCACTCCCCAGGTGTGAGTCTCTCAGACAAAAGCTCCTCTGAAGCCCCTTCTTAACCTAGTAAAAATAGTGAGCTCAAAGAAAGAGAGAGCTTGCTCAAAGAAAACACAGAAGTAACCAGATATTCCACCGATTTTCAAAATTAAAAATCTAGCCAGTAGTTTTGAAAACTAGTGTGGACAAAACTAGTGTTGAATCAAAACTGTCAACAACAAATGGCCCCAAGGGACCTAGAATTTTTTTTTTCTTTCTTTCTTTTTTTTTTTTGTTTTTGTTTTTGTTTTGTTTGTTTGTTTGTTTGTTTGTTTTGGTTTTTTTTTTTTGGTTTTTTTTTTTTTTTTTGGTTTTTCCGAGATGGGGTTTCTCTGTGTATCCCTGGCTGTCCCGGAACTCACTCTGTAGACCAGGCTGACCTCGAACACAGAAATCCACCTGCCTCTGCCTCCCAAGTGCTGGGATTAAAGGCATGCGCCACCAACGCCCGGTGGGACCTAGCATTTGTAAATTTTTAAAACATTTAAATTTGTTTTCTAAGTTTCTCAGAAAGTTAGAGGGAAATCTCCCTCTACTATTATCTCCTGGGTAAGCATTTTAAAAGAGAACCTTCACAATATACCATAAGTAGAATGAACTTGACATTAGGAAAATTGTATTGTCTTACTTTGGGTTTTACTGCTGTGAGCAGACACCATGACCAAGGCAACTCTTATAAGGACATTTAATTGGGGCTGGCTTACAGGTTCAGAGGTTCAGTCCACTATCATTAAGGCAGGAACATGGCAGCATTCAGGCAGGTGTGATCCAGGAGGAGCTAAGATTTCTAAATCTTCATCTGAAAGGAGCTAGCAGAATACTGACTTCCAGGCAGCTAGGATGAGGGTCTTAAAGCCAACACCCATAGTGACACACCTACTCCAAGGCCACACCTATTCCAACAGAGACACACCTTCTAATAGTGCCAATCCCTGGGCTGACCATATACAAACCACAACATTTGTGTAATTTTTTTTTTAATTTTAAATTTAGTACAAATGAACAAAAATACCTCCATAGATCAACAGTTTACACAAGAATATCTAGAAATTGTGGGTGTGGGTATGTATGTAGAGAGATGGCTCAACTGTTAAGAGCATTCACTGCTCTTGCAGAGGATTGAGGAGGATTGAGGTTCAGTTCCCAGCACCTACATGGTATCTCATAACCACTGTAACTTCAGTCCCAGGAGGTCTTATACTCTCATGTGTAACTCAGTTCCAAGGGACTCAACACCCTTTTCTGACCCCCAGAGAGACTGTACACACATGCTGCATAGGCACACATGCAGCCATACACCCATATATATCAAATAATACGATGATTAGAAGAAAGTCTAGAAACCAAGGTTCCAGGTTTTGTTACAGAGTAGCAGCTCCCAAAACTGTGGTTATTTTTTTTTAGGATTATTTTTATGAGGAACATGAGATGGTCTTGAGTGGAATATGAGAAATTTTCATAGTTTGCCAAAACCAGACAGTAGATAACCTCCAATAGTAATGAAAGATGTTATCATGCATTTTCCATTTTCCTCTGATTAAAGAGAGAGAGAGATTCTACTTGTGATTCGTGTTTATCAGTGATCCAACACCATGGACATTTCATATTTAATAAGGGAGATGTAGACATCAATGCCAGCGTCTCCCAAAAGCAGCAACATCACAATACACTTCATAACACTGCCTTGTCTCCATCAGTGTCAGAAGATGGTTGTACAGTATGTTTCTATCTCCAGCATTTAGGAGTCCAGCAGGCAGGAAAGAGAACAAATTGGACTACATGATGAGACCCAGCCTTCATCCCCTCCAAATAGTTACAGTTAATCTTTTTATAGTGAAATGTTATCCACTTAAAATAGTAATATAAAATTTTAAATACATGTAGTGATTTTTTAAAAAAAGTCAGTTTATGTAATAAACTATATTAACTAGATTCATATTGATACAGAAAAAACAGCTCTCACTTCAAAAGACTAAGAGCTCATTCTAGAGCTATATGTGAGTGACTACAGTCTAGAACAGAGATTCAGGTTACCTTAATATCATATTCCAATGTGGTAACAGTTTTATGATGTTTTTATAGTAACCAAATAAAGATTGTAAGTCAAGGCGTTTTCCAGAAACCTGGTAGAAATGTTAGCTGGGAGGTCACAGCAAAGCAGAGAAATCTGTCGCAGGCCTTAGATGCTATCTGGTTCTATCCTTAGCTGGAGGGCTGGTGGATATAGACTAGTGTTTGTTCATTCTAAAATGATTTACCCAATAGTCACAAGGATGTTAGGTCACACACAGATAAAAAAAAAAATAAATGGCTACGTAGAGGGCCAAATTTAGCTTATGACAATTTTGGTTTCATTCCATATCTATAACATTCCAGATCTCCATAGACAATCAGCCTTATTAGAATTTGTTTCCTATACACACGTGGATTTTTTTTCTGGCAATCGCAGTTCACAATATGAGGGAGGGGCCATGAAGCATTTACTGACCAAGAGCTCTTCTCTGTAAAGCTAGGTCATCTGTGAAGAGTAAACCTAATGCACCCAGGACATCTTATTTTCCCTTTGATATCACACCAAACTTAATTTCTCTGACCTCTTTTGCCTTTGATGTTGTTGGCCTGACCCTAAATCTCACCTAGTTTTCAGTCTGAAAGCCCTATGGCTGTGACTCCTGGGCCCACTTTATCTGCCTCTGTTCAGTTTGAATCTCCTCAGTCTTGCTACTGAACCTCTGTTGACTCCAAAGGAGTCCATCTGGAGGACGGATAATATCCCATTATGAGCTCTTAATCCCACTTTATTGGCATATTCACCCTCAGTTCATAATCCTCCCTGCCAGGATCTATTGCCAAATTTAGACCTCAGTACCACAGTAGAGCATCCGCTTCAAATCTAAAGTGACCTTTAATTTTTATTTGTGCCCATTTCTGTATTCTTAATGAGTAGAACCAAGCAGCTCAGCTCAGCCTACTCATCAGCTACAGCATTTCACAGACTAAGATTCCTCAACATTTTATTCTTATCACACTTACATTTTTTGTTATTGTTTTTGTTGATACGATGGTTTGAATGAAGATGTTCCCCATAGGATCAGATATTTCAGTACTCGTCCCTGGTTGGCGGTGCTGTTTGGGAGGTAGTGTTGATTTAGCTGGGGAAGTTTTGCCACTGACAATGGGCTTTTAAGAGTTCAAATCCTTTCCCATTTTCAGCTCCATCTCCACCTTGTGTTTGTAGTTGAAGACATGATTTTCTGCTTCCCACTCCTGCTACTATGTACTCTACTCCCTCTAAAACAATAAATCAAATAAATTCTTCCTTCTTTAAGTTGTGTTAATCATGGTTGTTTGGTTTCAGACCCCAGGACAATGAACTGAGATTCATATTTTACATATCAAATCAGACCTGGCCTCCAGGTTCTCCCAGCATCCCTCAGTGCCTACCTGGCATACTCTGCCCCCAACCCTAAACTTTCCAGACTAGGGGCTGGGGTGCCCTTCCCCCAGAAGCTCTTCCCTATATAATCCAGACTTTTTGATCTCTCTCTCTTCTTCTCTTGTTCTCTCTTCTAACAGGTTCTAGACTCATAAAAGCTATTATAATTAAGAAATCTAAGTTGATATATATAACCTATAACCTTATAATGATCATATCCTTTAATATGTTCAGAATTATATTTAATGTTGAGAACTGATGCAGTTAATTATTAAGCTTTCTTTAGCATCCTGCTTTATGTTTGCTGGATGTTCAGTTTAGAGCAGATGACTAGAAATAGAGATAGATTGTCTAACCCAGATATGCTTAGTAGGTTCTAGCCCTCAAACCTGTCAGAGTCCTGCTCAATATGGCATTTAAAACCATAAACTTAAGATGTTTAAAATAAAAGGCAGAGAGACTCCCAAATCTTAGCAGTGACACCCCAAAGGTCTCCAAGAAGATAGGAACACAGCTAGAAAGGACTCCTATACCTAGATAGTGGCATGATAACCACTGAGAAAGACTGTTCTATTGCCTTGCCTGCTACTAAGGCCTGGCCTGAATTGTGGAAATCAGGGACACTGGACACTCCTCACATTGCTTAAGACAAAGCAAGGCCAGTCTCCCAAGTTCCTCCTTGACAACAAGGCCTCTCAGATTTGCTGGGCCTGGCAACTGAAGATTGATCCTGCCCTGGTACCTGTGTCCCCAAGGAAGCCATCAACATAACAAAAACCTAATGGGGTGGCCATCTAGGTAATGGGTAAGTCTGTCATTTTAATTGACACATAGGCCATTTAAATTATAATATATCCTTGTCAGGTCTCTGAGGGGTTTGAAGACTGAACTAGTGAAAAAAGTAACTTTAGATAAAGGAACTTGCTTTACAATGACTTCTCCCAGTGATCAAGCACCTGTGTCTCATGGTGAATATTGGATAGGAAAAGTTTATGTAAGGTCTGATGATATGCAAGTTTTCAAGAAAGTGTTTGAAGGCCTAGAAAGGTGTTTTGAGGTTGATAAATGCAAGTTATAAAGGATTTATCTTAAATAAACTTAAACTTAAAAAAAAATGTGTAAGCTTCAGGGAACACACACAAATCCACTTCTCACAGGTCAAAATGGACTCAAGTACTGTCAGTTAACAAACAATCTGTTCCCCTATTACCACCTGCCTGTTCCTGAGGGTGGGATCTACTTCCCTTTCCCTAGTCTTGGGACCCCCACCCATCCTCCACTACCAAGAACATGGGCCTATGCCGGGCGGTGGTGGCGGACGCCTTTAATCTCAGCACTTGGGAGGCAGAGGCAGGTGGATTTCTGAGTTCGAGGCCAGCCTGGTCTACAGAGTGAGTGCCAGGACAGCCAGGGCTACACAGAGAAACCCTGTCTCGAAAAAAAAACAAAAAACAACAACAACAAAAAAAAGAACATGGGTCTAAGACTTTCAAATGTATATCCCCCCAAAAAGGTTTTCTCCCTAAATTTCTTAACTTTATCTTTTGCCCCTGTTATGATCTGTATATGCTCAACCCAGGAAGTGGCACTATTAGAAGGTGTGGCCCTGATGGAGTAGGTGTGACCTTGATGGAGTAGGTGTGTCACTGTGGGTGTAGGCTTTAAGACCCTCATCCTAGCTGCTGCTGCTGCTGCTTCTTCTTCTTCTTCTTCTTCTTCTTCTTCTTCTTCTTCTTCTTCTTCTTCTTCTTCTTCTTCTTCTTCTTCCTCTTCTTCTTCTGCTTCTGCTTCTTCTTCTTCTTCTCCTTCATTCTTTTTCTCTCTCTTCTCTCTCTATGCATGTGCACCCTTTCTTTTTCTTCTCCCTCCCCCCTCCCCCAACACTGTCTTCCCTGGCCTTCATCCTTGGGACCAGTGAATTCACCCATGAGCAGTTTCCCAATAAACCTACCTTTAATATATTCTAATCTGGCTTGAATTTGTTCATTGCACCAGCAGAGAAATATCCTATCAATGATATTTTATCACAGTAACAGAAAAGTAACTAATATAGTTGTTTCCTTTCTTATTTTCATTTCTTTCTTTCTTTCTTTCTTTCTTTCTTTCTTTCTTTCTTTGAGTCAGGGTTTGACATAAATAGATTGGCTGGCCTCCAATTTCCTATACTCCTCCCACCCCTATACCAGAGTGTTCATACTTCAATTGCTGTAGTATGACTTTTTCTTTGGGTAAACCATAAACATCTTATTGCCAGCTCAGAGCATAGATAATCCTGGCTCTGTAGCCACAGCCATGAAAGAAACAGAATAAAATGGAGGTAGCAAGGTCAGTAGTAATTGTAATAGAACTATTGCCATCCCACAGTAAAGGGATGGCTGGGGACCTTCGTCTAGGATTCCAACTTTTACTCCATTCTGTACCCGTACAACTGCAAATAATGTTTTAAGATATCATAGTATATGAGAAAGCAGAAGGGTAACTGATGCAGCTTTCATGAGGTTGTCATCCATGATGGGTGGGAACATTGTGGTGATGCTGATGAGAACAGAAGAATTGATCAGGCAATTAATCAGGGACAGGGCCTTGAAAATGAGCAGTTCTGGTTCTTTCCTTGGCTAGAATCTGTCAGTGACTTTAGTTCTGTCCTGGCTGGGGTCAAAAATGGCAGAAGAGGGCTCTGGTTCCTAATCTGATTTCTTGTTATTGTTCTCCTTTTATACACCATAAGTAAGCACCGCTGTCTACAAGCTACACATTAAGACATGAGAGGCACCTGAATATCTTATAGGTGGGCCAACTGGTAGGCTCATTGGCCTGACAGATCTATTGTCTGATGCCATCCCCATCCTTCAGCCTATCAACCCTGAGCCAGGGACCCTTTGAGATACCCTACATCCAGGACTCTCTCCTGCTACACCAGAGCTCTCTTTGCTCTCCATTTCCCACCTATGAAGAATAAGCTCCTACCTATGAATTAATAATAAATTATTTTCCAAAAAGCTCACCTTCCCATTGGTCCATGAAATTTACTCTTCAAACCTGTAAAACAAAAATCCAGAGCCAATGACTCAGTGGAAGCTTTGTGAGATCATAGGTTTCTGGCACTCTGATTCCTGAGTTACTACATCCACCTGAAACAAGAAAGCGCCTGTTGTTCTCAGGCACTCCAGCCCTTCTCCTGCTTCAATATAGCTATGGTGGGATAGCATTCTTCTGTGAGAGAGCTCCACCCACGCTCTTCCTGTAAGCCAGTCCAAGTCCCTTAAACTTGGTGCACATGCAGAGAGAGAGAGGAAGAGAAAAAGGAGGAGGAGGATGAAGAAGAAGAAAAAGAAGGACGAAGAGGAGAAGAAACCAGTTCACCAAGTGAACTTTAAATACTTACTTTGGTCTGACAACAGGCATACACTACCATGGCTTTCTTATTACAGTAGGTTTTGGGTCTATGAAACAAATGATTGTTACAACTGCTAGAGCCAAAACAAACAAACAAATCACACATTTTTTTTTTTTTATGAAAGGCCACAGCAGGATTTACCTCTCTTCTGCTCCATCAAGTCAATCAAAGTGGCAAGCTTTTAGATAAATTGACTTCGAGCAGTCAATTCATTTTCTCCCTTAACAGTGCAGTATTTTTTTTAAACCAGAATCTCAGTTATTTTATGAAGTTTTAAATTAATGTTATGCAAGTACCAAGTGGAAAGGATCTTTAACATTATCTGGTTAACCTCTCATGAAATCTTAAACTTCTACCAAAAGCCCTGCATGCGAATGGCTTTTAGTTAAGGTGAGCTGTTTGAGAGTCTTTGCAGCAGTTGTAGTTTCTGTCCTAAGGATGAGACTGCATTGGGAAGTCTGAAATCTGGGTCTGAGACCTGTTTCAGCTGAGAGATAAATGGCTGGTATTACTGAGATGTATTATCTATGAAAATATAGCCATTTTTCTTGTAGGACCAAACTGACACAAACAGCAAATGAATGATTTGGCCTTTTTTCAACCTGAATAAAGAGAGTCATCTGGACCTAATACTGACAATTATAGGAAAATAGCAATATGAGGAAGGCATGTATCTTGATTTTTTTTTTAATTACATAGATCAAAAAACACTTAAGTTATCAAGAAATTTCAATGTATTTAGCCATATCTCTTGGCTTCTATTCAAGAGAAAGTGGTAGGAAACTAACATTTACTACTTGCCAGTATTTATCCCAGGATTTTCATCTAAGTTATCTTATTTAACCATAACAATTTAGAATCTCATCTTACATATTTGCTCATGGTTACATAGTCAGCAACAATTTATGACTCCAAAATTTAACTGTAATAAGGGACATATGACATTATAGATTTGTCAAACCCATAGAAGTAGACAACATGAAAAGTGAACCCTAATGTTTAGTTAATAATACTGTATCAATATTTACTCATTAATTGTAATAAAATGAGCCAGAATAGTGTATCAATAGTCACTCACCAATTGTAATAAATGCCCTACACTAATGCAAGAAGTTAATATTAGGGGAAACTAGGTGAGAGGTATGTGGAAATTTAATTGTTCATTCTTGTATACCTAAAAGCACTATAAACTGATCTACCTTTTAAAAGTTAAGATTTACATGCTCCCAGATTTAACTGTTCAATTATTTGCCTTACATTTATTTTAGTCAGAGTTTCAAACCTCCACCTCTATGGACATGTCAAGGTCATCTGAGAACATTGCCATATTGGATCCAACTCTCTACTTTCATCTGACTGAATTACCAAGAGTATTAGATACATTTATTATAAGTCCTTGTGGCTTCTAGGCTATCACAGTTACCATGATGCTATATTTATTCTCCTTGTATGGTCCTTCCTATGAGCTCCTTTCAACTTTTGCTTTTTTTTCCCTCAGAAGTCTTACTATATAAAGACCCCCCAAGGCTAGATCTTTGATCTTCTTGTCTTCATCTACTTCACATTCTTAGTGATTTTATGTTATCTGATGACTTTGAACTTAAATAATGTGCAGATATTTCTCAATTTTGTGTCTTCGTACTGGAAATATTCCAAAACACTGGACCTAAATAATAATTTAATATCTTATGTTAGTACAAGTTTTACTGAAGATGGAACCAATAGGAATAAAGAGTTAGCCCCCATATCTTGGAGGTTGACTAGTTCAAATCTGTAGTGTGGGCTAGCAGGCTTGAGCAAGAATGTCAACAACAGTCTGATTCTTGTCCAATGACTGACATCTCAGAGATCTAGGAGAGCAAAGTAGGCAACATCAGACATGAGTAAAATGCTACAGAATTTCTTCTTGTCCACAAAATGTTTCCTTTTTCATTAGTTTCTGTTTGTTTGTTTGTTTGTTTGTTTGTTTTAGATAGAGTCTCTTAACATAGCCCTGGATGTCCTGGAACTCACTATGTAGATGAGGCTGGCCTCAGACTCATAGAGATCTACCTGCCTCTGCCTCCCAAAATGCTGGGATTAAAGGCATGTGCCACCATGGCCGGTGCAGAAAGACATTTTATTGGGGCCTTTAATTGAATTAGTTGTCCAACCAGGACCACACTTTTAAAGAAAACCAATTCTTCCTCTCCAAGAACCCATTAACTTTCAATAGTTCTTCAGTTAGTAGTGGGGCCTCGAGAGCCCTATGTGTTAAATGTTGACTCTCTTGATCCTGTGTAGGTAACCACAGTTGCTGTCAATTCAGGACTGTTGCAATCCTGTCATGTTCAAAGACATGTTTCTAGTCCTTGCTGACCTCTATTGTAATCTTTCCATCCATTCTCTCTTCCATGCTGCTTCCTAATATAAGGGTCCATGATTCATGAAGAACGATACCCCAGCTTCAAATACTATGCATGCAGATGCAGAGGTCTACCATACATTGGGATGGAAGACAGAGGTGTGGACTTTTCAGGGTCAATTTAAAGCCTGTTAGGTAGGAGTGGGCAAGTTTCCCTTTTCTTTCCCTTGATTGTTTGGCTCTGTCTCCAGGGGTATGGATACCTTTGTCATTGATTAAGGCTCTGGGGAATTGGGGCTTTTGCTGATTGACTATACTTGACTCAAGCTAGGTGGTGGGGCAGCTTCTATAGCTCCTGATTGGCTGCCTGTGAGGTTAGCTCAATTGGCTGCCCACAATGGGTGGTTTTTCCTGAAATTGACTTGTTCTGAACTTTTCCAGTTCGAGGAAACAGAAACTTAGGCCTAGTTTCTCAAATTGCTGGTTTGCAATCTATTATGGAGTCAGCCTGGCTCTGGCTTACTCAGTCCTCTCACTACAACTTGAGGAGAGGTATATTTGTCCCAATATATCATTTGTGGCTAAGCACTCGACTGACATTTATTCTCTGCACTTTGGTCAGTTGTGATTAATACTATTTTTTTTTTTTTTTTTTTTTGCATTCAGCATGACTGCTTCTCATGAGGACTGAGACCTGCACTGATCTATGAACAAAAAGATATGAATTTAGAGAACAGTCTGATACTCTGTTCATTTATCAGGAGACTAGCAGTAAATGTACCACTGGGACCTGTGAGATCCCCAGCCATGGAGTCTTGGCTAGATTTATAGTGCCAAGCATGCATTTCCTGCTATGAAGTGGTTTTTAAATCTGATCAGAAAATGGTTGGTTACCCCTATACCATTCATGTCCCTAGTGTACCAAGAGCACATCTCACCACACTGGTCTGTACCGTAGTTCACAGAGTTCACAGCCAGGCAAAACTAATGATGTAGTTGCTTTCCCTCCAGCAACTACAAAGCATTTTCCTGTACTATAAGAGCTAGATGGCTAACAGGGAGGAAGCTTCATGGTCAGTACCAGCTTGCTTTTTCTATGTCCTATTACCAAAGGATGTGGTACCACTAAATACTTGTGAGTAACCAAGAACAGTGGGACTAGCTTGTATATATAGGGAACACCTTGACCAACAACTGGAGGGGAGGTATACCACACCTGGCACTGGGCTTGTGGTTTGGCCATTTGTCTCTGGCTCCTAGGAAGAGAGCCTTCAGGAGGTGACTCCAGTTAAAGTTAGTAGCTCCCACTTCAAACAGTGTAAAAGCCATACTCCTTCAAAGGGCTAACATAGCAAATGATCCAGACCACTTACTCACTTCCGTATCTACAGCACTTACAACAGAGTCCTTTCCTGAACGTGGCAGTTATGTAAGAATCATTGGATAACTGAATTACATGATGAATAATAAAGTGTAAAGCCCCTGTTTGTTCTAGAACACCAGACCCACTATTAGAAACCATCTTATCAAAGATTTCAGAAAAAAACAGATCCAAAGGAAATATTCATGTAACTTCATCTAAATTGAGAAATCAATTCTTTTTAAAAAGACAAATGCAAAAAATATTTGTTAAATATATGTAACCAAGACTATTAATGTAGGTAATGCACTGAAATATAAACAGTGGGAACTGGAATAAATCATAAAATATGATGCATATAACACAAACTATTTAATGTATAAAATATATGCTAGAATAAAATAGGAAAGAAGATTATAAAATATTACTAGTAAGGAATCATTGGTCACTTCTGAACATTATGAAAACAAATAAATCAGTAATAATTGTTTTTATGAGTCCCATAAAATTATGTTTCTATATCATGCCCAAATTTAAAAGCAGTATCATTAATATATGCTAAAATAGAAAATAGCTTTTGAAATAGGCCTGCTTTCATTATTTTGGATCTCAGAACCTGTAATTCTAGCAGAAGATGGGTTAATGATGAAATGAAGACTGTAGGGCCTGCAGAAGGGTGATTGCTGGGAACAAGAGCCAGATTTGTCCATCAGCTCCCTGGAGGCAGACCACAGGGCAGCTCCACAGAACCAAGGACATAGAAGCTACCCTGACGACAGCAACCCCATGGCCTTTTCCTTCCTGTGTTCCTCCTCCATGTTTTACCAACCCTGCCAGGGCAGGTTGCTAAGTGTTGCATCCTTAGAGCATGTGCTCACGCCTAGTGGCAAGGACAGCTGGGAGGAAATTGTATTTGTATTGACTCCATGCTGAAAACAATCTTACCGTGGTTGATGTCTAAGCTACCAACTTGACATCGCTGTGCACAGTTGGTTTCTTTGTTTTAATATTTATTCTTCTCTAATACATCACATCCCAACTGCAGTTCCCCCTCCCATCCTACTCCAGTCTCTCCCTCCCTGTCTTTACACAGTACCTGTGTTCTTCCTCTAACAGAAGTAGATAATCTTCATAGAAGCATGTAGAAACGTTCCCAATGCGTTTTCCTTAGGAAGGAAACTGTAATTCCAGATCGATCAGTTTCATTGCTATTGTTGTTTCCTTGCTTCCCCACTTTTTTTTTTTTTTTATTATTTTGTTGTTTTATTACCATGTAACCTTTGTCTTAATTTCCAATCTAGGGCCACATCTAAAAATCTAAAATATCCAGCATTGGATTCTATCTCCCTAGGACAGCCCTCCCACTCAAGTACTAACCAGGCCCGAGCCTGCTTAGCTTCTAAGATCACATGAGACTGACAGAAGCCAGGTCAGAGTGGTATGGCCTTAGACAATACTGTCACAACTCTGACGGTCACTGTCTGGTTGCCTGTACGGCCTACAGATAGGAGAAATATGAGTACAAACCACTGGATTGATACCTGTGGTTAACTGGTCACTATACTTAGTGCCTCAGACTAAACCTCTGCATATCCAATACGTCTGTGACTGGGATGGAGACCCTTCTTTCTTTAGCATCTAGTTCATTTCACCTATGTTCAAGCTGAGACCTCTGTCCTCTGAGGAAAATTATGAGCCTCCTGTGGCCTCTAGAAGCCAGTGTTAAAGTTTTCTCTTTCCTGTTCCCCTCCATGACTGTCAGCAGTATAAGAGCCACAATCTTTAGAGACCATTACTTCTTCCCTTTGCCCTGAACAATCACATTGAAGGCAGGAAGTGGGCCCAATTGCCTTTACATCCACAGGACCACACAGCATAGCAGGATTGGTTGACTTGTAGACTCCCAAGTTCAACCATTCCCTCAGTCGCCTGACTCTTCACAGATGTTTCCAGCATCTGCTGAGTACCAAACAGTGGCTCACGGACTGGAGATCAAACAATGACAAAATTCTGGGGTTTTCTGTCAACAGCACAGAGAAAATATAAGTGACTTATATTGAATGATTAGAAGTGCTGAGAGGAACAATGGAGATCATGAGTGCTGCTTGGGGTCGGGGTGATGGTTTTCCAGTATGATTGCTCAGAGGATTCCATTGGTAAATTGACATCTTCATAAAGATTGGAAGGAGGCTGATACGAACTGCACAATACAATTAGATTCCTGTCCAGCTTCACAGGGCAATATAAAATTCACTCTTTTTTTTTTTTTTTTTTTTTTGGCTGATGCTTCAGACCTACCTTATTGGATTCTGGGGGCTGGGTCACTCACCCCAGAGCAGTTGTTACTCACATAGGAAGGCAGTCTCTGGGTTCTTCCTCCTACCTGTCTAATCATTTGTCTCTCCTTAGTGAGTCATGCTGCTCTTTTGTTCTTGATCAGACCTGTCATGTTTGTCGAGTTCTGACTCATTCAATTCTAATCAACCAGGGTTTACTTCCTGTGTTCCAGCATTAGTCAAGTGAGTGGATTCACTGTGAAACCTACAAAGCCCTTGAGGACTGTCTTCCTAAATCCAGGAGAGAATATAAAAACAAAATGTACGAACACCTTCATGAGTTTCATACTATTTTTGAAATGATCTATTTCGTTAACAAAGAAAATGTAAAAGGATCAACTAAGTTGAACACACACGGTACGTGTGTACATGACTAATTTAGCAGAGTTCATTTGTTATCACTGCCTATATCTTCTGATCATTTTCTAAATCCCCATCTCAAAAAAGGACTTGTCTTTCTGGCAGACAGGTAGGAACTGGCTATGCATTATTCATGTGTTCAGAGCATTCATATTTGTATTTCAGCAAAATACCCACCTCTCCTTCGGATCACACTGGAACAGTCAGACAGCAGCTGAAAGACAATTGGGTCTTCCAGACTGAGCCATTTAACTTTCCATTTTCGCCCCCTGATTTTTAAAAGAGCATACAGACTTGTCCAAACTGGATTTTTATTAGTTCATGTGCTTCAGATTTAAAGGGGTGGGGTCTGTGTTTTGCAAGCAGAGCTGTGTGAGTCAGAGCTGAGCATTTCCTGATTTGCATGTAAAGAAAGAAGAGATGAGCAGTTGAGCATTTGTATGGGGCCAGGCTTTGGTGCAGGGACTTCTCCATTGTGTTATCTAACATATGTTGTCTCACACTATACACAAAAGGAAATGTGAAAGGAAGGTATGACTACTCACCTCCGTTTAAATCAGAGGAAAAGCAGTTACCAGGATTTGGAATCAGGCTTCCAGTTACGCACAGCTTGGTGACAGTACTCATGGGGTTCAGATACAGGTGTGTCTGACTCAGAGAGCCATAATGTTCATTCTCTCCAAGCTTCTGTTTTCTCCTTTCAGCTGAGTAATGGATAGCATTGCAGATGTCAACCCTGTTCAGAACAATGCTTTGAAGTATACACACATAGTGAATCTGTTCATTTAATTCATTTAAGAAGTATTTCGGTTACCAGCTTCTATAAGAAAGCACTTAGCCTCTCTCTTTGCACTTTCCAAGAAGATAATATATCATCTTTAACCATTGTCACCTTGCTGTGCAATAGATCGATCACAAAAGAGATAACACCAAGGTCACAATTTCTAGCCTCACCTGTTTGGGCTTTAATCCAGGCCATAATCTCCCTCAACTCCAGCCTCAGGCTAGATCCTAATTGACTCAAACTCTGTTGTAAACAGGTCCTTATACATTAACTAGGCAGAACATAGCCACTAATCCTGACCACCAGGGAAACAAGGCTAAAGATATCTGTTAGCAATTAATCACTAGTGCCATCTTTGTTGTGTTCAAAGGCAAAGACAACCTGACCTTTCTCTTCCCATAAATCTATGTCACTCCCTATCCTTCAAATGACAGGGCACTATCATTCTCCACAAGGAAGAGAGTTAAAAGGGTTCCAGCTGTTTACTTCAGAAGAGAAAACAACCAGATACATCTTGAGTAATTATACCTTTAGGTAGCAGAAGAAAAGCCAAAAACTTCAGCAAGTGGGGAAGGAGAGGGAGAGAAGAGAGAAAAGGGGAGGAAAGGAAGGAAAGATGGGAAGGGGATGGAGGGGGAAAAGACAATAGAAAGAGAGGTAAGAAAAAGGAGGAGAGAGAGAGTAAATTAAGGAATGAATATAGGTGTTATCTGAGCTATGAATATACTCATGATAATTATTGGTTGACAGACAATTCCACTATTCCACTAGGCTCCCAGGGACCTAGGCTTGCATCATTGCCCTCCACCTGCCAGGTGTGAGCCAGGTACAGCAGCTTATAAGGACTGCTAGCAACTCTAGCCCCCCCCCTCCTCCTCCTCCTCTTCCTCTTTCTCTTCCTCTTCCTTCTCCTCCTTCTCTCTGTTTCTTTGAGTTCCTGGCTAGTCTCTTTCTCTCTTTTTTTTTCTTTCTCTCATTCTCTCTTTGAAGTGGAAATTTTTGGTTTCTTTGGAGACTCAGTTGTGTCATGTGATATCTTTCTGGAGACTGTCTTATGAGAAGATGTTTTGCTGAAGCCGACACATGGGAGGACATTTTTCTGAGAACAGACAACTAGAGCTTTTCTGGAAGCTGCCTGGAAAAGGGGCTTTGCTGAAACAGATTCTTGAGGGGACATGTGATGTTTGGAAAGAGTATAAGTATAACCCAATAGACAGTGGACATCACTGTGACATTGGTTTGCCTTGCCACTCATTGCTGGTCATCTTTGGTCTTCTTCCTTCCTTCCTGACACAGGTCTTTATGGATGATGCTGTGGCATTGACCATTGGTTTGCCTTGCCTTCTTCCCTGATCACTGTTTGTTGTGACTTTGTAGAAAGAAATGCAAAGGAACTTCTCGTGATATTCTGGTAGCTTTGTGACTTCATTGGACTCTGGCCCATTTGGCAGAGCCTTGCAGTTGCTTCTGGATCGAGCTACCACTATTGTTTCCTGTGGAATGAACTACTGATCTCACATCAATGAATATTGGGATCACCCTAAAGAACTGTTTCTAAGCAGGTCTGCTTCCACCATGTCCTAATAGTCTTTCTTTTCTACTACTTCTGGGGTGTGATGGGCTAAAAGGGAGATTGAAGCATTTAAGAACCCTCATTAAAGTAGGTTTTAGAAAAATCTAAGATAACATTTCTTTCTCTATTTTCTATTTCTGTCCCCCTTTCTCTGCCTCTACCCCTTTTCCTGGTCCCCATTCCATTCCCTTTTTCCACAGTAAACTTCCCTTAAATGAGGTCTGTCACATGGCATGATTTCTCAGGAGGGCTCCTTGGCAGGGGTCTGATAGGTACTCTCTTACCCCGACACCTTGGCAGGGACCCACCAGAAACTCCCTTACCCCCACCACTGCATTTTATTACATTATATTTTATAATAGTAATGATTGGTGATTCACTGTTGACATAAACTGAGGATGTTCTAGTATTCTTTCAAGGGAGATTAAATGAATCTAAAACCCAACAAACAATAAATAGGTGCTCCTTAGACTAGACTGTAGATTATCCACAAAATCTTGAGTCGATGTATAAACCATTTTTATCAAAACCAGTGAACCCATTGGTCAGTAGTATTTATCAAATGAACAATTAATATATGTGGGTAACATATTTTGAGAACGCATCACAAGTCAAGCCTATAGCAAGGAGTTTGTAGACATAGTCAGGAATACCATTGTTTTGTGCATAGATAAAGAAGGTGGGATCTGTGGCCAGTAATAACATCCCCAAGGCTCTTAAAGAATCAAGTATAGCTTAGGGGGAAACCCAGAATTCGTCTGGATACCCAATTCTACTTTTTATATATCTAACAAAGGTTATCATGAATCAGGTCTGGGAAACTACTTCAAAGGGGCTGTTCTGATAGAAATGTAACAACAGCAAATAGAGCATAACCAGGGACTTGATTTAAATATGAACATTTTTTTCTAACGTACCATACTTTCCCAGTCGAATGTCTGTTTGCTCACCTATGTATTTGCTCACCTATGTATTTGGGACTTTCAGTGTCCTGTACCGTTTAATTGCCAATGAGCCGCTATCAGGTATTTCCTTCTCTAATGGACTGAAGATGTATCAGCTGTTTTGGGTTAGACCTGGAAAATGTAGGTCAATGTCCAGGTCAATGACAAACATTACTACACAGGCTTTTATTGGGCCCTCCTCTTGAAACAGGAGAAGCTATTGGAAAGAGATCAGTGTGGATTTTCAAAAGTGCTGACATATGCTTTTGAAAATGAATAGAGGAGGTAGCTCCTTTGATATCATCGGGAATCGCTTGCTGGAATGAATTTGATATAGATCAGCCATAAGGACTATTTTATTGATGTTGACACAAATGAATTTATAGTAACAGCCAAGCCTATTGATTCTAACTCAGTAGTGTGAATGTATTGTATGGTCACAAGGAGAGATATCTGCCATGGCGTCTGAGAAAACTGTCTGCCCCAGAAAAAGAAGTGGATTTTCTCATTTTTCTGTCACAAGTGCTACCACCACATACAACCACACTGGATAACTTCAACTACAGAATTTCTTACCTGACTGGAAGCACAAGCCGAGAGTAATGTCAGGGTTCTCGCCTCCTGAGAGCTACAGGGAGAATCTACCAATGCTTCTTGCATTATTCTAGGTAGTCTCTGTCAACCATTGGCATTCCATGGCTTCTAGACATAGTACCCACATCTCTCTCTTCTTCAAGTGACATTCAAATCACGTGTGCATATTTTTGTCCAAATTCTTCATTTTCATAAGAGCAGCAGTCATATTGGATCAAAGCCTACCCTATAATTGCACAGAGTTTGATTAGCTCATATTATCATCAACAACTTTGTTACTAGATAGAGTTACATTCTCAGGGATGAGATGTTAAAATTCAATAGGAGAATTTTGAAATGGTGTCACTCCAATCAAAACAGTAGAAGACTAGACAATGCTTGTGCCCTGCTTCATGGAATGGGTATAGTACAGTCTGTGGAAAAATCTGAGAGACCAGTAATGAATGGTACTATACCAACAAACCTCATAAAAATTTCAGACCTCAAAATTTACCCATTCAACTATGTCTTGACACTGCTTTCTCAACCCGAGGGATTTGCTTAATAAGATTTGCTTGCATAAGTATTTAGGTGAAAAAAAAAGTTTTTGTGAAGTAATATTTATATTACAATCTTATTTCTCATATTGGTTACATTACAACAATCCAGACATACTTATAAAAATGTTCACATAATGAAGCAAAGTAAATGCACTGAAAATCTTTGTAAATCACATTTCTCCAAGATAATTTATTAAAACAATTGTAAAAGTGCTCATGAAAGTCTAGTAAAACATTAAGAATATAAAAGCAAGCTGTAAATTTTCTGTAAGAAGAACATTTATCTGCCTTCCATGGACAACCTCTTGACAAATTTGGATGGGAGTGTCACAAGTCCCAGTGACAATCGGTAGTAATCAGCCTCTACGAGTATTTCTTCCTCAGCATTTAAGGAAAGTACTCTTATTTTTCTTATATTCAACTAACATCACATCATTTGAACTTAGCAACTGCTCCATTTAAATCTGTTTCAAGAAACCTGGATGGTTGCCGCAATAGTTCAGACGGAAGAGATGCTAAGACAATTTAAGCATTGAAATATTTTGTCCTTGCTGGTCACTGGAGCTCGTCCTAAAATCTGCTAGGACATGTGGTTGTCTAGCAACCAACTAATGTCCTGTAATGATCTACAAATTGATGCCTGTGCTGAATGAATGTCCTAGTCCATATTCAGAGCTTTACATAGTTAATTGAAAGCTAATGTCCTCATTAGTGCCTGTTAGGGAGGTTCAACAAGTGTAGTTTGCATTGCTAACCGTTGAATATTTATTAGAGGTGGTGGTTAATGGAAGGTAGAAGGGACTGAATGACCCATCTGGTGACAACTGTGTAAACAAATGATGTTTTGGGACTGCCCACTCCATAAATAAGTTCAAGAGAGTTGATATCCACAGCAATGATCATCTCAACTGTCCCTGTAGTATTCTTTCTGGGTCCTGCACTGGTTTTTCATTTGCTTCTGTGAGCTCTTCATAAAAAAATTGGATTATTCTTAACCCAACTAATAGAAATCAATCTCTTTTCAATTTTTTAAAATTTTTTTATTATTTTGCATGCATGGGTGTTTTGGCCACAGATATGTCTTCATACCATGTGCATTCAGTGCCTTCAAAGCAAAAGATGGCATCAGATACTGGAAGACTGGAGTTGCAGTGGTTATGAGCTGCCATGTGGGTCCTGGGAACCTAACTCAGGTCTTCTCCCAGAGAAGCCAGTATTCGGAGCTATTGCTGCAGTCCCTAAGAGGTCAGACATCTTACCATACCCCCATCACCTACAGTTCATCATAACATTAATAGGGAGAAAGACTGGGTCAGTGGGTGGCATCAAGTACTGTCAACCCTGACAACCTGAATCCAGTTCCTAGAACCTACATGTTGGAAGAAGAGACCCGACTCCCACAAGCTGTCCTCTGACCTCTGACACACACACTAATATTTTGAATGGAGTAATAACAGTAAAAAAAATAATCTGAATAGAGATATGCCTTCCCCTTTGAAAAACACCAAGGTTTTCAAAACCATGTTTATTTCAAATGCATGTGACTTTTTACAGTTTAAATTAACTGATCATTTTTATAAATGTGCTATATTTTAATACTCAGAAATTGGGGTGCATCTGATTCTTTTTCCCTATTCTTGATAACTATTCAATTGTCTGTCTTTTACCCCAACTCTTTAAGTCCCAAATTCTCTCTGTCTATCAATTATATGTGTATATACATTTTAATATTGTATTTATTATTATCCTATATATGTATCTGTGATGTGTACATGTGAGTAGAGGTGCAAACATGCCCATGCACATGTGTGAAGGTCAGAGAACAACTTTCAGGAGTTGATTTCCATTGCGGTTTCTGGTGATCAAACGCAGGCTCTCAAGCTGCTACCCCCCGAGTCATCTCACCATCACACAAGCACATTTTTACCCCCTGAGTCATCTCACCATCACACAAGCACATTTTTACTGATTACATTATTCAGTTAAAAGCTTCTGGCTTTTATACTGACAACTCTTTCTCTTGAAACCAACAAAATTTAGTTGCTTCCAATTCTCAGAGCTGTTAATTTTGAACTTCACACTAGTAACCCTCAACTTTTTATTTCAAAAGTGTATTCAAAGAGTCCTGTCATATCAAAGTCTTGTTATACAAAAATGTATGCTTTGTGAATATAAAAGAAAAGTGTCAAGACAAAGGGGAAGGTTTGTTTTTTAGACTCAACAGAGTCTAAGATAAAACCACTCACAGATGCATCAATTATTCCATATTCCAAACTAAAGTTCTAAGTATATTTGATAATTTTATAATATACTAGATAAGCATGATAGTAAGATAGTAAAATAAAAAAGCACCTGGCCTGTGACAGGCACTTTGCTGTGACACCAACATCATGTAATCACATTATCTTTCTTATATCATATATGAGTGGAGATGTACATGCACATATGCACTCATGTATGCACATGGACACACACACACACCCCATACACACACACACACACACACACACACACACACACACACACACACACACTATAATCAGCTCCATATAGCCACCAATCAATTTTCTTTTCCAAACTTTGCTTACTCTTGACATTTGAAACAAGTAGGACCATATACCATACCATGTTTTATGTCTGGCTTTTTACACTTAGCATCTTCATAATTATTTGGTAACACCTATATTATATACTTCATGATGACTAGAAATGTGCTGAATGCATAGGCTCATACAAACATACATACATGTGATGAACACATAGGAAGAATTTAGTAAGTACCCATCCAATAAGAAATAGAAGAACAGAAGGTAGAAACTGAAAAAGGCAAGAGCAGAAAGGCATAGAACATAGTTGAATTTAAACATTTAAGGAAACCCTGGAATGTAAAAATGTGGTACATACTAAGACATGGTATGTGCTTAACATGGGCCTAGGGAAACTGTGATGTATTACTGCAAGGTTATCAGAAATACCCATGAGAGAAGATGAGGTACCACATTTAAACAGATGAATAAGAAAGTCATTGCCAAGTTGGTTAAAAGAAACATCTAAAGAGTGTCACTCCTATAACATGATAGTAAAACATGGCATTATAAACTAAAATTCTGAAAGACTAACAGGAAATCTCAAACAGCCAGCATCTTCAGTCTTACAGTCCTCATGATAAGTGCAGCTTGGATACTAGACATCTATATATGAAAAAAAGACCCAATGGCAAAGGGGACCAGAAAGCTGAAGACAGTGTTTTAAACCATGGGACTAGGCAATAGTTACCATTAGACAGTAGGCATGGTAAAAGAACATTTCCCTTAAACCATCAAATGTATACAGCCTGTCAGCCAGTGTTGTCTTCATCAACTTCCCTTCATGTGGAGTTCAAAGTGGAAATAGTCCAAGGAGAGAATATAGAAAAAGTGCTATATTTACTTCCAATGGCATTTGTGGTGGGAGGACTATTCTCCTCTATATAAAATAAATGATGCTTTGCTGGTATGCTCCAAAGTGGCAGTCCAGGAGGGAGGTCTAACTTTGGTGGCTGGAGGCACTGTGGTGGAGGAGACAGTCACCTCCACTGTTTCTTGTAGCAATTGTGTGGCAAGTTAATTTTGAAACTTGTACTTTGGAGATGTACTCTGATCATGAAGGATGAAGGCAATCTTAAGAAACGGTCATCAGCAGCAAGTGGTCTCAAGAAGAGTGTCCAGTGTGAACTCCAGTTTCTGCAGACAGACAGAAATGTGACTTAGAGGCTAAGAGTTACAAGGATGGATAGAATTCATGCTCTCACCCTGCTTTGTTTGGTTTTGCTTTTGCTTCATAATCCATAGGTTTAAGATGCTATTTTTTAAGGTAAATAAAATTATCTGCACAGATATAAAAAGAAAAACATTTCAAACTTTGAACAAGAGAACCAGTAAGACATCGAAACAAGACTTCAGACAAGAAATGTGCCATGCAGCTGTACTGGGAGAAGGAATGCCAACACCTCAAATCTAAAACTGTCAAAATGGAGCTTTTCCCCCAGAGTAAGACAGTTCTACCAGGCACCTTTGTATGAGTATTATTTATTTTACTATCGAGCTTTTTATATGTTAACCTTTTGATGGTCACATAATTATAAAATAGCCTCATAAAATACTCAGATCACAAAATTTTAGTCACATACAAATGTTCCTTACAAAACAATTAGCAATATATTAGGCTCTTTCTAATTCTTATATCCCATTGATTTCTACTCTCAATGAACAGAAAGGAGAAATGAAAGCCATGGTAAGAGAGGCAATAAATGTAGAAGTCCAAAAACACAGAAACTTGCACATGAGCGTTGTAGTTTCGTGACTGACAACCTTCCTGTCTCACGTTCCAGACTCGTATACTTATTAATAGATACCATGCCAGTTTCAACAGAGAGAAGAAAAAGCATAAATCACAAAAGACTCTGAATGCATTCTACCCATGGATAAATGACAAAGCCTTCACTGCACATTCACCAAATGCCAACGAAATGGCATGATCCTTGGTGGAAGTAAAATTTGTACTTGGTTAGAGTGACAAGGGTAATTAATGCTTCTTTAGAAAATCCAGGGTCCCAGTTACTGTGTGTCACATGAAAGAAACGCGCCCCCCATCTACTCCTCCCTCATCTGTGGTTAATATTGAGTTATGAATCAAACAATGACAGCACTGCAGAGACAGGAAGTAGGGCTAAGCTAACCTTGGAACACAAAGCACCAAGCCAGGACTGCAGAAAACAGCACGTTCATCCTCCCAGAACAGAGCAAAACGAGCCTTTTAAAACGTAGTATTATCCAAGAGAGGGAGATGCAGGTAGGTCTCTTTAAAAGCTGCTGGTTACATTAGCATCTTTGTGTTATTTAGCAATGTACATCTCTTTGCCTTCATACCCTGATATCTTTTCAAATTCTCATCACAACAAGTCATTTAGAAGCAAGCCACACCACATGGAGGCTTCCTGAAAGAAATAATATGGATTTCACACACAAAAAAATAACATTTTAAAAATTGTTGATATTTTTTCTGACTTCCTCAGGGTCCAATACATTACATTATTATCTCACTTAATCCATTCAGTGAAGTCATGTGTAAGTAAGGCCCTGCTTCTATTTTTTATGATTTTAAAAATTATTTTTATTTACGTGTATGTTTGGATGAGTGCCACGTGTGTGGGAGTGCCCAAAGAACAGAAGAGAGCATTGGATTAGTTACTAGCAGTTGTGAGTCCCCTGACATAGGTGCTGTGAACTGAACTCTGGCCTTCTGCAAGTGTAGTGGATGCTCCTAACTGCTGATCCGTCTCTCCAACTCTACATATCCTATACGTACAGATAAGGCTAATTATTTGGCCTGCAGTCTTATAGTTAAAAGTACCAAAGCCAGAATTTAACACCATGCCTGGTTAATATCAAACTCTTCATTGTTAAACATGTGTATATACCACTTCAATTCAACAATGCTCCTTCTATCATACTCATGAACTGTATTAGTTGGGGCTCTCTAGAGTAACAGAATTTAAAGAATAAATGGGCACATGCATCTCTCTCTCTCTGTCTCTCTCTCTCTCTCTCTCTCTCTCTGCATCTCTCTCTGTCTCTGTCTCTCTCTCTGTCTCTCTCTCCCTCCCTCTCCGTGTGTGTGTGTGTGTGTGTGTGTGTGTGTGTGTGTGTGTGTGTGTATTTAGGGGATTTATTAGAATGGCTTACAGCCTGTGGTCCAGCTAATCTAACAGTGGCTGGCTATGAACAGAAAGTATAAGAGTCCAGTATTTGTTCAGTTCATGAGGCTGGATGTCTCTTTTGGTCTTTGGTGGACACACTGCAATCCTGAACAATCCTGGCTCTAATGCCAGTAAAAGAATGGACTTGCTAGCAAGACAAAAACAGCAGGTAAAGACAAAGAGCAAAAGCTTCGTTCTTCCATGCCCTTATATAGTCTTCCTGCAGAAGGTGTGGCCCAGATTAAAGATGTGTCTTCCCACCTCAAGATCCCGATTATAAGTGTAGCTTTCTATTTCTATTAGCAAAAATCTCTCACTGGTGTGCCCTCCACATTTGGATTTTAATTAGTTCCAGATGTAGTCAAGTTGACAATCAAGAATATATATCACATGAACTAAAGAGTTCTTTTGCTTCTCTTAGACAGAAAAATAAGAGAATACTTTCCAGGCTCCAATAAGGTTAGATTCAGAGACAGTGAGTTCAGGGATAAAAATGACCTGCAGATAGCACAGACAGAATAGATACTTGTGCTAACTGCCACTTTTCTTACCAAAATCTATCTGAGAAGCAAGGCTTTCCTTGGGCAACATAAAGACAATGAGATCTGAGAGTTCTTTGCCCTTGGCTGGTGACCCACATCTATTGAGAGTTTCATCCAGCCAGTGACTGGACCATCTCTCTGCAAAATACCTGGTTCCTCCTCCGTGGTAAGCCTTGCTAATCAATGAAATCAGATATTTACTATGTAAATTTTCAAACTCCTCCAAGCCACATTGCTTGTGATAAAGGATAACTTGATGGCCAAGAAGGTTGGTAATTTAACTTGTACTTGAAATCACCACTTTGATTTATAACATAATCTTTATCTTCACTAGATCCTGCAGGGGGATGTCTATTCAGGCAAGAGAGAGAGAGAGAGAGAGAGAGAGAGAGAGAGAGAGAGAGAGAGA
>JANHMN010000011.1:27193379-27238830 GCA_030674055.1 Rhabdomys pumilio
AGAGAGAGAGAGAGAGAGAGAGAGAGAGAGAGAGAGAGAGAGAGAGAGACAGAGAGACAGAGAGACAGAGAGAGACAGAGACTGAGAGAGACAGAGACTGAGAGAGACAGAGACAGAGAGACAGAGACTCAACATTAAAATGATAAAACATTAAAAAGAGAAATGAGTCAGCAAAGACAGTCTCTGTAAATCCTAGTCACATGAGCAGATGTTTTATGGTTCAACACCTACATCACAAGGGGTGGATGATGTGGAGAGAGGAAGCATTGACACAGAGGTTTAGCAATGCAGAAGGACATTAAAATGTATGTTTACCACCTGTAGAAGGAGCGTTTCCCTCCCAGTGCAGTATTCTCACCATCCTTCGTGCACATCTGAAATACAGAAGACTCCAGCAGCACACCACACCCAAAGGCAATATTACATTTAAGCACTCATTACTGTTTCTTTAGATGCTACAAAATGAAAGCACTGGATTCCTGTTAATTTTGTTTCTTGTTTACCAAACCAATAAAGCATATATGCCACATCAGCCCACTAGAAAAGCCCAGCTGTGAGCACACAGACCCACCACTGGCCCATTAGACTGTTCACGGCATAAAAAGCAATATAGAAAACACAATCATTGTCCTCTTCAGCTCACTCTGCCACCAACGTCAGTCCCATCCAAGTGTGCCCAATGTGCCTGATGTGTTGTTTATCTGAAAAACAAATAAAAGACATAACCAAACTATGTGTGCAGTTGTCTCTGTTATTTGAGGTTGATCTCTTGCATTGTAGGCCCCCTAAGGACTCCCCCAGGCCTAACTTGTCACAGGCTCTGCATCATTTCTTCTCTACTGCTCAGTCTCTCTTTTCCCTTGTGCTTACACTGCAACAAAATTAAAAAATAATTATAACGAATGGCTCCATTTTGTTTGTGCTTCAAAGAGCATCCCAAAACAAAGCCACAAAGAAAGAACAATGCTAGGACGATTCCACAGATCACCGAGAGAACTGAGGACTCCTAACTAAGAAAAATAAATAAATAACCTAACTAGCACAATAAACAAATATGAATAAATATTCATTAGCATCCACAGGTATGCTAATGCTGAGTTTTTGTTATTTTTCAGAGCAGTTGCAACTTCAGAAAGAAACAAAGGCATTTTTTTTTTAATTGAGGAAAAAGGTACAGGGAGAGAAATCAAAGAACCACAGCCCTATTCTAGAATATAATACATTCAACATGAACTTTCCCATATTTGTCTATATGAACAAGTTTTCCTGACTGACCCAAGTGGTAATGGTGTGAATCAAGAGAGATTATAGATAATCTAAGTACTATTTATATGCTAGACTATACATAAAATAGCTACATTACAAAAAATTATATATTCTGGGATTTTGGTGATACCTACGTAGGTGCCATAATTACAGTTAATTTGTCTCACTTTGTAGAATGAATAATAGCAGTGGAACGGAAAGAAATGTTTAAGTGAGGCTGTCTGATCCTTTGTGGTCAGCTTGTACACCAACAATATGCCTGAGCACCCTATCTCAGCCATGCAGTACATGTGACTGCTATGCATGCCTCGGCAAAAGTATAATAAATGTACTTTTCAGTGTTGAATCTGAATGTCAGGATCTATAATGTCAGATCCAATCGTGTCTAAGAGCTAAACTGTGGTGGCAGAAAGTGTGTAGCACTGACAGGGATAGTTAGCACATGATGTCAAAGCCTTTCTCAAATTGTTTCCCACAGCCCTAAGCCTTCCTGTCCATTTCTCAAGAGTGGTACAGTATTTCCCATACATCTTCAGATTTTCAAAGTAGAAATGAGAATTTTTAAAAGCATTTTAACATTAATGAATGTAAATAAAACCATGTAGGTTGTGGCTAAATATTATTCAAATTATATGTAAATATATACCTTTAAACAAAACGGAAAAATTTAAATGCAAAATTTTGAATATTTTTATATAAACAAGAAGACTTCAATTACTCCATTCCACCTTGCTGATATTTCATATGTTGTCTATACAGTTATTGATACACATTTTAGCACTACATCATTTTGCCTTTGTTTTGGTACAGTTTCTAATTGGGGTGGTTGCATATGTCACAGTGATTCCTATGGCCCTAATAGCTACACAGCAGACACACAAATCTGTAACTTCTCATATAGTACGGCTTGGAACTTCTGATAATTATAGCCAGATGTCAGCATGGGAGAAAGGAGCCTGATAGGTGAAAATATCCAAAGTAACAAACGCTAAAATCTGTATGTACCTCACTGTATAGCACTAGTCTCTGTGTAGGGTAAGGATGATCATGACCCCCAGACAATGACAATACATATACTCGCTGTACGGGTCCTAGGTACTGGAGCTCTTGCTTTTCTAATCCTTCTACTCCATACCACACAGTTCTTTATATATATTATTTTGCATTACAGGACCTGAGATATTTATATTCTCACCACTTTAGGGTCTGTTTCAGAGCATACCAGCATGGTTATAATCTACAACATATTTAGAGAGGGCAGTTCTTTTGCTACTATAGAATCCTCTCAGCATGGACCAAAATAAAATTGATTTTAACTGATTCTCAAGAGGAAGTGATAAGACATAAATATTTAATTATAATAAACCATGAAAGTGACACAATGTAACCATGAAACAATCGCTATGATAGAACAGAAAAGAAAATGATTCTCACAGAGAAAGCTTCAGGCTAGAAGATAAATATCGGGATTTAATAGAAAGTCATACAGAAATGTTACACACAATAGCAATCAGAAAGCAAAATCTAGAAAGTTCCCAAACAGAGACATTTAATATATATAAAAAGTTTGAATCTCAGTAAAAAGACCACATGTTCGAAGTCTTAATATAAACACTGAGTCATTGAGCCAAGAGTCATCGGGCCTGAGTTTAGTGTCAGGTAACATGAGTCGCTTCCTCCAGACTGTCTTGTGCATTTTCTTTTCCAAGGGGATAACTTTTGGTGGTGCTTTATTTACATGTCAGTTTCGGATGACACAGATCCAAGTAGACACCAACACACCGTTTTAGAACAAGCCACACTGAGTCACAACCAGCAAAGGAGGACCAATAATGATGCAGTGAATGCCAAGTTAAGCAGGAAGTGTGTGGGCACAGGTGTGTGGGAAAGAATTCCACCACAGTGAGTAAACGGCTAGGAAGGGACAGTGAACACACTGAGAAGACTGAGACCAAGGGTAAAGCATGGAATTAAATGGACAAGAGGAAAAAAAAGAGCATGTGGTGACAAGATAAAGAGGGAGGAGAAAGAAAAACAAGATGTTGATAGGTTCTCAAAACAGAGGCAGAGAGATAAAGATTCTGGGTGGAGGTGGTCTACAATACCAACTCTGTGGACTACAAGTCCCGGTTGTCTCTGAGTATCTTAAGACTGCCCATTCAGCGTGTTTAATGGAACTCCATATGCAAGAATCTTGTTCCTTGTTTTAGTACAACAACAACAACAATAAAATCTCTCCCCTCCATCTAGTCTGCAATCTCTTCTCTCTGTGACCTCAACTGTATTTTTCTAGACCTTAAGACCATACTTAAAAACAACAACAACAAAATAAGTTATTGAGATTAGCCTAATTTAAAAAAAATAATTCTGTGACTTTATGGCAAAGAAACCAGGAGTAGGTAAGGGAAATGCTTAGCCAATTCTTTAGAGGTGATTCAAGCTACCAAGGATAAAGATGCCTTAATTATACTACTGTGATCAAGCAAACAATTTCTACTAGGGCAACTGGGAACTTGGCAGATGATATCTGTGGTTGTATTTATCTGAGGACTCTGTTCTTTTCTCTGCCTCCAGTTCAGCCTGCCAAGACAATGAAGAAGGCAAGAGCAACAGTAGCAAGACTCACAAGAGCAGCCGTAATGTCATGGTCACATTTGATCATCTTGTCACAGGAGAGGTAGAGGCAGAGAAGAATGTTTCTTTGTTACCAGGAACTCTAATATAAAATCTGCGATAGGAGATAACTTTTCCCTTCATCTCTGTATTTTCTGTGATCATATTCTCTTTCTTACTCTTATCAAAAGTCTTTTTCTCCAAATGTATAAAATCATACATTGTACAATAATATAAACCTGCCCATACAGTCTAACCCAATATCCTTTCATATTGGTCCTGCAATTAAAAGAGAAAAAATAGGCCCATAAAAATGACAGAAATTATGTTTCTTCATTAAGTCATTACATTTACAATGGTGTTTACCCTATTTTTCCTCCTGATGAACAGTTCCAAACTACAAAGATGTTTAGGAAACTAGGTAGGTCAACTATTCCCAAGAGACTGCTGAAAGTCACATCCTGGAATAAAGCCAAGAGTAAATGCCAATCATATGAAACCTCCACCCAAAGCCCCTTGGAAAATCAAAATTGACATAGAAAGATACATGGAACAGGAAGAGATAATCCTATGTACAGTACTTCCTCTATGACAGAGAAAGATTCGGAGTCTGTGTAGAGCTAACGGTCTTCATCTGTACAAGCAGATGAAGCTCTAGGAGCAAGGCCAGGTGGCCATGAATCCTTGGCCAACAACTCTCTAGCCATTGCTTGAATATTTTCAGTGTCCAACACACCTAAACTTCGCCATTGATGGAGAGCTCCAGTGACTCTCAAGCTGTTCCCAAGGCCAGGGATGTTAGCCTTCTCTTTACCCTATATCTCTGAGAGTCACACTTCCCTTTATAGCAGCAAAGCTTACTCATACATCCTGTTGTTTCTCCTTCAGTCCAAGCCCTTTGCGTTATTTTTATGAGGTTTTCCTGCCTCCGCGGACAATCGGATTCTAACCATACTCCCCAATTTTCTTCTCATCTAAATGATCCACAATTATATTCAGAATTGTATATGTTTTCTAAGTGTTCTAATGCTTCCAGCCATGCAATGGCACTGCTTTTAGAATGGTTGTTGTAAAAAGCTGAAATGACATTCTGACACAGTAAAAAGGCACATCACAGATCCTGCAGTGCAGCAAGGGCGTGAATCAATGCCCAAACATATACTGCAGTAGACTTCCTCGTCTGGGTTGCCTTCAGATCACCACTGCATAGAACAAGATTCAACAACGGTACAGGAAAAGTGGATGTGGAAAAGCATCCACTCAGTGACTTAGTTCTGCAGGCTTGGTCCTTCAAGATAAGTGAGGCAAATTTTGCTTGAACAAAATTTCAAATCTCAGTGAGTCATGAATATTTGGGTGGATTTAGAACGGTTGAGCTCACAAATGTCAAATCCACAAATGTTAAAGGCCTACAGCAGATGTGAACTGAAGTCAGGCAGGAAGTGAGTAACTCCAGATGGACGCAAACAATAGCAAGCTGTGAAGGTTATGTTTAATTGGGAAGGAATAATGTAAGCATAGCAAATATTAATACAGCAGACTTTGTATAGCATGGCTTGCAAGGCTTTATGTGTATGGACCTGTTTGCCCTACAAAGTTTCCTTCTATAACTCCTCACTCCCACTTGAATCCCTGGTTGCAAAGTGGGGAAACTGGAAAGGACTAAATGCTCATTTATGATCTTCAGGAGGCAAACGAAGAGCCGATGTCTCACCCAAAATGCTAAATGTCTGAGGCTGAACACAGGGAATGCAGACTTCCTCAATGACCTCATAGTCTGAGGAAGTGGAAAATAACTGTTTCTATGCCATTTGTTTTCCTAAGGAGGACTTCCTAATAAACATGTGACCATTTCTACCGAGGATGACGTATAAAGTAGTTGTAAGACTTGATGACCTTTACAGCTACTGTGATTGATATAGACATGGAATGTGGTACAGGGGCACAGAGAGAAGGAAAGATAGTAGTTTTCTGTTCTGGCCCTTAGAGGACACAGATTAAAGCCAGGCTTGATTACCCAATGACTAACTACTGGGGGTCAGAAACATATTCTGTGCTTATCTGGGACTATCTTGAGGCAGTTTTGTATATTCATTTTTAGTCTCTCTTATTTCTTCTCTGTTTTTCACCTTGGTTTAAACCAGAGACCCTTCTCTAAAATTCATCTCGTCTCAGCTGTAAAACCAGCAAAGAGAATAGCTTTCCCTGATGCTAAGGATGTAGAGAGAACAGCAAAGCCATCAAACATAAAACTAAAGAAGCCAAAGGCCTATGCAGCTAGCTACGCTGTGAATGTCAGAGACAAGTTATAGGAGATACAAATAATATTTATAAATCTCTTAAAATATATTATATTTAACATGTTTCTTCCATGTCTGTGCCTAAATCTCAATTCTGACCCTCATCCTTTCCAACTTTACCTTTGTACCTATTTCCCAGGTTTCATGTTTTACCCCCTTCATCTAATGTGCGTATCACTTTTTGGTGTCAAATCCAAAAACAAAACAAAAAACAAAAGCAAACAAACAAATAAACAAAAACCCTTACTAATGACTAAATCTGTCTTTAGCATCATCCTCTTGAGAAAATCAAGTCTATGAAACAGTATTATTATGAAACCAAACAAGGATGCCAAAATTACAGACCAATATCTCATAAACCCAGATGCAAAAGTCATTCTTTTGAACATTAGTAAACTGAGTCCAATGAAATATAAAAGTATGATTATATACCACAAAAATGAAAGATTGCTCGAACATGAAAATCACTCATCACGACATATTAATGGAATAAAAAGTTTAAAACATATGATCATCTCAACAGACACAGAATATGTATATGACAAAATTCAATATGCTTTTATGATGTTTATAGAATTGGCATAGAAGAAACAATGCTCAATCTGAGAAAGGACATCTATAAAATATCCTCAGCTCTACATCATGCTGAGAGACTTCCCGTACTTTCATGAATAAGGTAAGCCTATACACTTTCATGAATGAGGCTATACACTTGTCTTATACTTTCTAATTAGTGTTGAATTGGAGTTTTTAGCTAGGGAAACTCAACAAGATAAAACAACAATGCCTTTAGATTGGAAAGAAAGATGTAAATCTATATAATCAAATGAAATGATCTCACTTATAGAAAACCCCAAGGAAGTCATTTAAAAAAGAAATAACTGTTAGAACCAATAAATAAAGATTTTTGAATGTTACATTTTGGTAATCAAATCTTTAAAACTATCCTTTATTATTTGCATCAAAAAATGGAATACGTAAGAATATTTTGAAGAATACAAGTCACAATCAGTGAAAACAATCAGTACAAAATCATTTTAAGGAACTAAAAGCTATATAATATCTGATTACATGATAGATGATGATAGACAATTGTGATACATAATAAATAGATAAATAATAGATGATAGATGTAATAGATAATGCATAAAAAGATAGATGTAGATAGATAGATAGATAGATAGATAGATAGATAGATAGATAGATACATAGATACATAGATACATAGATACATAGATACATAGATACATAATTGGATGGATGGATGGATGGATGATGGATGGATGAATGAGTTAGTAGATAGACAGACAGACAGACAGACAGATTCAACACAATACTTAGTAAAGTTTGTTTGAATCTTATGTAGAAAGGCACAAAAGTGATCCTAACATTCATTTGGAAAAATGAACAGTTTTAAATATGAACAATATTGGAGGATACACACTTCCCAGTTGTAAAACTTAAAATGGTGCTATAATACTAAAGACAGTGTTATTAAAATGAAGTCACAAATAAATATCAATAAGTGAGATAGAACTCACATTCCAAAAATAAAACCACGTTTACGGCCAGATGAGCCTCTGCAGGCATTAAGATAATTTATTAAGTAAATAATAGTCCTCATCATATGGTACTAGAATAAATGGAGTTCTACATACCAGAGAAAAAGCTGTATAACTCTACCTCAATCCATATGTAAAAGACAAAATCCAAAATGTAAAATCCAAAATTATCCATAGAAGGCAATATAGGAGCAAATCTTTGGTCTTAATTATACAATGAACCCCAAGATATGACATCTAAAAATAAATAATAAGAGCAAAACAATAAATTGGACTTTACTAACAATAAAAATTTTCTTCCATAAAGGAAAAATAACCAGAAATTGCTTGCAAATCCACATATTGATAGGAGACTTTTTCCCAGAATACACTTTGTCTACAAGTCTATAATCAATATATAAACCCAATTTTTATAAGACTTATTCATATGGACTTAATTATGAAGCTCCCAGACGTATACACTGAAAATGCCTGTTAGAAATGCGGGATAATCTGCTTGCATCCCACAGCCTCCCTCAGCCTCTCCTGCAGCCCAGCTCTCCTCAGTTGAGCTTGTGTTTATCTTCCTGGAAATCCTGCCCTGAATGGTCTTCTCCTTTTAAAATCCTTCCTCCTCCTCTTCTTCTCAAATAATGATGTGGCTAAGTCACACACAAAGCTCACACTCTACTGAGTATTTCCTCAGTACTTTACAGAAAACACCAAACAAAAATGCCATTTTACAAGAGGTGTATTTTTTTTCTTTTAGAATGTAAGCTCCTCCAGAGCAGAAGCAAAGTTTTCCATATGTTCTATTGTGCCTAGTACACTGTAAATGCTCAATAAATATTGATGATGAGGAAAAAAAAGAAATATAGGATAAAAGATATAAATAAGTTTAAATGAGATCAACGGAAGGTCCTAACCCAATACAAGTAGTGTTTTTAATAAAAGGTTTCAGAATGCATGCACAGAGGACAGGCCACATAAGGACACAGAGCAAAGGTGACTGTCTACAAGCAAAAGAGGGAGGCACAGGAGAAGCCAGACTTTCAATGCCATGCCTCAGACTTCCAGATACCAGAAATGCAAAAAAATACATCTATGTGGGTTAAAGCCACACAGTCTGCAGTCTTTGGCATAAGCCCAGAAGATTAATTTAACCACTGGGTTTAACCATGTGATGATAAGCAAATGACCAACAAGCACTTAGGCAACTCGAATGGAATGATTATCAGAAAAATGCAAATCAAAATCATAGCAAAGAATAATTCACATCCACAAGAGCGGTCAAAATGGAAAATACAGACAGTAACAAGTGTTGTCAAGTGGAGGGAGAAACTGGAATGTCCACATGCTGCTGGTGGGGATGGAAAAGGATGCAGCCACATTGGAAAGTAGATCCTCAAAATGGCAAACATCCACGTGACACAGCCATTCTGTGAACACGCATAAATCCAAGAGAATAAAACTTGAATACATGTAACAGCATTAGTCATAATAACCAAAGAGAAGAAACCTAAATGATCAGTAACTAAAAAATGGATTAAGAAAGTATAGCATACAATATTATTCAACTAAAAGGAGGAACACAGCATGAAAACATGCCAAGACATGAACGAAATTTGGAAATACTCTGATTGAAAGGAGCTTGGTCATGTACAATCACATATTCTTAGTTACTATTTACCTAAAAGGTCCAGAAGGCAAGTCCATACGGATACATGAGGACTAGCAGTTACTAGGGGCCAAGGAGACAGGGTGAATGGTGGCTACTGATAAGTATACAGTATCTTTGGGAAATAATAAAGTATGCTGAAACTGGGCTAGGGTGACCATTACACAACTTTGTGGACATATAAATGACCACTGAATTGTGGTTGAAAAGGTAGATTTACAGTATATAAATTATCAGTAAATCTCAGTAAAGCTAATACATGTGTGTATGTATGTGTATGTGAGTCTGTGCACATGGGTGAGTGTATTTGTGTTTGTATGTTATCCTTGTGTTCATGTGGGTATGTGCATATGTCCATGCAACTGTGTGTGTATAGCGGCCAGAGGTCTATGTTGGGTGTCTTCCTCAATCTCCCACATTGGTTCTTTTTGTTTGTTTGAAAGTGTCTCTCATTTATCTGGAAAGCATCATCTTAGCTTTGCTCAGTAGCCAATGAGGTCAGGAATCCTCTGTCAACATCACCTTCAACGCTGTGGTTACAGACATGTACCATTGCACCTGGCTTTTTTACATGGATGCTGGGGATTCAAAGTCAGATCTTGTGTGCTCAGCAAGCACCTTACCAACTGGGGCATTTTCCCAGCCTGGCTGCCACCTTCTGAAGATGTTTTAGCATTCCTGTTGTCTACAGCATCTTATCAAAACTCCTTAGTTGGCCCTCTCTAACCTGGCCTTTCCTGTTTTCCCTATTTACCTCTTACTCCTTCCATATCCTCATGCATTTTCTCATCATAGAAGGTCTCTCCTTCTGTGCCTTCCAGGAAACCCATAACTGCTCTATCACACTCAGCTTAAGAGTTATTCCCCCAAAACAAGTCGGTTATGGTGTAGCACAGCTTTAGTCCCAGAGCTCAGGAGACAAAGACAGGCAGATCTTGCAATTCAAAGCCAGCCTGGTCTATAAATCGAGTTCCAGAACAGCCAGATTAAGTAAAGAAACACGGTCTCAGGATTGGGGGAGGGGGTATTTCCCATGTAGTCCTCCAGTTACCAGACAATTACTCTCAAATCTCTGCCCATACATGTAGTATATTTTCTATATCTCCCTGTACTCAAGGTTTTCTAAGATATGAGGAAGCATTTCCTCTAGAGCAAAAAATAAGCATTATTCAAATTAATTATCTCTGTAAAGACCACTACTTGACAATTAAATTAGATGCCCTGATGTTTGGCAGTTGTTGGTAGAGAGCCACAAATAGCCAGTGTCATTTTTCAGTGCCTTATCTTCACAGTGTGAAAAGAAAGGGAGGCCTTCAATGGAGACATGGGAAGTTTGTCAGAGGCTGAGTCATTTTATGAAGTTATCAGAAATTCCTGAGAACGTGCACACGCCACCAAGCAGAAATAGATCTCAGGAGAGCCAAAAAGTGTTGAAAAAGGAACATACAAAAAATTAGCAAATAATCTAGATTTTTCAAAAGATTATTTTTAATCCCTGCCTGTGTTGGTTTTTTCGGATTCTGCCTTATCATACAGATCATGGGTTTGTCACCTAATATATTTTATGAATGTTTCGAGGGAAAATGGACAGTTGGTTAGCTTTCTGTCAATTCAACTTAAGTCAGAGTTACCTGTGAAGAGGGATAGTAACTGAGAACATGCTTCATTAGGTTGATCCTTAGGCAAGTCTGTGGGCCATTTTTTTTTATTAATAATTGATGTTGGAGGGCCTCTCTCCTGTGAGTACTGTCATCTTTGGGCAGCAGGTCTTGGGTTGTAGAAGAAAGCAGGATGAGCAAGCCATGGGGAGCAAGCCAGCAAGAAGCATCCCTCCTTGGCTTATGCTTTGGTTCCTATTTCCAGGTTTCTTCTCTATTTGTGTTCTTCACTCTACTTCCCTCCATAATGGACTGTGATTGGGATATGTACACCAAATAAGTCCTTTTCTCCCCCATTTCCCTTTGGTCATGGTCTTCATCACAGCAATAAAGAGAAAAACTGCTCACTCTTTGGGTAGCTAAATTTTTACTTTTATTATTTTAATGTAATTTGTTGCCCTATTTCAGGCAAATGATGAGAGATTGGTTTACATTAAATGAAACCCTTCCCCCCCCCCCCAAAAAACCTTTGTAAGTGCCTGGGTATGTTGAAAATAAAACAACATTGATTGATTTTCTAGGAGCAGCCAAGCTTTAAAAAGTAATTAAACAAATTTTTCTTGTTTGTTGAAATGAGGCATTCCCTAGTTGTTTTATATACCATACTTAAATGAATGGATGTGGGGGGACTTGAAGCACACCTCTTCTCCAGAAGTCATTATCTGTGATGGGCATATAACTGGGCCACAGTAGGAGACATTGTAAATCTATATTAGGCTAGAGGCAAGTACAGTCCATAAGCCCGATAATGTTAAGGTAAACACAATGGCAGCAGTTTACCTTACCTTGAACTTGCAACTTTCAAAGTCACTTTCACAGTATCTCATTTCATTCCTATACTATTCTCTGGAGTAACAGGTCAGGTTTCGCCTCTGTACCATAGGAGAAAAGGCTATTCAGGCAGATTGAATCAACTTCCCAAGGTCAAAGAGTCACCATGGAATCAGAACCAGAATTCCAGATCATTGGCTCATTTCTTGAAACTCCTTCACTTTCCCCATGTTTAAACTGCAGAGCAACAGAAAATAGCAGCTGGGGCAAAGTGGCCCAGGTTCCCTGGGTTGAAGTCTTTGAGACTGCTTGCACCTGAAACATACAATCTCTATGACTGATCGGGCTCTTCATTCCCTGCTGTGAAAATAATGATAATATACTCCTAGATTTCGTTATCAAATATAATACATGCTGTATTAAAATCAAGGAAATCATGGACACATTAGTATATAAAACTGTTGAAAGACAGTGGAAAGCCAAAAACAAAGTGGAAGACTATCTACAGAAAGACTGCCCTCTGTAAGATGGACAGGGGAAAGTACATTATACCCAGTCTCTTACAGGAAGGAAAGATTATCATTTTTGACCTAATACTACAAAAAAATTACTCTAAATTTTGAAACATAACTATATCCTATTTACTTACATTGTCTGGATTTCTTTTACGTAATTTGCCATGAAAATGATTTCTTTTTAGTTTGAACTCTCAGACTTATAAGCATTATAAAATCACTCCGTATTCTATGAAGCATTAAACTTTGGTTGATTTGAACGTAGCATTTTGAGTTTAAAAGATAGTCTGCTGGGATTGCCACTGAAATGAGTAGACAGCATGGTGACACATGCTAGTCTGGATTATCTTTTCATAGTTCTGGAGACTGCAAATTCATTCTTAGGGCATCAGCAAGTTCAGTCTCTGGCATTGGACTCTATTCCTGAATGAAGGACAGCTGCCTTCCTTCTCTGTTCTCATATATATCTCCAGAGGAGAGGAGAGAAGGAAGGGAGGGGGAAAGGAAGAGGAGGGAGAGGGAGGAAGGAAGGCCTGAGGAAGTATAATATTCAGGTAAGAACACTGACACTATTAGACAATGTTTCACCTTCTAACTTCTTTTAGATTGTTAATAATTAGGAGACCTTTTAGACAGGAACAGTTTTGGACAAAAGGCATGTCTTTCTGTCTCATGGATCCAGATTGGAAGTAGATTTTTCCTGTTTCACATTTAGCAATATCGTTCACAGATATGCCTTCTACTTTTGGCTTTTAGTTCATTCCTGATGTAGTCAGGTTGACAATGAAGAGCAGACTTTACCAATAGCCGCCACAACTAATGATAAGTAATTTGTTGCTGTAGACATCTATTCCAGCTTGTAGAAAACTCACATATACACCCATTTCAACCCACTCAAGAAATTGGTGTGCATGTAAATGTATCAGAACCTGCTACAGACGCATTCACAAAAACAGAAGTATTTTCCCTCGAGTTACTTAATTCTATGACTAAAATCATGAACCGAAGTCAGTCAGAGAAGAAAGCTGAAGCATTCTTTAAGATTTCCTAAAGGACAGCATCCTGGAAGACATCTGAAATAATGTTCTGTAAGACTGAGGAATGCTCTATAAGACCTCTGAAGAGAGAGCAACCAGCCCAGATCAGGAAATTCTTGTCTCCTCCGAGGTGAGAACCATATAACCTGAGTCTCCAAAAACAAATAGGATTGATGATCGAGAGGTCAGAGAGGCATTCAGCCGGATAAGCATCAAGATTGACAGTTGTTACTGGCATTTGGGCAACCACACCTGAGAACACTGTGACACATAAGCGTTCAATTACAGGACTCTAAAATAATTCTTTTTCAGATTCTAGGAGTATTCTTCTTCCTATTAATCCCCAATGAGTTATTTATGAATTATTTATTTGTCTCATTTTTCCCATAGGTATTTGATGCCTACTTGTTGATGTGGTAAGGAAATACATGTAACTGAAAGAATGCAGGAAAAAAAAAAAAGCCCTCATCTGGCTAGTTCTGAAAAGTCTTTTAGAGGCTATCTTTCCTTGGTAACAACAAGCAGGTTTGTCACTGCAGAATGGCTTTGACATTTGTCTTGATGCACAGTAAGTGACTGCCCTATAGTTTCTTATAATTCCCTTGGCTAATAATAGAAACCTAACTAGGGCAGAGCTAAGACTGCTGATGGAAACAAAATAGATTCAGCTGTGCTCAGCCATGGTGGGAGCTAGGACTCAAGCTGGCCAGGACCAGTGCTGTTCCCTGGTCAGGTATTTTTTATATCCAACTTAATCAATGCACCCCATCATTTGCAAATTTCTATCCTTACCTTTATATTCCTTGGTACAAATCATTGGCCCAGCTGAATGTTTATTTGGGCAAATCCCCTCTTTGTGTGTTAGTCCCTATTGTATAACTTTTCCTGAGGAGTCGTTTCTACTTACTCCAGATAGGGAGGGCAATGACAGACCAAGGAACTGATTTCAATCACGTCCAGCTTGACAAAGCAATGGGGTTATTGGACTCACTTAGAGGCACATGGTCAGGCATTGGTTATAGGAGCATGAGCAACTTATGGGCAACTATGCCTCCCACCAACTGCATACTCCTTATACACCATTATAGACCCTTAGAGGGGCAGGGACTGGTGAGCCTCCCTCCTTTGTTCAGCTGGAAGTGTTAATAGGTATAATTTCATGAAGGTCTCATATATGATCACTGTTGCTCCGATGCTATATCCACCCAGACCACATCCAACCCAGACACAACCATCCACCATCCCCACCCTTATTTGATGAATTTTCACTTTAGACTAAATGTGTACCATTTTGCCAAAAGTCGTTTATTACTGTTGTAGACTTGTCTCTAAAGCAACTAAAGTGCATCTTGTATTACATCCTGATTTTATGATTCAGGAGTTTTCCAAATTAATTATTTTATAATGGGATGTGGTTTTATTGTCCTTTATGGGTGGTTTCTGTTGTGCAGAAGATTCTGGAAAGTATAGTGTTAGTAGAAATATGACAATCTTATCTCCTTGCTCACAAAAGAGCATTATCTCGTTCTTTATGAGAACACGGGTAGTCATTACCCATTGGTTTGGTGACTGGATATAAAACATGCCTTTGTGATGACTTCCAGCTTTTGTGAAGATGTCACCCTATGGTTCTAACTCAAAGATGTGGGCTGAACTAGTTAAACTTGGTTTTGTTCTGTAATGAATTACAAATTACTACGTGTATAAATATTCAGTGAAGTGGGTGGTGCCCAGTCAAGACAGCTCCTTCCATCTTTATAGAGGCAACTGCCATGTCTTCATGTGGGGTATTAAGAATGACCTCTGTTTTGTGGGTGATTTATTATTGGTTCATAGTGCTCGCCAATTACCTCTCTTCTGTAATCAATTGGCTAAACACCTGCACATTTTACTGATAGAATATATTCCAGCCAGTTATCTCCTGAAACAGTGCCATTAGGTTTCTTTTTCAACTGAGTATGTATTTTCCTAAAGAAGAAATTAAATTCCCATGAATGACACAGAACACCAGAGCAGAGGACATTTATCTCCATAAAAAGAACCTCAGAGCAGAACATTTGGACTGGAAAAGCAGCTAGAATACCTATAGCTAGTTTCAACATTTGGAGCACACAAAGCCTGGGAGGAATGAATCTGATGTAAAGTCAACCTCGAAAGGCTGTGTTTCCACTTCAGCACAATGGCAAGGCTGCCAGGTACTGGAGCAAGGTTGTTGATACCACGGCAGGATCAACGGGAAGAAAAATAATGAAAGATATGTATATGGCAAACCATACTGGGGAAGGACAGTTATTTCAACCACGACAGTTAATATTTGTCACTTGCTCCTTCCTGAAAAGAAATTGCAAATTCCAATCCAATTTCATCAGAAGTCCTTTTGTTTTATGTCAAAAGGTGTGATGGTTTTATTTGATGTTCTAACCAATTACCAAGTGGTGGCTTAAAGTATCAGTGATTTAACAATTCTGAAAGGTTGTGATTCTTGGGCTTTGTTCTCTTTGCTTTTGTGGACATTCCACTTTCTTATCCTGTCCAGTTCCCAAAGAACTGATTCCAATCAAGTCCAGCTTGATAAAGCAGTGGGGTTATTGGAGCTGCTTAGAGGCACATGGTCGGGCATTGGTTATAGGAGCATGAGCGACTTACGGGCAACCATGCCTCTGTAGAAGTTCTGCTTCTGTCTTCATATTATCCTGACCGCTCCAAAACTTCCTTAGTCCCTGAGATGAAGCCTCGAGATGACCCTGGGTTCACAACAGTATCTTCAACACAATGGCATCTTCAGCATTCATTTCTCATTTCTGTATTTGGTAACATAAGCACAGGTTCCAAGGACCAGGATATCGCCATCTTTATCTAGCCATCTATAGACAAAGAGTCAGTATCACTTCTCACAACCTGCTCAAGGTTGTCTATAAGCCCTTATCATCTTTACACTTCAGATGTGGCTCTGCTTAACTCAGATTCACTTTTTGGTGTACCCAAGATTCAAATTTAGGTTAAAAAAAAAACAACACCCAACGAAAATTGTGAAAACTCATGTGTTTCCTATAGTACACTACAAGATGTCCTTCATTCTACACATTGGTATGACTTCTGAACTGGATGGTATTGACATCAGAATGATTTTTCAGTAAAATCACACACACACACACACACACACACACACACACACACACACACTAAATATTAAATATCTGGTTTTTAACTAGTTAGAAATCCACTCAAAAGCTTATGCAGCCTTTTGTTATTTTATCCTAAAATAACATTGAGGAAAAATTTATGAAACCACTCAACAAAAATCAGTAGACCCTAAATTAATTTATCTTTCCTGAATTACCAATCACTGTTTTGAATAATATGAATGAGTGAGGCTTTGCTTTTTTTTTTGGTGAATGAATATTGATTCCTAGTGATTGTCATATTTTTTGCTCAAGGTTCATATGCTTTACATTATAAATTCTAATCTGGAATGCTGATAAAAATTACTCTTCAGTTGTTCTAGTTCATACTTTCTGGCATTAGCATTTCTTCTGCTAAAACCTGGAATAGCATATTTAAATCTTAAAAGTTTCTTGTAACTCTCTTAGATATTGACTTGTGACTTCTTTTATATAATATAGTTAGTCACTTATTTTCTGTCTCCCTAAAGCCTTTCATCATTCACATCATTTATGCTTTCGTTTTCTTGATACTTTTCTTATATTTCTGTCAGTTTTTATATTCATGTTTCATAATATGTCTCTCTTTATAACATTTGTAAAACATCATTTATAAGCCTAGACTTGGAATGGGCTGTAACCCCATTATTTTCTTTAAATGTCTTCTGCTTTTCTCTATGATCTTTTCAAAATTCTTATACAGTCAGAATTATATTTATAGAACTTCTCAACCTTCATCATCTATTTCTCTTTCAGTGTGATGAAGCCTTTTCTTTTTATCAGTCGGCTTTTAAAGTCTGGGGCACATGAATAGGCCTTATTTTACTTTTCTTTGGTATTAGGCTTTTACTGTTGCATTTATAATACATTTTCTATTCTAGTTAAAATAAAATCCAGAATGTGTGTGCCTACATTGATTCTCTTATTTTATCCACAACAAAACAGTCTGGTCAAAAATTTATCAGATCCCCTTCCTCCAGCAAAATTGGATTTCCAACAGAGTTCAAGAGACTGAGAGTTTTCTGTGACACCGACTGAGAATTTAATAACATAGTGCTTTGTAATGCCTAATATTATGTTTACTCCTTGACAACATTTTGGACTGTTTATTACTCATTTTTCTTGGACTAACTATGCTTCAATCTAAGGCCTGAATATCTTCAAAGATCAGTTTTCATGCTGCTTTCTCTTAATAAATTTTGCTCACAACAATCATTGCAAAATGAGAAACTAGTATGTACAGCAAAACTAAAGCCTATCGATGAAAACTAAACACACTCTGATACATCTGCACAGTAAAATCTGTGACAATATGAAAGAATAAGCGTTTGGATGCTGTGAATGCATGAAAACAATTATAGCTCTGTGTATAGAAGCAGACCACCACACTGACTCTAACTATGAAACAATGACTATGTACAAATACACAGGAGATAAGAGATCCTCAGAAAAATATCAATCACTGATGCTGTATCTTAACTAGCAACTTGAGGAATTGACAGATCAAAATATTAAAACTCCATCTAAACTATCCAAAAAAAAAATCTTGTATTTTTATTTCCACATGGGACAGAACTTTATCCAAACCAAGTCTACTCCAGTGTCCCCATTAGCTTGCCAGATGTGAAGGCTGAATCATTGACCTTATATGAAATGTACGCGAATCAGAAGAACAGGAGAAAAATCACTTGATATTTTAGTCTCTTCAGTGTACATACAAAGAGACCAAATACTTGTATTTGGAGTTTCATGAGTTTGTATTTCTCAAAATGTAGTTAATACTAACTTGTATTAGAAGCTTCTTACGTTTTTGTCAAAGATTCATTTTTCTCTTCTTTACTTGGCCAATGTTACCCATAAACACTGAAGTTTGAAGCAATACACTGCTTTTGATGACAAGCAGTAATAGTGAAACAATGAAAGAACCATGAGTTCCTAAATCCTGAAATTTTCACTGAATGATCATTTTCTCAGGAGAGGGCTCATGTTGCCATTGGGCTTTTCATAGGTTTCATAGCAGATATAACCAGGAAAATTCTGTAATGCCTCTTTTATGTGCACATTATCCATAATGTAGATTAAACACCACATTTTAGATGACCCAGCTATCTTCAGAGATAAAAGTAAATGCCCTTCCCCCAATTACTTTTGATAAGTCCATATTATAGATGTATTGACAAACAATTTATCTATATCTTTTGTTTAAGTAAAATTTTTAAATGACTACGGAAAAATCAAATTCTATTGCTAGTACATTGAGACTGGTAGTGATGTTATAGGAGTAATCCTGTGTGGAGTGAGTATCTTTAGTATCTAGAAGACAGAGAACAAACTGTTGTGGATTTAAAATAAAACCATAATACTTTACAGTCCTTCCTATTAAGTAATTTTCCAACTCCTTGAATCTAAGTAGCCCTACAATTTGTTTGACAAGTCGTGGACAAATTTGTTGTCAGTTCACAAATCTGTTTGTTGTCAGTTCTTAAGTCTCAACCTCAGCTTCCATATTCACTTACTTGAAATAAGTCATTGCCGAGTGAATGAAGTACTATATGAGAAGTTATTTGGAGAGATACTCAGTTAATAGCCAACATTGAGACCCTAGACTTGAGAATAAGCTCATAGATTCTATCTATGCTGAGATAAGACTTGGCAATAGTCACTCGAGTGAACTCCGGCAAGACTAAGAAAATCACCTGATTAATCCTAGCCAACACAGATAATCATGAGAAGTACTAAATAACTGCCATTCTAAACCACTAAATACTATCAAGCTTCAGTTATACAGTCATAGAAAAAGCATGCTACACCCTGCCCAGCCAGAAAGCTTGTTGAAGGCATAGCAATAAAAACAGAAAACACTAGAATCTACTTTGCAGTCCACTTCTTAATATTATGGACAACAAATGCAGCTACTCAGGACCTTTCAGAAAATGATTTGCTACCCATCTGTGGAAATGAAGTTAACAGATACCCTCAACTGTTAGCTCTTTTAGGGTTTCTCTTAGGTAACAAGAATTGCCTCTCCCAAAGCAATGTCTTTTCTAAAGTAGCTTGCATTCAATGACTAGGTAAGGTGAGAACAAAAAGTTCCAGAACCATTAGTTCAAAGGTAAAATGACAATGCAAAATTCTTGTTCAAGAGCTTTACACAGGATGGCTAGGGCTTTTAAATAAGTTTCTGGGAACTACACACAGTCTCTTAGAGGATAACATTTGGATAGCAAGCATTAGCCCAGATTTGACAAATGTGGTATTTTAAACAAGACTAGTCCCCTTAGGCTGATGTATTTGAATGTTCAGTCACCAGGGAATGACACTATTGGAAATGGTCAGAAAGATTAGAAAACGTGGACTTGTTGGAGGTAGAGCGTCATTGTGTGAGTGGGCTTTGAGCTTTCAAAGCCCATGCCAGATTGTCTTTCTCTCCTAGCCTACCGATCAGAATGTAGCTCTTAGCTACTTCTGCACCACATCTCTCTGCCTCCGTGTTCCTTGCTGCCACACATTCTTGCCATGATAATGAACTAAACTTCTGGAAATGTAAGCAGGCCTTATATTAAATGCTTTCTTTTATAGGAGTTTTCTTGGCCATCGTGTCTCCCCAGAGCAACAGAACAATGACTAAGACAACCAGTGAGCAGTGACAATCAGATCACTCTGATGAAGATTCCTGAAGACTACTGCTCCAAGGCATGATGGGAAATGATATGTTGTCTCTTACCATTGGTTGATAACGACCATCTTCCTGCTAGTTAATAAGTCAATTCTAAGTGACTTAACAGAACTTGCCTGACATTGTAACTTTGTTATAAAAATATAGGCTAGAAATGGTTTAAACTCATAAGACTTTCACTGATTTGTTTAAAAGGTTAGTGAGTCATTGCCTATTATTCCAGTTTGGTTGGGGGAAGCGCTGAGGATGATTGCAAACTTTTAGGCTAATCTGGACTACATAGTAGAACTGTCTCAAACACAGAACACAACAAAACAACAACAAAAACCCAGAATTGTCTTATATTATATATTAAATTACACATAATTTAATATATTTATTATATGTAAACAAAATAAGTATGTAAATAAAATAATATATATCATAATATATTATATAAGATTTATATTTAGTGTTTTCTGAATCATTTAATCTTTACAATGACTAATCAAGACCAAGCTGAAAAGAACCTGAAACTCGGGAAATGAGATTCAGAAGACTTTAATCCAAGTCTGACTAACTTGAAAGGCCATGCTCGTTTTGAAGGTCATTGTCTTTTACAAAGCTAGGTGTAGAGTGAATCAGAAGGGATGTAATAAAGCCCACCCACACAGTGACACTCTCCCTCCAACAGGCCCACACTTCTTAATCCTACTGACCATTTCAAATAGTGTATGTATGTACTCTCCTTCATACAACTAAGCAAGAAAGAGACGACAAAAATAAAATTCATCAGAATTTTATTTATTCACCAGAAAAGAAGAATGAGCAAGAAATGAATAATATAATTACCTTTTGTGTGTGTGTGTGTGTGTGTGTGTGTGTGTGTGTGTGTCTACACAAGTTGAGTATTATTCCTGTATGGGAAGTTGCCTTTATATTTGTCCACATTTGGGGATGCCAGAGGACAACTTTGTCTGAGATAGCTCAGATGCAGTCCAGGTTGTTTTTGTTTTGTGTTGTTGCTTTTATTTTTTATTTTATTTTATTATCTCAGATCTACTTGTTGTGTGCATATTTGTGTATGCATGCTTCAGTGATGTCTCTACACATGCAAGTGCCCTTATGTGTGGAGGACAGAGAACAAATTTGCTGGAGTCATTTCTCTCCTCCACTGTAGGGGTTCCAATGACTAAACTCAGCTTGTGAGGCTTGGAGCCGAGCACCATTACCTGCTAATTCATCCTGCTGACTCCCGTTTTGGCACATGTTTTGCTGTTTGGTTGATTAGTTGGTTTGATTTAAATACAGTCTTTCAGTGGCTTGACATTCACCAAGTAAGTGGGCTAGCTAGCCAGAAATCTGCCTAGCTCTGGTTATCCAGTACTGAGGTTACAAGGGCATTCACCATACCAGAGATTTTTGGTTTTTATGGGTTCTGGAAATAAAACTCAGGTCTTATGCTTACAAAGTAATTCCTTTACCAACTGAACTATCTCCCAACCCCCTCAAATAGTCATTCCTATGCAAGTGGAGCTATGACAACACGAGAAGCTACAGCAACATGAGAAGCTACATAGACAAAAATGACGTTATGGGCAAACTCAACAGCCTTCAAGACTCCAACATATAGCTCCATTTCCTGTTATCCAAACGTATTCTCTCAGCTCTGTGTACAGAGATGCTTATTTTCCACTGTACATGGGGTTAAGTACATTTAAAGGACATGCCATTTCACAGAAGTCATATCAGCTAAAGACATTAAAAGTAAACAAAGCTACACTGAAACACTTCTATAAAAACCATAGTGGCTTGTGGGAAGTTCTAGAAGACTTGAGGATCAGAGGCAGGAAGGATAACCCATAACGTTGAGCTCCCAAAGCCTTTTAGTCTCCCCCTGCCAGAGGCAGAACTCCAAGCAGTGCAGCCTTCACCCCTGGCCTACTTTACCTCTCTTATGCTTCCTTCTGGGAGAAAGAATGTGCTAGTCTGGCAAAATTTGTCCTGGCAAGTCTTTGGATTCAGTTTACGAACTCTGAAAATAATCTATTTTCTTCCCCCTTACAGACAAAGCTTGTCCCTTCAGCTCAAGGTCACTTGCGTGTCTTGGTGTTGAGAGGAAGTTGTCCAGAAGCACCTGAGCCTCTCAATTCCTAGGACGGATGCCCTGGAAGTTGCAGCAGACACCCTCATAAGCATAAATCTTGGATTTCTTGTGTATGAGATTACTCCTACCTCTAATTCCATTTCTGGGGCAGGTGGCTAGAATGCTCATTCTCATTCTGTCTCTGCTAGATTCATAGATTTTTGTTCTCTTTGAGTTTCTACCCCTCTGCTCCAGGCATAACAGCTTCAGGTTTAAGTTTCTCTTGAAGAAACGGTCATGCTTCATTTAATCCTGCTGCAGGCTGGCTGCTGTGGATGTCATGCTTCTGATGAGCCATTAAATCAAGGTAAACACTAATGCCCCAGGCCAGAGGATCTCAAGAGAGGCAGAAAGGGGCCTCACCTCACAAGAACCACTGTGGCCAATCAGGCCCTCTACCTGTCTGACCCACACCCTCAGAGTGCATTATAAAATGCTCCCTCTGGGGTAAGTTCGAATCATGTTTAATTTGGTGAAGAAAATGTTTTCACAAATTTTGCCTGAATAAAAAAAGGCTTCAGAGGAGTAGACAATAAAAATGACAATGATAAATCGTATATCAGAATAGCTTCTGGGATCTTGGGGAGACTGCTCAGTCAATCCCTGTTTTTTTTTTTTTTGTTGTTGTTGTTGTTTTGTTTTTTGGGGTTTTTTTTTGGTTTTTTTTTTGTTTTTGTTTTTGTTTGTTTGATTCTCGAAAAAAAATGTAGGATGTGTTTGCATGTGCCTATAAGTCAAGCATTGTGGAGGCAGAAATGGTCAACGAGCTCTCTGCTGGCCAAGCTACTTTGCTTGGTGAGCTCCAGACCTAGTGAAGATTCTGATGCAAGGCGGAAAAGGAAAGGTACCTGAGGACCAACACTAAAGGTTGTCTTTGGCTTATGAAGCCCTGCAAATGCACTTGCACATACACATGTACCTACAGACACATGAACACACACACACACACACACACACACACACACACACACACACACCAAAGAAAAATGAAACTGGAGCTAGAAATATAGTTTAATTGGTAGAGTGCTAGAAAGCACAAAACTGTAAACAGTGCCTGTTGGGGCACTACTTTGTAACAGCACAGAAGAGGTATCAGCAGGATGACCGGAGGTTCAAGGTCATAGTTTAAGACCATCCTGAGCCCCATGAGATCCCATCTCAAAAAAAAAACAAAAACAAAACAAAACAAACAAACAAACAAAAACAGGCAAGCAAAAACCCTACCCATCAGAATACTTCTGGATTTAGTTGAAACTAATATAATCTGTATTTTTTTATGAGTTCAGTGTGATGAATTAGGAGGCAAACTACGTAGGCAAGCACGCAGTTCTGTTAAAACCCCTTAAAGGCCAAATTTGGTTTGAGAAAAGACAAGGAAGGAGAAAAGACAAAGAAGGCAACAGCTTGGAATTTCCATTTCAGACTCTCTTCCTGTAAATGTTTTCATTTTTCAAACTTCAATCTAATTCACCTAGAATATAGCCGTGAGGGCAGGCTGCAATTTAACTTACATGTAAACAAATTCCACCAGCACTGATAACCACTGGACAGCTCTTCTTTTAAACATGCTGATATGAACCAAGTCTGTGCCATTTCCTGTTGACCCCACGATCACATTAACTTAATTATTGCAGAATATTCTATGTTTTAGTCTTAGGGTCAAACTTTCTTTATTCTTAATAATTTTAAGTGATTCATTGTCATTCTTTCCCATTTATCTTCCAGTTCAAATTCACTTTGCCCAGTTGAAACACATAAATCTCAGTAGGATTTCCTTTGGAATTAAATCAAGAGAAAGTCCATGTACTATCTGGAAATAGATCTCCACTAGACAAGTTCTATCTTAAAATGTTTTTCATTTGATATTTGTGAAGGATCCAGACTATATTAGTCACAGCTCCAGTTGCCAGTGACATAACACTATTTAAATCATCTTTAAAAAGGAAGCACTAACTATAAGCATTAGCCCTAAACACATTCCATTTCTGCATCTAAAAGTATAATGTATATAAGAAACAAACTTGAACAAAAAACATGTTTAGATAGAAGGCATGGATCATAAGATAACACAGGATAAATTTGACTTCAAAATTAAAAACTTCTCTTTGCAAAACACTGCTAAGAAAACAACTGCCTGGAAGTAAATATTTTCAAAACATAAACTTGATAAGGGACTGGTTTTCACAATAATGAAGCAATCTCACAAGGAAATAAGAAAACAGAACAATAAGAATCACTGGAAGATTTGATCAGATACTTCACTAAAAATTGATGGCTATCTAATAAGTATATAAAATGGTGCTCAGAAGCATTTTTCATTGAACTCAAACCACCAAGTACATATCAAATTTATCCAAACATTTTAAAGTATCAGGAAAAAACATGGTAAGAAAGCAAAGTCATAAGAATTTCCACTGTTTCTGGGAAGCAGCATGGAACAGTAAGTTGGGAATGTGGCTTAAAAGTTTCTTATACTATTAAAATATATTTGTTTGCTAAATGTGGCTTTTCAGACTTGTAATCTCTGCTACTCAGAAAGCTGTGATAAGAGGGTTGTGTGTTCAAATATAGCTTATACATTTTATCAACATCCTGTCTCCAAATTTAAAAAAATAAAAATATAAACGAGCAGGAGTTCTTCATAGTGGTGTAAGACTTGCCTAGCAAGTGAGAAGTGATCCTGTGTTCAATTCTCAGCACTACAAAGTGTGTGTGTGTGTGTGTGTGTGTGTGTGTGTGTGTGTCTCAAACACACGCATACATGCATTGAGGTACTATGTAGACAAGTAGCCCTACTCTTAGATATTTCTTGACAGAGGTAAAAATGTATCCATTCAATAATGTATATGCAATTACTTAATTTGGATCTCTCAATAATTAACAAAACCTAGTGCAGTCCCAATGGTCTGTGTACCATGAATGAATAAACAAATTGTAATAGATATGTCAGTACATTAGCAATGAAAGCAGAAGGAAATACCAATGCTTTCTAACTGCACAGATAGGTCTCAGATTAAGTCAGATAAGAGAAGCAATACTTAGAAGGCTGTATATGGTGCCATATACATGATATTCAGGAAAATGCATAATTACAGAAATAGAGAAACAGATCTGTTGGTGGGAGGAAGGACATTGGGGTGGGGAAGAGAAGGGAGTCAGTAACTAGGGAGTAAGACCATTCTGAGGTGATAGAACTACTCTATATCTGCATTGTGGTGGTATTTGGACAACCTTATGCACTGACAAAATGCATGACACCAGTCACCATAAATATAACAAAATTTACTACATAAAAATTGGACCTCGCAGTCTGGGCCCTCTCACTGAGCTGATCCCACACAGCAACTCTGCCACCAATCTCACAGAACCCAGAGGAAGCGAGCCTCTCAGGAGCTTTAACCTGGGCACTATCTTAAGTAAGGAGAAAGCAACACCAGCCCCAAATGGGGAGTAACTGGGACCCACTAGGACCCAGGAAATCACTCCTGGCCCAGAGCACTGATTCCTTCCGGTCTGTGCCTGAGCACTGAGCAGATCTTGGGCCCCACCTCTAACCATATTAGTAACACTCACCCCACACAGTTCTGATACAACCAAAATAATAGGAAAGACAGGCTCCAGTCAGAGACAGGGCAGGTAGCACTAAGGAGATCCAGATGGCAAAAGGTAAGCGAAAGAACCTAAGCATCAGCAACCCAGGGTACTTGGCATCATTAGAACCTAGTTTTCCCACACAAGAAAGTCTTGAAATCCTCATATCACCAGGAAAGCAAAAATCAGGTTTAAAATCACTTCTAGTGATGATGATAGAGGACTTTAAGAAGGACATAAATAACACTCTCAAGGAATTTGAGAGAAACACAGGTAAACAGGTAGCACCCCTTAAAGAGGAAACACACAAAAAAATTCCCTTAAAGAATTACAAGAAAACACAACCAAACAGGTGAAGGAATTGGACAAAACCATAGAGGACATAAAAATGGAAGTAGAAACAATAAAGAAATCACAAAGGGAGACTATACTAGAGATAGAAAACCTAGGAAAGAAATCAGGAGTCATAGATGCAAGCATCATCAAGAGAATACAAAAGATAGAAGAGAAAATCTCAGGTGCAGAAGACACCACAAAAAATATTGACACAACTGTCAAAGAAAATGCAAAATGCAAAAAGTTCTTAACACAAAACATCCAGGAAATCCAGGACACAATGAGAAGGCCAAACCTAAGGATGATAGGTATAGATGAGAGTGAAGATTCCCAACTTAAAGGGCCAATAAATATCTTCAACAAAATTATAGAAGAAAACTTCCCTAATCTAAAGGACGAGATGCCCATAAACATACAAGAAGTCTATAGAATGCCAAATAGACTAGACCAGAAAAGAAATACCTCCTGTCACATAATAATTAAAACACCAAGTGCACAAAACAAAGAGAGAATATTAAATGCAGAAGGGGAAAAGGCCAAGTAACCTATTAAGGCAAACCTATCAGAATTACACCAGACTTCTCACCAGATACTATAAAAGCTAGAGATGCTGGACAGATGTCATACAGACCCTAAGAGATCACAAATGCCAGCCCAGGGTACTATACCCAACAAAACTCTCAATTACCATAGATGAAGAAACCAAGATATTCCATGACAAAACCAAATTTATACAATATCTTTCCACAAACCCAGCATTACAAAGGATAATAGCAGGGAAGTTCCAATACAGGGAGGGAAATTATACCCTAGAAAAAGCAAGAAAGTAATCTTCTTCCAACAAATTCAAAAAAAGATAGCCACATAAAGATAATTCCACCTCTACTAACAAAAATAACAGGAAGCAACAATCACTGTTCCTTAATATCTCTTAACATCAATGGACTCAATTCCCCAATTAAAAGACATAGGCTAATTGACTGGATATGTAAACAGGACCCAGTATTCTGCTGCATACAGGAAACCCACCTCAGTGACAAAGACAGACTCTACCTTAGAGTAAAAGACTGGAAAACAATTTTTCAAGCAAATAGTCCTAAGAAACAAGGTAGAGTAGCCATTCTAAACTCTCCAGCCCAAGAACACAAAGGGAGGGACTCATGGCTCCACCTGTGTGGAGGGTGGTCTTGCCAGGCATCAGTGGAAGTGGATGGTCTTGGTGCCTGAAAGTTTGGATTCCCTAGTGTTGGGGAATTTGAGAGCAGGGAGACGGGAAAGGAAGAATGGTGGGAGCACACCCTCATAGAAACTCCCAGAATTATATGGATTAGACATGACAGAGGCAAGCCGCCAGAAGACTAGATTCCAGAATTTAAACAAAAAATTATCTTGATACTAAAATTTGTTTTGAGAATTGTATATTGCAGAATACACAGCCTTGGTGTATTTACTCATCAAGCAGGCTGAGCAGACCTGCTTGAACCTCTGATATTCTAGAATTCTAGCTAGATGCAGTGAAGACACAGTGTCAGAGGCTTAACAATTTACTCTTCCATCTGCCCCTCTTCTAATATCTCAGCGCCCATAATCAGCTTGAAAAAGTTAATGAAGAGTCACTGTCCCTATTCCTTGGGCTTGGGGACTGAGGTGGTTAATATTGGGCTGTGTTTCTAGGGAAAAGTAGTGGTTTTGTTGGAACAGGGAGGATTAGCTAGGATTTATTGCATAGCCACAACCTATTGGTAGAAATATGTATAATTGTTATTAAGATGAAGTTATAATTTCTTAAATGGTACAAAATTGACTTTAATTTCAAATTTAAGGTTTTCATTGGTATGAGCTTCTTATTAATATAAAAGTTAGATTAACTTTGTTACTCTCATAGGCATTGTGCCTATATAACACATTTAGGAATACAAGGCTTAGACCCAGTCCTTCTTTAACTTTTCTAACTGATTTGAGATGGTTAGCCTGTGAGTTAAGGGCCTAGCAACTTCATGGCTCTGAGTTTATTGTTAGGGTGTTTTCTTTATTTTACTTAGAAATAGCTGAGAGGAGTTAACAGACAACAGTCCAGATTGCCTTACATGGATACTTGGTTTTCAAAACATCAGAAGTCCACAGAATTGACATTACAAACATTTCTGTATTAATGTTCATTATGATTAGAGACCTGTCTGCTCCTGACAGCTTCCCGTCTTGGATTCTAAGAAGAAACTGAGCATCTTTGGAGTTACTCCAGTTTTGGTGATACAGCCACTAGGCAAGAATTGCCTCTTTTCATCTACAGACATATCATTTTCCAGAAAAGGACACACTTGAGAATAGTCAACTGATTATATCTGGCAAGACAGAGTAATCAGCCCTTAATAATTCTGCATCACCAGGTCTGTCAGATGATCCTGGGCCAAAAGGCTGAAGATTGGATGCTCCAATGTTTTGTAGTATAGGGACTGTCCAGGTGTTCAGTGGTCTCTATAAATTGGCTAAGTTTTAGAAGCTATTCTTTGTGCTTCCCATAATTTCAGCTAACTCAGTCATTCTGGATTTCTGACGGGGTTGAAGACTTATAGTCTCATAGCCAATCCTAGCTATTTACTTTGAAAGAAAAGATTTGAGTGGATGGTTTTCAGCTGACATTCATTCTAAAGCCAAGAAAAAAAAGTCAGATTCAGAACTAAGTCCTTTAGTTAGGAGGAATGACAGAGGTTCTGGTTAGTCAACAAAATGATGGACTGGGTATTAGGTCTATCTTGTACCTTACTGACACAAATTGGTATAGTTATGCTATAATTGTATTTTAAGAGAAAAGTTTTATTTTAACAGGAAGGGTGATATGTAGGAGGAGGTAAGGTGTGAGTAGTAAGGAGAGGAAGAGGAGGAGTAAGGAGAGGAGGAAGAGGAGAGGAGGAGCTAGGTGACAAGAGGGGGAGGGAACATGGAGGCAGATGTTACTGTGTCTCTGCCAGTCAAAGATAGTTGATATATCTAGGTTGTGTATTGGGTTACACTTCTGATTGTATGGGCATCTTGTTATTAAGCATTATCAAAACTTATAAAGCCTTTGATTAACATTAAAAAAATTGTATAAAAGCAAAAATGAGAAGGGGGTATGGGATAGGGGTTTTCTAGGCAGGGAAAATGGGGAAAGGGGATGGCATCTGAAATATAAATAAAATATCCAATAAAAATTAAAAAAAACTGGACCTCGATAGACTTGTACTATAAGTGTGGAGACCTGTTTATTGGTTGTATATTTGGAACGTCTCTGTTTCCTGGTTTGGGGCATATCTGGGCTTCATGTGTAATGGTGTCTGTTACCCTCTGCATGGTTCTCTCTTGCTTTTATTCTCTCCACATTGGTTTATTTTTCCAGCAAGTATCCTTACTAATTCTCATCTTATAGGGAATCTCTATAGCTCATGAGCTCAAAACATGTTCCTCCCTCTTCTTTTGGCCACTACAGTTCTTCCTTGTGGGAAGCTGTCCTTGCTGACACCTGACCGTGCGTGTAATAACAAAACCGCGCATGCTTAGCGACTTGGGAACACCTAATTTCCAACGTCACATCCGCCACTGGACTAGTAAAACTGCGCATGTCAGTGGCAGGGAAACCTGGGAGTTTGAGCAAGCAGCCATTCATAATTGTCCACCCCAAAGGGTATATAGGCGGGACCAAGTTCAACTCTCTCTCTCTCTCCTCCATGCTTGGGAAAATAAACACATGTCGGAAGAATCTTGCGTGTTCGCGTGAGTTCCTGCGGGCAGGGATATCGCGCGGATTACACTTCCTAAAGGTACCAACTAGCCCTACTCAAGTAATAGCCTCTTCTAGGCTATTCAACATTTAGGTCTTATGTAATGTGATAGTTTGGACTTTGTACAGTGCCCTCTCCAATGACAGAAAGATCCCATAATGGAGCATATCCCAGAAGAAGAAGGAGAAGAAGAAGAAGAAGAAGAAGAAGAAGAAGAAGAAGAAGAAGAAGTGGAGGGGGGAGGGGAGAGGGAGGAAGAGGAGGAGGGGGAGGAAGAGGAGGAGGGGGAGGAAGAGGAGGAGGAAGAAGAGGAAGAAGAGGAGGAGGAACTCAGCAGACAAAACACCTCATGCCCTGACATCCTTATTCTTATGACTGTGTGCTATGTTTTGCCAGCTGCTCCTGGCATACAACACCAGCATCGAGGCCTCTTGCCCTCGAGCTGTGCTCCATGGAATCTTTGTGGCTCATTTCCAGAATTCCATTTCACAGTTTCATATTTTTACTTAAAACATAGCAGCATCTAAAGATACTTGTGTCAACCTCCCTGCCTTTTCACACATACCAGTGTGTCTGAGTTGAAACGGCTTTTCATGCTGAGACACTAACTCTCAGTAGATTGCATTTACCTTTCCAGTTAGTGATTTGACCTGCCACTTTGGTGACAGCAGGTCTGAGAAGAGACATTGCTGCCTACACTTGCCAGTTTCTCAGGTGACTCCATCAGCAGTTGCCTGACACAGAGCAAGACAGGGCAAGACAAACAAGTGACTTAGACTGACTTGCATAATTAACCTCACCATAATAGGCCTATCCTGTGGCAGCACTGTCACCATGCTCACTGAACAGCAGACTGATTGCACAGTCTACAGATATTGCAAACACCCCAGGAAGCAAAAATTATATCAGCGGCTGCTTGGAAAACAGTCTAATATAACACATGGGCAAACTGAAGCCCCTCGAGCATCTTGCCTGAGAACTGGGATTAAAACTCTCTCTACCCAGTTGTCTACTGACCTGTGCTCTGCTGATGGCCTCCAAGCTTCAGCTTTGCTTGGATTTCTTTCTGGCTAATGATTTCTCAGCATATATTTCTACCACCACTGAATATAAATGTTTGAAAATGCAAATAAATCAATATTGTTATCTATTTAGAACAGATGTTCCAATGTTCCTCACCCTCTGATGGGGTTATATCTCTATAAACTAATCAAAAGCCAAAAATATCGAGTCTAAGATGCTTTCAAGATCCTTAACCGAATATCATAGCTTACAACACAGGGCACTGCATGGTGTTGGATGTATACCTTCCTGGTGCTGTGACTGATGGGGAACTCCCTGAGAATCCCATGCTCTGAAAAAAATATACTGAGTAGCACCAGGCTACTCAGAATTCAAAGTGCAGGTTCTGCCGAATGAATCTTGGTTGGCATCATGGATAGGCTGAAAACTTTGCAGCCTGGGAACCATCTTGGTGGTCTTTGCTATTCATATTTTTCCCAGGCAGAATGCATTGCCTAGTAGTAAGCTATAGACTTAAAACTGTTGGATTTAAATGCTGGCTGGGTAACCCTGGCAACAAATTCAGCATTTCTTCTTCCAGAAAATGAAGCTAGTAACAATACATTCTCTGGGTGAACGTTATGCTGAGAAAAATTATTTTTAAAGATATTTAGCACGACAGCTAATAGGCAGTCTCCACTCAACAATGGCTAGTTGCTTGGCCATATTATCTTTGGCCTATGATTTTCTTTTAGGAAAAAAAAAAACACAAAAGGGAGGGGGGTATGAGAGGAAATAGGAAAGAACAGAGAACTTGCTTAACAGAAGAGCAAGTAGGTCTAAGCTTGATTGTCAACTGGCTAGGATTTAGAATTATTATGAAGACAAACCTCTAGGCACATTTATAAGGGAGTTTCTAGGGTCAGTTCATCCTGTGGAGTACAGAGTCCTAGACACACTACAAAGGAAAAAAGGATGCTGAAGAACAGCTTTTGTCTGCTGTTTCCTGATGTAAGTGCCGCCCCACCTCCTCATGATGAGTTCTACCCTGGACCTGTGAGCCAAATAAACCCTTCCTACCTTAAGTCACTTTGTCAGAGGGTTTTTCTTTTTTCTTTTTCACTAAGAAGACAAACAACTATTATAGGCTTGGTGAAATTGCAGCTAATGTTGCTTATGAAAATACTGGTCTCCTCAGGCTCCTGAACATATGTGGTATACATACACTCAGGCACGTATGCTACATATGAAAGAAAGAAGGGAAGGAGAGAGAGAGAGAGAGAGAGAGAGAGAGAGAGAGAGAGAGAGAGAGGAAGGGGAGGAAAGGAAGGAAGGAAGGAAGGAAGGAAGGAAGGAAGGAAGGAAGGAAGGAAGGAAAAGGATGATAGACAGACAGACAGACAGACAGACGGTAGATTTTTTTAAAAAAAGAAATGTTGGTCTCATACAAAAGTGCTCCCATTTCGTTCTGAGAGCCCATAAGATAGGGTAAGAAAAAAAGAAGGTAGTTTTGGGTTAAAAGAAACAACTTCTAGAATTGCTGGGATATGTTGAAATTTATTTAAGTGTTCTGGACTTGTAAAATCTTGTGATTATTCAACAGAGAGAAGGTAAGGTCGTGATCTGGGCAACAAAAAGACAGGAGAAAACAGCAGAGGACCATTGCAAGGACACCAGAATAGGAAGAACAGAAAAACTGGGAAGATGTCTCAGCTTTAGGCAGGGAGCCGAACCCAGAGACACTGTAGGTCAAGGCCAGGAATGGAGGAGCAGCAAGAATCAGGAATCAAAAAATAAATTAAGGAACTAAATCACATGCCAAGTACCAGGGCCAGTAAGACACCAGATCATAACTAGGAATTACTAGCACGGGACCTTGATGCTAAGAAATGAATCTATTGTTTCCACTAAGGTTAGGATCGCACACGGTGGTTGCCAGGACACAGTGGTTCAAGGGTACCGTGAAGCACACAAAGTGGAATGGAAAAGGTGTTAGGCCATGGTGGACGAAACTCATAGAGACAGTGTCCTATACACGAAGGAAGGCCTTCACAATTTAAGTAACAAAACACGTTACAGCCTCTATCACTGAAAATAAAAAGAATAAGAAAACATGATCCCAGAGTTTGTAGAGATATTTTGATACATATGCCCAGAGGCATTTTAAAAATATGGCCTTGTTTTTCAAAACTAAGAAAAATTGACTGAATATATTAATGATAAAGAAGGCAACATCCAAAAATTCAACTGATGTGTTTATACATTATTGTCTTACTGTCAAGAATACTCTAAGACTATTTGGGTGTGAACTGGGTGGAGTGGGAAATACTTTTTCAAGTAACTTGCAGTTATTGTATGAAATTCAGATCCAGAAAAAACCTGCAGTGAGTTTTAGAATTTTATAGTTTTAGTTTATAGAATTTTAGAGTTTTAGTTTATAAATTTGTAAGGATATATAAGGATATGAAAAGGATACTTTTCATTTTTGATAAACTAGAACATGTGTGTGGAGGTGGGGTGTTTAGGGGCAGTGATTCAACTCAAGGGCAAAAGAATAGAAAAGAAAGTTACTGATGCAAAAGAGAGGAACTGAACTCAAAGCCAGGCCATTACTACAGAAAACATCTAGTGTTAGTAACACAAACACTCACAAATGATGCAATAAAATCTATTATTTTGATGCTAACAAACAAAATTAAGAAAATATCTGGTTTAGTGACTAATACAAAAGAATGAATCAAAAGCCAGTTCCAATAAAAATGTCAACTGGAGAAATTCTGATCTGCGTGTCATGAATTCTGATTAGGGTGTGTGTGTGTGTGTGTGTGTGTGTGTGTGTGTGTGTGTGTGTGTGTTATGAATTTGGGATGCCATGAAACATCTTGCATTTTACATGGAACTTTTGCATCAGAAAAATTTTGTGTTTGAGTTGCACAGAACCCTAAAACTATTGATTACCTTCTAACATCTAATAACATGTGAAAATATGTGTCCCTTTCATAGTTTGTGTCCCTCTCACATTCTGTGAGTTATAGAATGCTTACAGGAATACAAGTGAGTCTTATTCATAAGGAGGCTCGTGATTGTTTAATATGATATATCACTTACAAGTACTGGATGCTTTGTCTTGTGTCACTAAACTTGTATGTGTTGTCTGGATGCATGTGCTCTTTCAATCATCCTTGGAACTAATTGTAAAAGCTTACCAGTATTTTCCCTAATTAATGTGGCAGAGTGAGTATGAAAAGAACATTCTAACATATGTAAACAAGGAAGCTCTGGAAGAATTAATTTCCTCACCTAGTATAAGGCCTATATGACCTGAACATCATTTTGTTTTGCTTTTGTTTTTATTTTTTTTACTGTAGAACCAGAGTACTTTTCTTTCATGAGTGATAACCACTTTTTAAGAATGTTAGTAATTTTGAATAAAAGCAGTCAAAACAAGTGCCACAAGTTTTAAGATCCAGCAATAAGAACAAAAATACTCCGATGGAGATAGAGTTGAAAGAAAATGAATTCCTAGAATAGGGTCCTAGAACGTTAAGAGAAACAAGGAAAGACAAAGTCCAAATTAAAAAGTCAAAATCAAAGAAAAACCTTTAAATGGATGTCACTCTCTGTGGGATAGAAAAGTTCTGTGTCCTTGCTATATGTAGCGGTTTGAATAGTAATGGCCTCCGTGGACGAATGCGTTTGAACAATTGGCAGAGGGAGTGGCACTATAAGGAAGTGTGGGCTCTTGGAATTGGTGTGGCTTTGTTGGAGGATGTGTGTCACGAGAGGGTGGCTTTGAAATCTCAGGAGTTCACTTCCTGCTATGTGCTGATCTGGATGCAGAACTCTGAGCTCCTTCCCCAGCACCCTGTCTGCCTGCATGACACCATACTTCCCACTATGATGATAATGAACCTCTGAAACTGTAAGCCATGTTTTCTTTTTCAAGAGTTATTGCTGTCATGGTGTCTCTTCACAGCAATAAGACCCTAACTAAGACACTGTTTCAAATTGTGTGCCTCTACCTCAAACTTCTTATGATAACACAACCTCCAATATATCATATGGAGTCTCCTTTGGAGAGAGTGTCTTCACAGAGGTTATCAGGTGAAAGTTCAGTAATCAAAGTGAACCCTAACCCAATACTACTGCCATTTTCATAAGACCAAGAAAGTAGAATACACAGGAACACAAGGAGAGAACCACATGACCATATAAAGATGAAAATAGAAAAGAAGATACTTCAAAGAAAGGACAGCAAAAGATTACCAGCAAACTACCAGAAGCTTGGAGATATAAGTGGAGAGTCTTCCTCACAGTCCTTACCAGGAACCACCCCAGATGTCATTTGGATTTTGCTACTCTACGGTCTAGGATGGAAAAGACAAGTTTCTCTTTTTAAGTCACCTAGCTCAAATCATTTTGTTATGGCAGTACTTGGAAATCAACGGAAGAAAGATATGGGTTGCCACCAAGAAAGTGGACCCATATCTGCTTTTCAGGTGAGCTGGCTCTCCACTGAGAGGCTAGAAACAGGAAGGAATTGGAGACTGCCAGCAGACAGAGAACTAACTGCTCTGCAGAGACTGTCAATTAGTGTTAATTCAATATGAAAGAAAGGAGGAAAATCAGACATTTTATTATGTAGATACAAAGCACATTAAAACAATGAGAGAGCTACCAAGTGTTTCTAGGGTTCAAATTATATTTCTGGCAACAAGCAGGTTATGCAAGGCAGAAAACGAGATAAGCCTAAGACCCTAAGATATTAGATTCGTCCAGCATCCTGGTTCCCACCAAGCCATCAACGCTGTCAGTAATGTGAGCATCTGCAGGTGATAATCCTCTAGATTAAAAAAAAAATTAAATGCATGCTATTTTTAACTATTTTCTTTGGAAATGTGACCAAATATAGCTCTGTAAGTTTGCACAAGTAGAGAAGGGAGGGTCACCATACTTAAAAGAAACACTGTCCTAGTTCACAGCCCTGAGTAGGTATCCTCCTCACACACCATAAGAATGGGAAAAGAGGCCAACATACACAAACTCATAGCACAAACAACAACAAACTAGTGTATGTGAAAACATATGGCATACAAAAAAGACAAGTGTTTTTAATGCTGGGAAAACATTGAAAACAAGAGAGCAAGACTTTAGACTGAAAAATACAAACATATTCAAACATCAAAAGGAAAGAGACACCTTTGTCCATACACGTGAAATATACTGGCAGTCATCACACCAGATTGTTAGGCCAGGTTCATTACACTGAGCCAATATATTCTTATGTTGAAATGTCACACCTCCAGCTATCCTCGAACCTTGCTTTCCTACAGCAGTTCTGTGCTGCCGATAAGATGTGATTGTTACTGTCATACACAGACCGTGATCAATGACACTGTGGGAAGCAGCATTAAGATGCATGTTGCATTACTTGGAAAGTGAATGATGTAATGTTCCTGACTGCCATTTGCTGTAACTGCGGATACGAGACTGCATGCAGTTCTGGATGCATGACATTCTCTCCTCTAAAATGTATTCTACTGACATCAAGCTCCTCCCTGGATCATCTTCCTTTCTGCCTCATTTTTTCATCCTCCTTTCTTTGGACTTTGCTTTTTTTCTGTCATCTATTCAGCTGTGTGCATGCATTTGCAACGTCACATGCTTGGTACTTTAGACTTTTGTTCTTCTGCAGTAAATGCTTCAAACAACTGTCCTGAGTGAGTCCCCCTTTTCGATTCAATCCTGACTTTGGGGCTTTCAGTTTTCTTTCTAACAGAGGTCACTCCAGTGATGCCATCTCTTATCCACAGCTGAGTCAATGTTCAAAGAAGAAATGGGTTTGGTAGAAGGCCACCTTCAGTACCTTTTATGCATTCAGAGTTTCATAACATCTTTAAAAGATTATTAAATAAAACATTGTTCCTATTAAAAATAGACATTAGACTTATTCCTGAATGCTTCCATTTTCTCAATTGTAGAAAGTCCTCTTACTGTAGAGAATGGTTCTCTTGTGGAATGGGTTGTTATCATCACCACTGACTGTCTTGCAAAGTTGTTATGAGAGGGGATGGGCTAAAAAGTGCCTGATCTGGCTGACGTTAGAAAAGCTAACGTATGCATGAGTCATTAAATGTTTTACAATCTTGCCTGAGAAGAATCTCTGGGCAGGAGATAGGTGAACTTTACCCAACCTAAGCAGATCAGGAGAAGCCTGAATAGCACATGGACAGAAAGTGGCGTCAAAGTTTGCACTGTTAACAAATGTATAACCAGACTGTGAGAATAAGATTGTCTGAGGACAGTCTGAAGAAAATCCCATTTTCCCCTAACAAACAAAAGCATCTGTTCATGCTACTCTTTCTGGAATCCTTTGCTATCCCTCCTCCTGAGCCAGGTCTCTGAAGCTCTCTCCAACAGCTGCAGGCACAATGGTCCGAGTACAGATCACATGTGTTGTATACACAGACCCGTAGTCAGCATACACATTTTGCCTCATTTCCCTGCTTTTTAATGTATGTGGTTTTGATAGCTCCTTAGGCTCTGGTGACTTACATGAGTCTACAGGACTGAGCACAGCATTAGACACATGTAGCATCATCTTAATCATCTGAGTTTACATCCAACACTACAGTGCTTTCAGGTTTCTGCTTCCTCTCCCTACAAATATTCTGGTATTGGAGAAGCCAATGTTCCAAAATCTTGTGGCTCTTGCTAAATCAGTCTGGAATGCATGCCTCTGCAATCACAATGATTTGTCTTCCCTCTTCTGAGTATTTCTTTAACCTATCATGTTGGCTCACATAGTTCTTAGAGATAAACACTGGCTAAAGTTTCTTCTCAGCTATATTACTGATTCAGTTGATAGATAAATATTTTTCTTAGATTTCTATTAATTTTCATGTACTTGATACAATGTATTCCCTGACTATCTGTGGTGGCTTGAATATGCTTGGCCCAGGGAGTGTCACTAACAGAAGGTATGGCCTTGCTGGAGAAAGTGTGTCACTGTGGGGGTGGGCTTTGAGAGACCTTCCTCCTTGTTGCCTGGAAGTCAGTCTGCTTCTGACTTCCTTGGGAACAAGATGTAGAACTCTCAGCTCCTTGAGTGCCATGCCATGATGATAATGGACTGAACCTCAAAACCAGTAAGTTAGAGCCAATTGAATGTTGTCCTTTATAAGAGTTGCCTTGGTCATGGTGTCTGTTTACAGTAGTAAAACCCTAAGACATTATCTGAAACTGACAAGATGGACATCATACATTCTATAACCAGTACTTCCTAAATCATCTCTTTGATCAAGAGACTTTGCTTGGTGACATTACAGTCGTGCTATGATATCAAGCTCCTTAGTCCACCTGCCCCCCCCATTCATTATTATTATAAGTTTCTAATCAGACTAAAGTAAGAAAGAACTTTACAAATCTGTGAAACTACTCAGTTTCTGTTCTTTGTACTTGAAAATGGTACAGATGGTAAATTTTATTTGATGTGTTTTGTTTTATCACATTATATAGTTTAAAATATTTTGATACAGTTAAAAAATCCTGGTTTATTTTTTTAAGTGGTTGTAATTGTATGGAAGGAGCAGAAAAAGAACCAAGTCATGTGGCTGTAACCTTGAAAAGCAGATTGGGTAGAACAGTTGATGTTCAGGGCCTTATGTGAAACAGGATCGGTTTTCATGAACCATGGAATGAATCATGCATAGGAGCAGTAAAGAGGGCTTTCCACACACTGTCAGGTGAGTATAATTTAACATTAATTGTGTCTTTCAGTCTTGAGGTCTATGGAAAGCCCCTCAAAGCCAAGCCTGAAGCTCAATGTCACTCATTTTCACTGACACTAAATTTTTTACCTTTTTCTCACCCTTCTAGATAATTTTGTAGAAAGACAAGATGAAACGTCACAACGAGAATCATAAAGATGCTGCTTTCAAGATGCTGTTTAAAGGATGCTGTGAGCCAGGCATGCTGATTCACAGCTGTAATCCCAGCACTGGGAAGCCTGCAGTGAGTTTGTTGCCTACCTGAGCTACACTGAGTTACCCTGTCTCCTAAACAAGACAGATACATTAAATTATATAAATTCAGTGAAAGAAAGCTCCTTAAATGTATTTCAAGTCAGATTTCCATTCTTTTTTATTTATTTATTTTTTAATTGGCTATTCTACTTATTTACATTTCAGATGTTGTCTCCTTTCCACATTCACCCCCCTCCAGAAACACCCTATCCTGTCCCCCCTCCCGCTGCTTCTTTGAGGATGTGTCCCCACCCATCCACCTACTCCCCCCTCCCCATCCTCGAATTCCCCCACATTGGGGCATCCTGCCTTCATGGGAACAAGGATCTCCTCTCCTAGCAATTTCTGACAAGTCCATCCTTCACTGCATATACACCTGGAGCCATGGATCCCTCCATGCATGTTCCCAGGCTGGCGGTTTAGACCCTGGGAGCTCTGGTTGGTTGGTATTGTCACTCTTCTCATGGGGCCACAAGGGTCTTCAGCTCCTTCAGTCTTCTCTCTACTTCCTCCATTGGGGACCCCATGATCAGTTCAATGGTTGGCTGCAAGCATCCACCTCTGTATATGTCAAATTCTGGCAGAGGCTCTCTGGAGACAGGTATATCAGGCTCCTGTCAGCATGGACTTCCTGGTATCCACAACAGTGTCTGCATTTGTTGACTGCACATGGGATGGATCCCCAGGTAGGGCAGTCTCCAGACAACCTCTCCTCCAGTCTCTGCTCCACACTTTGTCTCTGTATTTGCTCCCTTGAGTATTTTGTTACTCCTTAGAAAGATTGAAGCACCCATACTTTGGTCTTCCTTCTTCTTGAGCTTCATGTAGTCTGTGACTTCTTTCTTGGATATTGTGAGCTTTTGGGCTAATATCCACTTATCAGTGAGCAAATACCATGTGTGTTCTTTTGTGATTGGGTTACCTCACTCAGGATGATATTTTCTAGTTCCATCCATTTGCCTAAGAATTTCTCAAATTCACTGTTTTTAATAGCTGAGTAGTACTCCATTATGTAAATATACCATATTTTCTGTATCCATTCCTTTGTTGAAGGACATCTGGGTTCTTTCCAGCTTCTGGTTATTATAAATAAGGCTGCTATGAACACAGTGAAGCATATGTCCTTGTTATATGTTGGAGCATCTTTTGGGTATATGCCCAAGAGTGGCATAACTGGGTCCTATGTACAATTTTCTGAGGAACTGCCAGACTGGTTTCCAGAGTGGTTGTACCAGCTTGTAATCCTACCAACAACGGAGGAGTGTTTCTCTTTCTCCACATCTTCACCAGCATTTGCCATCCCCTGAGTTTTTGATCTTAGCCATTCTGACTGGTGTGAAGTGGAATCTCAGGGCTGTTTTGATTTGCATTTCCCTGATGACTAAGAATGTTGAACATTTCTTTAGGTGCTTTTTGACCATTTGCGTTTCCTCAGTTGAGAATTCTTTGTTTAGGTCTGTACCCCATTTTTTAATAGGGTTATTTGGTTGTCTGAAGTCTAATTTCTTGAGTCCTTTGTATATATTGGATATGAGCCCTCTATGAGATGTAGGGTTGGTAAAGATCTTTTTCCAATCTGTTGGTTGCTGTTTTGTCCTATTGACAGTGTCCTTTGCTGTGTCCAGGTTCTCATGTCTGTGCAGTAAATGCTTTTTTCCCCCATGGAGCTATCTCTCCAGCCTTCTCTGTTCATTTAAAATAATTCAACTGAGGAAAAGAGGAAAACAGAAAGGAAAAAATCCCCGTACCAAGTCTATAAAATTTTAGCAACCACTTCGCAAGAAGAAGCTATGAAATATTAAAATGAGAAATGAAGGATTTCAGATATTTTTAAACATTTAAAGCACCGCATAATAACATAGGAGCCACCCCAGCAAGCCTGTTGCAAAAGAATTTTTATTTAAGGGAAAAATCTTTCTTCGATACCAAACTAATGAGGGGTAGATTGTGCATTAGCATATAGCTAGCATTTTGGAACCATTTCCAGCTGTGCAGGAAACACTGAGAAGCAGGAAAATGGAGCCTACTCTCAGCAATCATCAATCGGTATACAACACTTATGGGTTCCAGGAAAAAAAATAATCGCTCATTCTACAAATATTTACCAAACCTAGTCTGTTTCCTTACATGGGCAGAAGAAGCATCTTCAATAGAATTCCAAGCATATCACTGCTCAGGGACCTTCCTCTCTAGTGTCTAGGTGATGCTCCTATTAATGCCGACCTTCCCCACCAGCATCCACATTTCCTTCATAGTAACTCGGTATTACCTCTAGAAGCAGAAAGAGAGAACAAAAGGTATGTGGAAGTCAATGTAAACACACACCTAATTTGCTTTTCTTTTATGCAATATGGTTCACTAGGTTTCTGTTAAATGGAGCCTGGTTGCTAGACCCAGTGAGATGAAAAAAAAAGACATTATTGTCATTCTCAAAGAGGGCTTTATTTTAAAAGGTGGAGGGAGAATATCTTAGTCTGAGAGCATGAGGGAGGGGCCATAAACATGATAGTTGAGGACAGATTATCGAAGAAGCCCCTTGCATCATCATTCAGTCCACGGCTTACAGTCCCCTGCTTAGCAGCAAGGGCCGTCTAGAGATGCTCTATCTGCTGACCAGAGACAAGGCTGCACAGATGAGTGCCACTTAAATCCCATTGCAGCTGCTCCCCACATCAGAAGTCCACACTAGAAAATGGGAATAGGCTCTGACATGAGAGAGCTGCCCCGATGGTTCAGGCTAGCAAAAAGGCAGACCTGCTGACTGTTTGCAGCCCTGAGCACAACAGAATGTAGTAAAAGCTCTGCAGAGATGTAAAATTAGATGAGTAATCTCTGGGGAAATGAATGAATAAACACTAATGTCTGCTGTCTGACCGTCTACTCATTTGCTCGTGATATTTATATTGAATACTTTCTGTGTGTTGATCGCATTTTAAAAGCCAGGTATTTGTATGATGGTTTGCAAGTATACAATCTAGGAGAATGAAGCCTAGTTGATGCAAAGAAGTCTGTTCCCAAATGCTTTGCTCTCCATGCCTCCATCTTCGCAGGGATGCTCCCAAGCTGAGGCAGTCTGCAACTCAATGAATTTTGCCTCTTCAGTCTTTGACCTTTGCTTTTCTCATCTTGTCAGTGACACTGAAGATTCTTAATATAGTCACTTGAGATGACCTGTGCTACTAGAAACCATTACAGTCAAAAATGAGAATACATTAAAAGGCAGGTAATATGCTTGCTACTGTGATGCATGGGACTTTATTCTTCCTGCAGAGTAACGTGTCTGTCCCATCAGTACAGAAACAGGACAATTTTTCATATGGATGAAATAACCTTGAAAGCTTCGTCACTGTAGAGCAGAGAGAAGCTACTAAAATGGTTCTTCTTAGCCTCTTTCTGCTGATGAGAGAGAGAGAGAGAGAGAGAGAGAGAGAGAGAGAGAGAGAAACTGCACCATCTCCCAGGGGCTTCAATGCAGTTGCTATGGCAACACTATATCTGAGTCAGAACTATTAACAATCACCATGGCAACAAGTGTCTCACTTGCCATTTCCAGAAACTGGTTGCGTTTGGACTGGAATCATCACACCATGAAGAAAGGGGTGGGGCTTCTCTTTCACTGAGAAACAGGAATACTTTCTCCAAACACCTTATGCAAAAAAAAAAAAAAAAAAAAAGGTTTTAAGTACAATGAAATTAAAGTAATAGGAAAGGAATCATGTTGTTATAAACCGGTTAATCTTATTGTTTGTTGGGATTAATGCCCAAAATGTTAATAATCAGGATGTTAAATTTATTTTACCCACAAGTCCCAGTAAAATCTTTCATATATATGAACTTCCTTCCTGCTTTGTCAACGTGAACAAGAACACACTTTATGTCTTGCCTGTCTCTTTTCTGTATCTGCTTAATCTCCCTAGCCTCACCCTGTCAGACACCCGCTTGAATATTTAGCACAGTAGAATTCTTTAGAGATTTGTGGATCACACTTGTCAAGTTACAAGCAGAGAAAATAATCATGCTTATTTCTGGAAATTCACCAAAATGGAGGGTGTGGTGCTCTTCGAGAAGAGGTCATGTTGCGACTTGGGGCTCTTCCTACTGTGCATCTTCAGACACAGGATGCTAAAACGGTTGCTCCCAGTGGTTTGCACCTAGAGCGTGACCTCTGTGAGTGACTGCAGACTGGCAAAAAATCAACACAAGCTAGCTCGGTCTTGGGACTTATTGGTTGTGTTCTCTTTGCTTTTTCATGGCCCTTCCTTACCTAATTGTCCCAGGATTTATTTCACTGCAGATATTCATGCCTGTAGGTATCTGCAACAGTCAGTAAAAGGTGTCAGATGCCCTGGAGCTAGAGTTTCTGGTGATTGTGAGCTACCTAACTTGGGTCCTAGAAATTTAACTTGTTTCCTCCACAGTGACAATATACACTCAACTGCTGAAGCATTTCTCCAGTACTCATACGTGTTAGCTTTTAAATCATGTTTCTCCACGTTCTGGATGAAATCAAGCCAGTGCTGCTTTGGAAAAGACACTGGAGGACCTGTGACCCAGTGTGGATGAACAAAGTGAAAAGTTAGTATATTGAGTACACAATGCTAAAGTCTTCAGGCCAGTTGTCCCAGGATGAACATTAACCCTGGTTGTTTGCCAGTTGGTAAATGTGTCATCCAAGCTTGAGTTTTCAACTTATGTCCCTTTCAGCTCTTAAACAATGTTGACTATGAGTAAGTGACTTCATCACATTGTAGGACAATTTTGTTCCTCTGTCAAATAGTGCTCCCAATAATACTTAGCTCATGGGACTGTTTTGGATGACTAGTGAACTAGTTTACAGAACATATCCGGAACATTGGGTGACGGCAATATATTCACCAGTCGTGATACATTATTGTTGCACTCAATTCAATGATCTGCTTGTGCTTCCCAGTTAGTCAGACATAAAATATCCTTTGTCCAAACATGTTTAGTACATCATGGGGTATATGGGAGGTTTTGGAGGGAGAAAAGGGAATGGGGAAATGATATCATTATAATTTCAAAGAGGAAATAATTTTTTAACAGTGTTCACTAGTTTTATTTGTTCCTCTCATTCAATACACACTTGTTTTTGAGAGGCAGAGATCCATATAGATCTTGTTCTGTAGGGATTATAATTTACTATGTAATTCCTGTAGGAATTACAAGTTTAAAAGACTGGTAAAGGGAGCTGGCAAGGCAGCTCAGTGGGTAAAAGGTGCTTGCTGCCAAGTCTGACAACCTGAGTTGGATCTCACCGACCAACCTCTGACATGATAGATGAAGAAGACTCCCACAAGTGTCTTCTGATGTTCAAATATATGCTGTGGCCAGCACCAGCATATACGGGTATAGGTAAACACTTGAATGCATAGACAAAATAATAATAATAATAATAATAATAATAATAATAATAATAATAATCAGAAAAGAAAGAATAGCCATCAAATGATATTTGACTTTCAAAACTAAAAAGGGATTCTTCTCAACTGGGTGAAGGTGCCTGTGGTTGTTTTCTAGCACTTCCAAAATGTACCCCCAGGCTTTTGTACTCCATTTGTGAAGCTTCAGTATAGCTTGTCCCAATACTGACATTAAAATCGCCCTGTATACAGTCTGTGTTACTCTAAGCTATAAAAAATAAAAGTTCCCTATAGACTAGAACTTGGCAAACTTACTTTGATTAAGATGAGCTATTTTTATTTTGTCCTCAAAGGGTGGCAATGTGCCCTAGTGAATCAAGCTGTCCTGAAGTGAGAGTCAATACTTCCCACTCCAACTTTGACATTTAGAGTTGTCTTTAGCAAATTATTCTGTTTTTTTTTCTTTTTATTACAGTTGACAACAAAGTTGAAAACTAGTTTCTGCCTCCTATATTCCTTGTTATGTTATGAAGGTAGTGAGTATTGAATGTTAAATGGACCATAATCCCCTCACATGTTGCCTTAGAATGGAAAGCTGAAGATACCAGTTCTGTTCTTTTCTCTTTCCTCAGAGTAAGTCGATCGATCTAGCCTGTCTTAGCCATGTGCAAATCCACCTAGCCAGTGTCCAGGAGATTGAACTTTCTGGGAAATGGTCTATTCTAAAAGAATTTAGACATGTTTGGCCACAATGAAAGAACAAGTGGATGAGAAGTGTGCTCATTCACAGGTTTCAGCACAGTTTGTCTTTTGTTTGTGTAAACCCATCGATTTTTCACAAATTCCTCCTCACAGCGACTTACAACTTGAGAAAAGAAATTGCTTTGTGATGCCCTCTAACTGGAATTGCTGTGTCCAACGTGGCTCATGGAAGGCAAACAGATCGTTTCTTTTCTCTTTAACAGTCCCTTACACACACACACACACACACACACACACACACACACACACACACACA
>JANHMN010000011.1:27238840-27271313 GCA_030674055.1 Rhabdomys pumilio
ACACACACACACACACACACACACACACACACACACACACACACACACAATACTCCCTGGCTGCTGAGGGGAGATAAGTAAGGAAAATCATTCTCTCTGGACACAGTAGGTAGAGCTTCTTTTGCAAATCTTCCCAATGAAGATGGATAGTGTGTGGCTCTCCCTGGAATCAGTAATTTTGCCTTATCATTATGGGTATTGCCAAGGCCAGAAGGTAGAGATGGTTCAAATTCATCCTAATTAATCAACATCTAACAAAATACAGTAGGAAAAGGCTTTAAACTTGAGCAGGCATGATCGTCTGAGAAATTAATATTATCCCTAAGATAAAAACAACTTGAGTATCAGTTCACATCCAGACTAAGATTACTCCTTCCAGGTATCTTCCCTAAGTGCAGTAATACCCTCCACACTTGCTTTGTCTTCATTCCAGAATTTCAGATAAGAAAGACTATATCAGTTGAAGACCACAGGTTTCTGGAAGCCATAAAACCTCCATGGTTAACCTCATGGTTAGCTGAGAGGGAAGCTCCTTCAGGGAAGCTGCTGGACAATATACAGAATCAGGACAAGAAACAGTCAAAACCTAGACTCCCAATGGTCTCGGCAGAATTTGAGTAGTCTTCTGCTATACTGAGTACACTCTTGTCTTCTTGTGGAGGATTAGCAAAGGTTGGGGCACATATTCATTGCTTTAATAACGTGAGAAATTAAGAAAAAGAAGGTGGCACAAAAGTCCTCCATGACAGGCCATGATCCATAGAGTTTAAACAGGGTATCAGAATTCAACAAAGGGGAAGGATCTACCCTTTCCTACCTTTCAACTACTTAGAAACCTCACAAAACTGGGGGAAAGATGCATGGTGCTCCCCAAACAGGAGAAACCTTCTATGAGCAACACTCTTTTTTCTAATTTGCTATTGAGGCATTTTTAAGCCTATTCTGTCTAAGCGTGTCAGCCATTACTAGAAAAAAAAAGAAAAGGAAAATTATGCAAGCCTATTGTTCAGTACCTTGCTAACAAACACGTCCAATCAGTTTGCCTTACTTTCTCAGTACAGTGTACCTCTATACAATTCTAAAATAAACTCTGCTGATTCTCCCGCCTTTCTGTAGCCCAGCATGCAGCCTGGGTGCTAGGTTTAGCATCATTTTGTAACGCTGATACTGTTCCCACCTGATTGGCTTGGAGGATGAATGTAAATGTAATAGCATTGTCAGCTTCAGTAGCTTCTAAGCTTAACAATGAAAGATTCTATAATTTTCACTAATATTCAGTTGGGTTGGAATAAGCAGCTAATGCTACTAGCTATGCAAGGCTTCTGATGTATACACTCCGATCAAGCTGCTCTCACCTCTCCATATGCATCTTGGCTATCAAGAGCCAAATTTAGGATTTATGAAAATCAGGCCCATGTCTTTCCAAGTCATGGTACCCGTAAGTGAGCAAATGATGCCACTTACCTACTATTTACCAAGTCAGCAAGGTTAGTAGCTGTCATCCAAAAAGCATGCCACGAATCTAAGACAATGCTTGCATGCAGACTGGCCTCTTAAGAAAGACTCTGCATGCCCATGGTCTGCTTTTTACTGTCTAATATTTACACATTCTAATATGACAGCATAATACATGTTTACTCTGATTACTAGGTCATTTTCACTTCCCAGCCGTTTGGCTGATAATTGCTATTCACTATGCAGCTTACATTCTAAATGAGCAACACGCAAGTGCTGATGAAAGTTATATGTGCCATTTTTATGCTGTGCCATGGAAAGAAGCTGGTCCACAGGGTGCCAACTGCAAAAGCTGACTCCTTATTGACCAAATCATAAGCTCTCCCTGCCACATTTTCATGCAGCATTTCAGAAGTTGTAGCTGTATTTATGCATTTAAATAATAAAAATAGTGACTTTTTGTGAGGCACAAATGCTATTGGTTAGCTAACAAGCTAATCTATCTGTTCTAATTGATTCTCTACAATGAATACACTATCTGAATAAAAGCCAACTGTTTTTTCCCCCTGCTGTAAATTTGCAAGCCAAAACTTTGGCTATCTTTCATCTGGTTTCAGATGTCTGTTCCAGCTATAGAAAGCACACTGGCTACCCTTTAAGATGGAGTGTTTCCTGTTTAGTAAAACTCTTGGGAGAAAAGCATTCTTTCTAAATTCTAATTTTAAATATTCCCAAATTGCAACTTTTCAAGTCTAGACATCAGAAGAAAGACAAAAGCTGAGGATATCCCAATGAACTTAGTTTCCTGACATTTAGGGTAAAACCCAAGCATACCACGAGCAAGTCAGGCTGGGTTTCATCCACTCCAGGTTTCAGGATAGCACATACTCAGGCTCAGGTTTTCAGCACTGTTTGGGATAAAGAAATAAACTCACTCCCTCTATAGGTAAATCTTACCAGCTGTGTAGGCTACACCTGAGATAGCTCCCTACTAATAATAAGGCAGAGGTGTGTTATGCTATCCTGACAAGAGAAGAAGAGCAGACAGGAGAGCAGGCAGAGCCAAGCATGGTGTTCTGAAGTCTGCTCCAGGTTGGCTACAGAATGGATAATTAGTCCTCCTGCTTGCCCCATGGGTTTGCAATTTAAATTAGGCAGACATTGCTGGAAGTTAATTACAGGTGTTTCAGCACAGCCAACAGGGAAGCATGGTACTTTCTGATTATGGATGTAGAAATGGCTTAGTAGCAAGAAAAAATATGTTTTAAAATTATTGCAGAAAATAAGAATAAAAAACAGTTGCTTTTAAAGAGTATCATAAATTTAAGGATAATTATCGTGCTCTGCATACAGTTTAGAACAGAAAAAGCAAAAAAGGCCATTACCAACAACATAATAAAAAGTCATTCTACAATATTCTTCTACCAGTTTCCTCTGTCTATTCTGATTTGTTCCCCTGAATTGCACTGCCTTCACATAGACATCAGAAGATCATTTTATCACCGTTCACTCTGGTTTGAACTCAAACATTTCTAGGGGATCCACAGTTAACCTTTTGTTTGCATTTGTTACTAGTTGGTATTTTGAAACATTAAGGGAAGATGGGTTCGAATAACGATATCTTATTCCCCATTCTTTCTTAAAGGCTAAGGAAGATTAATCAACACTTTGCATTTGCAGAATAACAAGCTGCTGTGCCCACCTCACAGGATTACTTCAGAAAGCAAAGGGGATTGGTGGAAAATGTGCTTGATCAATTTCAAAGCATAGGAACATTGAGAGTTGGAACCCATTCATATTTTCCTGATCTTAGAACATTTTGAAAACATAGAATGATAAGAATATTTAGTCTATAGCTCTAGGTCATAGGTAAAAGGCCCAATTTCTCATTCCTATGTAGCCAACACCTGACCACTACAGCAGCACCACTTTCCAAATCAAATCTTTAATTGGATTCTTGAAATCCAGAGAGTACATGGGAAATTGCAATTCCAGAATGTGCTATATCCCAGATACTTCCTATCTTCCTTTAAAGCTTGAATCTTGCATGATAGAATGTACCACATAATACCTATGCTGATTTTCAGATGGCTGGAGGATATTGGGCTTAGAATGCATGTAGGGCTGCTAGTAAATTGCGGTGTCAACAAAATTGTCACTTAGATCTCACTCTGATCTCCTTTTCATTCCCCTGCCCTTGTGATCTTCCTCAAAAGCATTCAGATAAGACAGAGACTATATTGTAAAAGATAGAGTTTATTACAGAGTTAAGTGGAATACTGTCAAGAGGAGCGAGAGAATGATGCCCAAAGAGACCATTACATTGCCCACAATCTACAGTTCAGGCAGATTTCAAACTATCTGTAAAGTCTCTGAATCAGATAGCTTTTCTGAAGGATATTTTCCTGTCTAGGTGATTGACAAGCTGACTTGAATTAACTAATTCTTACAGGGCTACGTTATATCCTTGGATTGGTTTTGTTTTTTATGAGAAAGTCTCCTGCTATACAATCTTGTAAGGTTTAAGGATCCTATAGCCTGGTTTGGATAGTTACCAGTTAGTGACCACTCAGAAAATTCAAGATGTCACAATGCTTCTTAGAGCTAAAATTATAATTGAGTTTCCATTTATTTGACCAGTGTAACTAGAATATTAGAGTCCTGCAATCCCAGGCCTTGGTTTTATAAGCTGTTGGTTATGAGAGATAGGTACATCCCTATTGTCCTTTGAGCCTACTAATATCTAATTACATCAAAAAAATCACCACCCATACATCCCTGAAAAAATCCAGCATCCACATTGCTATGATTTAACTATGAAGAATATCCCAAAGATTCATGTATCGAAAGGTGTCTTAGTCGGGGTTTCTATTCTTACACATAACACCATGACCAAGAAGCAAGTTAGGAAGGAAAGGGTTTATTCAGCTTACACTTTCACATTGCTGTTTATCACCTAAAAATGTTAGGACTGGAACTCAAGCAGGTCAGGAAGGAGGAACTGATGCAGAGGTCATGGAGGGATGATACTTACTAGCTTGCTTCCCCTGGCTTGCTCAGCTTGCTTTCTTATATTGGCAGGACTACCATTCCAGGGATGGCACTACCCACAATGGACCCTCCCACCCTTGATCACTAATTGAGAAAATGCCTTGCAGCTGGATCTCATAGAGGCATTTCCTCAAGGGAGGCTCCTTTCTCTGTGGTAACTCTAGCTCCCATAGATAGGTGGTCCTAGGGTTGTATGAGAAAGTAAAACGAGCAAGTCATGAAGATAAACAGTAAGCAGCACTCTTCCATGGCTTGTTTCAATTCCTGCCTTCAGGTTCCTCCCTTGAGTTCCTGTACTGACTTGTCAATAGGACCTGGGAATTGTAAGTAGAAATAAACCCTTTCCTCTCCAAATTGATTAGAGGCATGGTGTTTCATCCCAGGAATAGAAAATCTAATTAAGACAATGAGATAGGCCTATGGAGGAAATAAGTCACTGGGAACATGCCTTAGAATGTCCCTTGTCCCCTCCTAATTAGACTATATGTGTGTGTGTGTGTGTGTGTGTGTGTGTGTGTGTGTGTGTGTGTGTATGTGTGTATCTGTCTATATCTCTCTATCCTAAGGTGAGTTTCTACCATGTTCTCCACTGTGACCTTTTGTTTTGTTTTGTTTTTGCCTCAACACAAGTCCAGAAGCAATGGATCCATATAATCATAGATTGTAGCCTTTGGAACCAGGAACCAAAATTATTCCACCAAGTCAATTTTGTCAGGTTGTCAGGTATTTGTGACAGCCGTGGGAAACTTATTAATATACATTAAGTTAAGTCATTTTAATTTGTGATAGGTCTAGATATTGGTGACTGCCGGTATCTTTCTCCAGGTCCTTTCTCCTCTAGATCTGCTATCCAATTGTTCTATCAGTTATAGATAGTAGAGAATGTTTCTAGATTTAATCATTAAAATATTTATCACTCTAGCTGTGTTTTCAACCTTTCCTGTGAATTCAGTATCTTACCATGCTGTTAGGAGATAAAATACCTTAACTAACTTGAAAGTGTCTTGCCTATAGATCCAAAGGAAATGTTTTATCTGCTGGCTTCCATTATAACACAGCTGCATCTGTAATATCATATGCTTGTCCATGGAAATCCTCCATGATAACTGGACAACATAGCTAGGAGGCAGTCATGGAATGGATGCCCTGACAGATCAAAGAGTAGAACAAACTGGTGGCTCAGGGAAACTGATGATCAATTACCCAAGTTCATGAACACAAGGATGTGCTTATTAGCATTCACAACTGTTTTCTTTCTTTCTTTCTTCTTCTTCTTCTTTTTTTTAAGCTTCCTTTACCTTGTGCTTCCTGATAATAAAAGCACAAGGGAATACTCAGCTGTCCACTAATGCAGCACCCATCACAAACTTCTGGCTCCCTTCCAGTGTCTTAATTCTGAATACGGGCCTTTACTTGCCACATGTGTCTCTATCAGACTTTCTTGTCAAAATGAAGCTTTTTAAAATAGTGGAAGTAGACTATAAAAGATTGATAATTATGCAGAGTCCAAGGCCGACTATGGCAGGGAGCCAGTTCAGGATGAGCCCTCGTGAACACTTCTGTCTTTCTTGAGTAGCGGAAAGAGCTCAATCACATTCATCAAAGATTAAAGTGCTTTGAGCTGCCCCTCCAGAGCACTGTGAATGAGTTGTTGCCTTTTTTTTTTTTTCCGGTCTCATCCAGAAGCAGCTGAAGGCTTTCTGTCCATCTATTAATTTTCTCCATCTGGTACAGTTTTTCCAACTTTCCACCAGGGTTTCCTTTTAAGAACCAGTGATTGTTCAGAGACTTCCATTTCTCTTTCTCTAAAGAAACTTTGGACTGTTTGATGCACATGGCAGGTTGTGCTAGAGTTGAAATACAGGAAATGGGTTTTATTTTCAGAAGCACGAACTTCTTGCTCTAAGCCACGTATGGGTAGAAATCATCCTGAAAATGAAATCAAGGAGCGGTGGGAGCAAACCAAGAGAAAGAATGAGTCTGAATCAGGTTTAACTCAATTCAAAGATTGATTGACTGCCTGGAATGGGCTAACAGGCTTGAAAGCAGAAAGCCTGCATGCAGTAAGGAAAGGGCTTAGGGCTCTACCACCTATTGCTCTTGGTGGTATCTGTTTTAGCTTTGACTAACAGCTTACCTCGTGAGTTGTAGAAACATTTTGTGTGGGTATTTTGCCTTCAGAATGTTCTTTTCTCGACTACTGGTAATAAACCACTGATATTCCTTGGGAAGCATTCTTCTTTACTGCTAATCTTCCACGTTCTAGCAAAATGGCTTCAGGCTGAGGTAACCAGAGCCCCGTCTTTCCTGGCTACAGTGAACAGCTCAGGGAAACACACAAGCTGATGTTACAATCAATCTAAGCTAATCTGAATGTTTTTCTAGAGCTGCAAGATTTTTTTGAAGCTATAAAATAATGGCCCTGGACCTATTGACAACTGTATCACCAATAAAAGAAAGAAAAGACACAATGTAGAGACAAGTCCAAAAAGAGAAACAACCTTGTTTGAGTCCTTAGACTTTCCTTTTCCTGAAGCCATTCCTTTCCACATACTCTGCTAGTTGGCCCAATGCTATCCCCCGGTTTTCGTTCAGTTTGAACTGAATTTGTAGTTAGCGAATTCAAACGTTCTCAGCAGCCTTGTTTATATAGGATAATCAGAGTAAACCTAAAGGACACTTCCTTGCCAATAAAGAATCATACTTATGAGTCTTATATATAATTTGACACATGATTTATCTTAATAGGCCTTACCAAAGGGAAAGAACCCATGAAGAGAGAATGCATGGGCTCATCTGGTAATTAAAGTGAAGAGGAAAAAACTGCTGGTCATCCATGAACTCGAGGGTGTGCGCTTGTTAGCATCCACAACTCTTTTGTTCAACTGCCTTCATCTTGGACCTCTTTATAAAACACAAGGGGACACTCAGCTGTTCACAATTACAAGCAGTGAAATATTAATCCAATTCTAAAATAAGTCAGCAATGCTCTTTAGTGCATCTGAAAAAAAAAAAAAACACAACTTAGAGACGCTATCAACTTCCTGTGGCAGCAGAGTAAAGGCCACGATCTCAAAAAATTTGCTCTTTATAAGAGTGCTGACGACGGGTGGTCACTATACCAAGAGTTTGAGATGCCAAACATTTCACCAAAACCTTAAAACTATGTATTATAAACTTCATTAGAGACAAGGTAGCTAGGTTTTATGAAAAGCAGCTCATCAGTGGCCAACTAAAAATGGAGGCTTAGGTTTGAAATTACGTCCACATGATTTTAAAACCTGTGACCTCAAAGACTGTGTCCTGTCTCAGCTCATTTCCACTCCTTACCACCAGCATGGTTACCAACCGAGCTCAGGATGATTTCAGCCAGTTCACTCAGCACACCGTCCTGAGGTCCTCCTCTGCCCATCTCCACATTGCTGGCTTTGCTCCCTTTGGTGTGAGCATTCTCCACTTTCCATGCATTAATGATTCAATCCATCTCAGTAAGCATTAACCCAAGGAGACTCAGGATCTGTGTGGAGAAAGGAAAAGAGCATACAAGGAGTCTTGAAATCTGTGTAACCAACATATCCTAGTATGGTCTCACTGTGGTCCTCTTTAAATGAACCCCAACTCTAAAACTGACACCAAATTCTGTTTATTGAGCTATCTCAAAAAAGCAGGAGCCCTATTGTTACTAAGTTCCTCCATTTCCTTCTGAAAAATTACACTTTAGAATTTCTAACCCTACCACATCTTTTGTACTGCTTCCTATTCTTTTCCTCATCTAAGAGCTTCCTACCCATTTACTCTGTCTCTGCTGTCTGATTGATTTTTCCTTGAGAAAGTTTCCTTCCATTCCATTATTTGCCAGATTGATATCTCATGGTCCAACAAAATACATCTGTTCTTATTACTTACTGAATAGGTTTAAGAAGCTACAGCACAGTCTCCAAGGATTTGTGTGTATTGGCCTCTGCCTACTTTTCTCTCATCTTCTCTCTTTTCAGACACATGTATTCAAACGCACTCGATCTAGGTGCTGGCCCCTGAGCTCAGCTTGCTTTCGCAACTCTATGATCCACTCAGGATTGACATTGTTTCTCTTCATGAGAGGCATTTCCCCCTTTCTCCACCTGCCTCATCCTGAAAGACCCAGATTATATTCCATTTGTTCTAAAACACAAATAAAAATCACTCCTCCTCTCAGCAACCTAAGGAGCATACAGACATCAAGACTTCCATGATGCGTATCCCATATTACATTCCACTAGTTATGCATGGTTGTTCCATCCTTCCACTGGGTAGCCAGCTTTTAAGAGTAGGACCCTCATATTAGACTTCACTACACCAGATAAGCGCCTGGCCTATCATTGCCTTGGCTAGAAGGAATATTAATCCAATAAATGAAATGTATGAGATGGGTAGAGCACTGTGCACTCTGAATGTAAGGGGTTTTGTCCCTTAGTTGGCTCACTCTGGTGAAGTCCCTCCTATACTGAATAGCAAGTAATATATAGTAGAAATGATAGAACATGGCTATCAAGGTAAAGTCATAAAAACAATACAGTACTTGCATTCTTTGGAGTAGTTTTCATGGTGAAAACCAAGGCTTCTGGCATTGATTTGTATACTATTTGAGGAAGCCATCTCAAAAATGGACCCTTTAGTTCAAACCAAGATTTCAAATAATGGTGGTTCCAGATGCCTTCTTAACTGCGATCTCCCAAGAACCCTGACGTAAATTTACCAGGCTGGAATAATGAGATAATGTGTCTATTGTAATTTTAAGACCCTAGTTTTTAAGGTGATTTGTTACACAGCAGTGAATAATCAATAAAGAGTTCATTGGTGGTACTATAAACATAAGCACGAGAAAGCATAAACATCTTACACTGGCTTTGGCGAGAAAATTAAACTAGAAATGGGAAGGAATAAGAAAAAAAAAAGAAAACACTTCATAAATTTAAATGCTTAAGTTATTAACTCAAGATATTTTCGTTGTTAACAATTACTAAGACATTTGTTGGGGTCTTTGGTTCTCTATGTATATTTTCTGATCTATGAACTGTGATCTCTAGGCACATTCACAATTTTAATGATCAAGAAAGTATAATATTAATATGTATCATTGGTTTTGCATTGTTACATCTTAGAACCATTTCTGGTTCTAAGATATTTCTGACAACCCCAGAATGTAGACATTCCTATTATTCTCATTCTATTGAAGAGAACACTGAGTCCCACAGACCTGAGGTAACATGCTTGATGTTCTCAGAGGAAGAAGCTGACACAGTTGATTTCACATACGGTCAACCTAGACTTATAGACTAAACTGAATATGATGCCGTATAAGATGTCATGTTTCTTATAAGAACGGACATCCTACACAGCACTTCACAGAAGTCAGTAAAAGAACTAAAAGTATGCTTGTTGAAAATTAGTCATGATGATTAACTCACATGGCTACAATCTGGCCTTGTCCTGATTCTTTTGCTAAGTAAAATCTCAAAGCAAAGCTGAGAGGTTGCCTCATTCTGAACACCCTCCAGAAACACTCTTAGCATCTTGAGTGTATTTATCTCCAGTCTAGTGAGATTTGAAGCTCCTTCTTTTCAAATTGGGTGCCAAAGATTGATATCTGAGTCTAGATTGAAGTTGTTGATTTTCTAAATACATTAAAATCCATGTACTCTTTTGTTGAAGCCTAGAAGGTGTATTCAATCAAAAAGCCACAAATTGATAGAGACATTTATTCAGTTTATTTTTTTACAAAACCTACTTACAGCTCTGTGCAGGATATGAGATATGTGGGACCTGCCCTTAGGAAGCCTACAAATTCCTTCCCATTTTTGCATGTTTGCTCTATTAAGATATCCGGTGTATTAATTTCACCATGCCTCTCCCCACCACACACATATGAGCAAACACAAACATGCGTATGCAGTGTTTGTTGTGTCTGTTGCTCTTAGTTTTATAAAAGCAGATTTTTCAATCATTACCCTATTGTTCTTCAATAACAGCAGGTCAGTGAATAAATTAGTGAATCCAGTCCTGAAAATTTTTACTAAATAGTCCAAAAACATTCTCTAAATTTAATCTACTTTTACTCTATTGATGGCCATTGGACCCTTTTGTAGAAATTTTCTCTTTCTGAAGGATGACTTGCCATAACTTGGTCATTGGATCATAGATGTATGTTTTAAATATTTAATAGAAATTTCTGAATTACTATTTGTACAGAGGGAGTAATAATTTATGTTACTAAGTGCCACAGCACGCTAGGAGGGTACCAACTTCCTCATATCCTCACCAATACTAGATCTCTCAAACTCATAGTTTTTGCTAACTGGTTAATTAGAAAAAAGATATCTTTCTGTTGTTTTAATTTTATTCTATTAATAAGTTAATGTATGTTTATAAGTGTTTATAGAATACAATTTTTTCTAACAAGTTATTATTATCTTGAATCTTTCTTTAAAGATCTTTTCTTTTTTTTTAATTGGATATTTTATTTACATTTCAGATGCCAACCCCTTTCCCCAAAAGATCTTTTCTTAACAATATGTAGAGCCATGAAGAAGTCTCCTTAGTGCAGTAAATGGTGCACCAGAAACATAATATGTAGGATCAGACTTTATGCATATTTTTGGTTATAAAAGATAGTTTCCAATCAATCCATTTGTTGTTTTTCTTTACATTATATAATACCATCTAAACAATGTTATTTTTATATAGTAAAAGATATTAATTTTTTCCTTTATTGTTTGAGCTTGACTTCTGAACAGGAGGTTCTTGCAACACAAAATTCATACAATATTTTTCTAAATTTTCTTTTTTTTTTAGTATTTAACAATCATTTGCATTTAAAAATGTTAACCATTATATTTGTCAGGATTCTCTAGAGTAACAGAACTTAGATATTGGATCTCTAGATGGAGAAAGAAAGAGAAAGGAAGGAAGGAAGGAAGGAAGGAAGGAAGGAAGGAAGGAAGAGAGAAAGGAAGGAGGGAGGGAGGGATGCATAGAGGGAGGGAGGGATGGAAGGAGGGAAGAAGGAAGGAAGGAAGAGGGAATTTATTAGAATGACTTACAGACTGTGATATAGCTAATCCAATAATAGCTGTCTACCAACAGAAACCCAAGAATACAGCAGTTGTCCAGTCCACAGGGCTGAATGTCTCAGCTGGCCTTCAGCACATGTCTGTATATGCTGGAATCCTGAAGAACTAGGATCTAATACCAGTGAAGGAATAACTTGGTAGTGAGGGCAAGCAGGCAAAGGGAAACGTTTTCTTCTATGTTCTCTATATAGACTTCCAACAAAAGGTAGAGTCCAGATTAAAGGTGAGTCTTCCCATCTCAAAAGGTTTGGATGAAAGTTGCATCTTCCCACCTCAAAGATATGGATTGGAAAGCAGTAGATCTTCCCACTTCGAATGATTTAATTAAGCAAAACCCTCTCAGAAGTGTACTTAGCCATTGGGGGGGGGGGGTGGTTGTAGTTAATTCCAGATATAGTCAAGTTGGCAACCAAAGGAACCATCACAAACATTTTAATTTAAATACTGTGTTTTCCAGCTTGTCATTTATCCTGTTTTAACAATCAATTTTAGAACATTTTAAAAACTACTTCACACAAGTCTACTTAGATGATAATTATATCCCCTGCTCCTTACTGTTTTATTTCCCTCTCACTCCAGTGAGCCATTTCTTCCCAACTCATATATCTCCTATTCACACATTTTGGCTTTTGGTTGTGTGCAAGCAGCCACATCTGATCTGTTCAGTATCTCAAAGTCCAAGATAAGCCCTTCAGGGCACTCCTCACTCTCACTGGCTCTTACAATATTCCCGCCTCTTCTTCCACAGGAGTGATACGAATGTCTTGTTTAGAGGCAATTAGACAATGTTTCCATTTAAAAATATATCAGTAACCTGTTTCTGTCACTTCTCTAGCCAAAGGTTTTTAAAAGGATTACGATATCAGCCGTGTATTACTTCTTGTAGAGTAACTCTCAAATCCAATCAGAAAATGGTTGGCTACCAGCAAAACAGCCATGCCACCATTGTACTTCCGCACTAATCAGACATACCTTAAATTTCTTTCAAGTTCTTTGTTATTTAATTTCGATAATATTCCTTTCCTTTCAGTATGATAAAAATGCTGTTCTATATTACTTTCTAGTTTTAAATTTGGGGATGAGGAACTCCACACTTGTCTTGCTTTCATTTTTAATGAACTGAACGGTTATGTATTTGTTAGGAGAGGGAAGTTACATTCTTTGTTTATCTAAGACACTGCTTGAAGTCTTGAATAGTTTCATTTTTGCTGTTGTGATTTAATAATTCCACCACAGGGTTGGAGAAATGACTCAGTGGTGGGAAGTTTGTTGAGTATATCAGAGGCCATAGGCTCAGCACTAAAAATAAAAATCTCCAGTGCTGGGAGAAAAATTAAACCATCAAAGCGTATCTAGATCTATAGATATTTTTATTAATCTTCAGTAATCATTTTCAACTTATAGACATTTTAAAAATCTATAGGGCCAAAGAGGTAGCACAATGGATAAAATGCTGGCCATATAAACATACATACAAACTAAGTTTGGATCTCCCGAGAGCAATGTAAATGTGTAGGCATGACAACCTGCCTTTAATCCCAGCATATGAGAGATAGAGACATGGATCTAACTGGTAAGGTGGCTAGCTAGACTAGTGGAATCAGTCAGGTCCAGATTCAGGTAGGAGCCTTGCTTCAATATGTAGTATAGAGAACAACCAAGGAAGACATCTGACTGACATCAACCTCTGTCCTTCACATGCATGTGCACCTGTGTATCCACACGCGCAAACATAAGCATACAAACCACACACACCACACACACACACACACACACACACACACACACAGAGAGAGAGAGAGAGAGAGAGAGAGAGAGAGAGAGAGAGAGAGAGGATTGTCTTCAATTTTCCCTAAATCTCTTCTCCTTTCCTTCTCTTTCCTGTTACGCATCTTACCTCTCCTCATTGTTCACAACTATTCTGCTGAAGCTTCTACATTATAAATCCACTTTTAGAAAGTAACCATCGCTAGTATATTTTGTGTGCCTGTAACATTTTTTAGTGTTTCAAATAAAAAAAGATATCATGTGTGATGTGGCTACATCTCTGAGAATTTTGCTTTCTTCTTTCTAGAAACCTCTTTGAACTCATCCTCTTCCTCAGTGGAAATTATCGATAATAGATGTTCACCGAGGAAGTCTCTCTGTCAGTGCCAGAGCATGGGGTGATTTATTTGTTCCTGAGTGTGTTCTGCTCCCTAACCTCCCTATTCTTCGAGCTGTCTAAGTCTTTCATCTGGGTACAAAGCAAAAAAAGAGGCTCAATTAAGAGTCAAAAGGAAGTAAATACCAAATTATTATATATTGTGTCAAAGCTACCTATGATGGCACATTTTGTTTTTGAAAAGGAGAATGTTGCTAAGCCATTTTGATATTTAAAAGCAGTTTATGATTCTGAGAACTCAGGAGTTTTAAAAGACTATAAATGTTGATTTTGACTGGGGGTATATTTAGGACCTAGGAATGAGTCAGAAGCAGGTAGAAAGTGCAGTTGAGTCACTGTGGCTGACATCATGAATTAATGTCACTAGTTTAGGATATTGCTCACATTTAAGAACATCTAAAATATTCTAGAGAAATGAAAAGAAAAACATTAAAAGCATGGTGGTGGCGTGAAAGGGAGTGAGGGTTGTTAGCCTTTATTGTCACAGTAGGTGTTGGGAGGAGAACTTCATGTTCCTTTTAAAAGTAACTTCTAATAATCATTGGTGAATTGGGGTCCAAGAGGAAAGAGAGAAGTGAAGAAAAAATGTGACTCTTCAACCAGGAAAAATGACCCAGTTTCTGCTACAGAGAAGATTCCCCAGCCTGGCCTTGATCTGTGAGGTCATGCCATTTCCGAAGGAGCAGTAACTAGACTGTACTGTGCCTTATCCCATTATGCTAAGAAACCAATTATGGTAAATACTATTGCCTGGAGGGGATTTCTGTGTGACTGGAGAAAGATCAATGCAATAACCTAGGACCTTAATATCAATATTTATCACAATTTTCAAAAACTAATCTATTATTGAAATTATCTTTCAAAACATAGCTTAAATAGTTAACATTTATAACACTATCAATATTTTGGTCCTTTTCATCTGAAAGGCAGTTGAAAACCACAGCAGGACAAGTAATAAAATATAAATGCCAAATATTTACTAAAATAATAGTCCAAGGAAAATATGAGGCTCTTATCAGATCAATCCAAAGAGACTTATTTAACTGACTACAGGCTTTAATATAACCATCAATCAGTTGGGCTGGGTGTTCAGCGCTTCCATTTCCCACACACTTCAAAAAGCTACACGTTTCTGCAACTCACATAAATAATGAATTGTCCTTTGTACAAAGATGAGCCTTTATTGTTCTATCAAGATGGAAGCCAAATGGAAAACTGTACCCTGGGGCACAAACTGTTTGTGATTCAGGAGATATAATATTTAGAATGAAATTAGTGTTGTAAAATAACAAAGAAAATATTGAGATATATGCTGGAAAAATATTATCTAAACAACAACATTAATAAGAGATCTGTCAAGAAATAATGAGCTATTTGAAATATACGCAGCATTCAGCACAGACAGCATTTCTTCAGAAGAAATGGAAAGTCTCTGTCTAGTCATGGCAAAGGCCTTGATGGTGCGAAATCTGAATTTGGTTTCACATTGTATCATTGATCTTGTTGGGAGGAATTGGGCCTCACACTGTGTCTTAGTTACTTTTCCGTTGCCATGACAAAACAGCGTGACCAAGGCAATTTGTTTAAAAAAAAAAAAATTTTAGTTTAGGGTTTGCTTGCAGTTTCAGAAGCTTAGTCCATAATCATCATGGTGAAGGGTGTAGCAGAAGGTACACAGCATGGAGATGGAGCAGAAGCTGGAGACTTATATGCTGAGACAACAACCATGAGAGAAAGAGAGAGAGAGAGAGAGAGAGAGAGAGAGAGAGAGAGAGAGAGAGAGAGAGAGACAGAGACAGAGACAGAGAGAGACAGAGACAGAGACAGACAGAGAGACAGACAGAGACAGACAGAGAGACAGACAGAGAGACAGAGACTGGAAACGGTGCCTGGGCTCAAAGCATACTCCCAGTGCCACACTTCTTCCAACAAGGCCACACCTACTGATCATACCAAACAATTCCACAAAAGTGCCAAACAAACCTTTGAATATATGAACCTATGGAAACCACTTTCATTCAACCCACCAGACACTGTGTTTGGGTCACAAGGCCCCAAATATTTTTCCATCCAAGCATTCTACTGAGAAGTGATTAACTCCCTGAATCTATATTATGATAAAGCACAGGTAAAGCTATAAACATGATAGCAGATTTCCTTATGGGTCTGTTGAACAAATACGATCGACTTCTTGATCATATTTTAACTATGCCAAAAACCACCTCTGCTTGCTTTCCCTGTACCCTCACACAGTAGATAGGCTGCCTAAACAAAAGAGAACACACTGGGCCACTGTTCCAGGGGCTGAATGTTTCAAATGACATTACGAGTGGACTTCTGGTTTCTTTTAGGACATTACAACTTTTAAGAATTTAAAGACTTATAAATATATGTACCTTCACCTTCACCCACCTTATTTAGGCACTGATGTTAAGTCTTGAGTTATCTCATTCTCTCTTGTTCTAATAATGCTTGAGGCTAAAGTTATAATATACAAATCTAGGTTTCAACTGAGATATGAAAATAAATAAATAAATAAATAAATAAATAAATAAATAAATAAAGGTGGCCTTTCAGCTTTTATACTTCTGAATCAGTGAGGATGCTGCTGCTGCTGCTGTTTTAAATATAAAAGACTTCAGAGTTTTTCCAAACAACAGCTCTTGTTTGAATAGCATTTTCAACCTATTGATATAAGAAGTTCAGAAAGTTCAGACAAAACTGGCAATATATGAGCACATATAAAATTTTTAAGAGCTGTAAGTTGAATTTACAATTCTAAAATAAATTCTGCTGATTCTCCCCTGCCTTTCTGTAGCCCAGCATGCAGCCCAGGTGCTAAGTTTAGCATCTTTTTGTAACGCTGATAGCTGATACTGTTCCCACCTGATTGGCTTGGATGATGAATGTAAATATAATAGCATTGTCAGCTTCAGTAGCTTCTAAGCTTAACAATGAAAGAAAGATTCTATAATTTTCACTAATATTCAGTTGGGCTGGAATAAGCAGCTAATGCTATGCAAGGCTTGTGATGTATACACTCCGACCAAGCTGCTCTCACCTCTCCATATGCATCTTAGCCATCAAGAGCCAAATTTAGGATTTATGAAAATCAGGCCCATGTCTTTCCAAGTCATGGTACCCATAAGTGAGCAAATGATGCCACTTACCTACTATTTACCAAGTCAGCAAGGTTAGTAGTTGTCATCCAAAAAGCATGCCACGAATCTGAAACAATACTTGCGTGCAGACTGGCCTCTTGGCAATGACGCTAGTAAGGACATATTAAATAATTCCTACCTAGATGAAGTGTCCAAGCTTCTCTGAACTTTTGCTGGAGATGTATACTACCACGATTTGGTCTTAGCTAAGGCCATCAGCCTTAAAAATCATTGCATGGTTGACAGTAGGAGGAGCAAGGGCTCAAGAGATCTAATTAGTATCATATCAGTGCCAGAATTGACTTCACACACATTCACAGATTCAGTGACCTCTGCTGGCTGAAGATGATTGCCTGGGACCTTGCAAAATCAAGCCCATGCTTCAAATCTGCTGCTATTAACCTTGGATATTTTTTAAAATGTACTATTGTTATTATTATTATTTTATTTATTTACATCTCAAATGTCGCCCCCCCTTCCAGTCCCCTCTGGAAGTTCTTCTCCCTATCCCCGATCCCCTTCCTCTGGAAAGAGCCCTTCCCTTGGGCATTACCCTCCCCCTTCTCCTACCAGAGGCATCAGATCTCTATAGGATTAGACACATCCTTTCCCACTGAGGCCAGACAAGGCAGTCCTCAACTACATATGTGCTGGAGGCCTTGAACCAAGCCATGTATGCTCTTTGGTTGGTGGCTTAGTCTCTGGAAGCTCCCAAGGGCCCAGCTTAGTTGACACTGTCGGTTTGCCTGTGGGGTTGCCATCCCCTTCATTTCTTTCAATCCTTCCCCTAACTGTTCCATAGGGATCCCCGACCTCAGTTCAATGGTATGTATCTGTATCTGTCTCAGTCAGCTGTTTGAAGAGCCTCTCACAGGACAGCCATGCTAGGCTCCTATCTGTAAGCTCCTATCTGTTACATAGCATAGGTAACAGTGTCAGAGTTTGGTGCCTACCCATGGGATGGATCCCAAGTTGGGCCAGTCATTGGTTGGTCATTCGTTCAGTCTCTGCTCCATTATTGTCCCTGCATTTCCTTTTAGACAGGAACAATTTTGGGTCAGAAAATTTGAAGGTGGGTTTGTGTCCCCATCACTCCAATGGGGGCCTTGTCTACTACTTGAGGTGGTCTCTTCAAGTTCCATATCCCCACTGTTGGACATTTCTGCAAAGGTCACCCACGTTGAGTTCTGGGAGGCTTCCCCATCCCAGGTCTCTGGTACTTTCTAGAGGTACCGCTCCCCCATCCCAACTTCCATCTCTGCATATTTCCAATCATTCTCCTGGCCCTCCAGGACTCTCTGCTGTCTCTCCCCACACCTGATCTTGCCTCCTTTCCCCCTTCTCTCCTCCCCCTTTCTTCCCCCACCTAGGTCCCTCCCTCCTTCTGCCTCCTTTGAATATTTTGTTCTGCCTTCTAAGTGAGATTGAAGCATCCTCAGAAATGATACAGCCACTGTAGAAATCAATCTGGTGGTTCCTCAGAAAATTAGTAGTTCTACCTGAAGACCCAGCTATACTACCCCTGGGCATATGCCCAAGGGATGCTCCACAATATCACAAAGACACATGTTCCACTATGTTCATAGCAGCCTTACTCATAATAGCCAGAAACTGGAAGTAACCCAGATGTCTCTCAACCAAAGAATGGACACAGAAAATGTGGTTCATTTTCACAGTGGAATACTATTCAGCTATTAAAAACAAGAACATCGTGAATTTTGCAGGGAAATGGATGGACCTAGAAAATATCATCCTGAATGAGGTAGCCTAGACCCAAAAGGACATGCATGCTATATACTCACTGATAAGTGGATATTAGCCAAAAAGTAAAGAATACCCATGATACACCCCTCAGAACCTAAGAGAATAAACAAAAAGGAAGACCTCTGACATTTAAAAGGGTAGTCCAGTGGGTTCAGGTCCAGTGTTGATAAGCCACTACTGGACAGTCTCCAGGTGAGAAGACTCTATCCATTCCACTAAGTGGACTTTCTATAAACTCTAACATGAAATTTTCTCACTTTAGGGCAACTAAACTTTCTTGGGTAAAGAATGGTATTTACATTTTCCTGCTCCCAGAAACCTGATGTTACTTGCTTCTTCTAGTTTCTTGCTTTCTTGAAGACTTCTTAATTGAACTCCTAGCACTCTTTATTTCAGAGTTTGGAGGGGACAGATCAATGGCTTCAGGCATTTTGTCTTCTACACTTCATGTTTCTGCCCATCAGCTTCTTGTACCACATTCCAAAAGTTTGCACTTTTCTCATTGCTTAATTTCTAATTCTGTGGTAATTTCTTTCTTTCTTTCTTTCTTTCTTTCTTTCTTTCTTTCTTTCTTTCTTTCTTTCTTTCTTCTTCTTCTTCTTCTTCTTCTTCTTCTTCTTCTTCTTCTTCTTCTTCTTCTTCTTCTTCTTCTTCTCCTTCTTCTCCTTCTTCTCCTTCTCCTCCTCTTCCTCCTCCTCCTCCTCCTCCTCCTCCTCCTCCTCCTCCTTCTTCTTCTTCTTCTTCAACACCACTAGTATGTCCATGGGTGGGGTAGCCATGTAAATTCCAAAGCTTATATGTGAAGGTCAAAGGACACTTTGTGGAGTTGACTCTTTCCACTATTAGGTGGGTTCCAGGAATGGGATTCTGGTCATCAGCCTTGCTTTTATACCCCTGAGCCATCTTACAGGCCCCTCTGCTGACAAATACTGTTAATAAAGTTCTGGCTTCCTTAGCCTATCCTGAAGATATGCACATCCCCAATAAGCCTTCTAAAAGAGTTTTGGTGTGGCATTTTATAGCATTCTCTTAAAAGTCTCCAGAGGCAGATAAAATGCTGCCTGCTAGCACATCACTTTCCTGCGTAGGTGCATCCCCTCCAGAATTGACAGGGACACATATCTTACTCTCCTCCTTGAAGGAGAGTGACTCATTGAGTCTGTAAAGGTCCCTTGTGCTATAGTAGAGTCCTCTGCTGTCCCTCAGCACCCTCCAAGCCCATAGTTCTCCTAGAGTTTGGCACAAGGTCTTGTGGATGACATCTCATTGTCTCTCCTTTTCTTTCAAAGCAATGAATAGTTTCACCTAAGTAAACAGTTTCCAAAGACCTCCTAATCCCTCACTGCAGTGAAAAGCATCCATATCACTGTCTAATTAGTTGGATGTGAGAGGAAATGATTTGTGTTTCTTTCACATCTTATTTGTGAAACCCACAATGCTCTAACTCCTTTCCTCTTCCCCTGCTCACTGGTTGCCTAGGAGATGGAGAAAACTGAAATTGCTCTCTCTTGGACTAAGATGAAAGCCTGGGGCTGAGATTGACAGGACTGTCCTACCTCTGTGCACTGTTATGAAGGGTGGGGTATTTTATTTAATCCACTGGATTTTAGGTTCGATTCTTGGCATTTCTTTTGGACTTACACTATTCAAATCTTATTGGCAGTAAGATTCACTAAGAGAAACAAATACCTGAATCACTAATAACATCCTTGATTATATAATTTTCTTTTAAAGTACATATGTGAAAGCTAACAATAGCTTTAATGCCCTCTACAGTCAATCAAAACACAAACGGAATTGCTCATAATGGCTTTGCTCCTCACTCTACATTTCAAACTCAAGAAAGTTTTCAAGAGTTTGATTCTTTCTTCGTATCTGATCTAACTCAGTTTCCTAAAGTGACAGAATTGACCAGAAGTTTTCTTTAGTAGGTGAGCTCATCTAAATGTAGGAAACAACTATGTCACCCTCAAAAGGATTGAAGGTATGAGCCCCAGTCAAATCTTTTTAAAGCAAAATGGAAGAAAGGGAATTTTCTAAGCAGTTATGGAAATAGTCTCCCCCAATCACTTCTAAATTTCTATTTCGTTTAATGCTTTTCCAAATCTTTCTTTACCTTGTAAGGACTAGTGACTCACATACAACTTGAACCTGAAGAATCTTAATGTCTTGCACGTTCTGTGGGCATCACCATTGCCTTCTCTTTTATGTAATAAATTACCTCACCAGCTCTGTAATCATGCCTTATATCCATAACCATGGACCTTGTTCTTTCTGAGGTTAATAAACCCTATGGTAAGTTTTCATACATTTCACGAGACTGAATTTTAAGGTTGAACTTCAAAAGGAGGCATGCTCCAGTGTTGCTCTGTCCACCTGCTAAGGTATGTTATTTTCTGTCAGGTATGTAAGGGGCTTTGCCTTATCCTATATGAGTTATGAAATTATCAACCATATACCATCAACTATAGTATTTTATCTGAGAAAATTTGTTCACATTTATGTTTTCCTTCCTAAATATCCTATACCACTGCATCATGTCAAATAAATCATCCTCTGAAAGAAACAGTTTCCTCTACAAGGGGAAGATGAAAGTATGAGAAGAGATTCACATCGATAGTGATCCCAAGATTATCATGATGACACCTCTTCCAACACATGGAGACACTCTTCTGGAATATTCTAGAAGATTCTAAGAGCCACTTCAAAAATAGTCATGCAATAGACCTTCTTTATTGTCATGACCACCAGGAAACACCACTGCTAACTATTGTATGAATCTCAGTCTTACCACATTCAAAATAGTGATCAGAGACATACACACAGAGAAAATCTTTACCAAGTAGGTTTCAAAGCATAGAAATGAAATGTAATTTTTTTCTACACATCTCAACATCTGCTTCCTAAACTTAAGATTCTTTCTGAGAACATGCTAGCTTCATTTTATCTCCCTTATCAACTGACTTAGTACCTTGTAACAACCTGGAATTCATTATATCCTATATATTGAATATATATTGCATATATTAATAATATATTACATATTACTCTTAAAAAGACACCCATCTTATTTCCATCTGTAATGTGTGAGTCACATCCTATAGATCTATAATGCAGCATTCAGCTTCAGTGCTGTTCAACCTATACCAATCACAACCAATGCCCATTGATTCCAGTATGTTTCACAATCTGTCCTGTGTATGCCATTTTCTACACATGCACAGTAAGTGGAAGAATAAGTGGCATTTTAAGTATCAAGTTCAGGGTAACAACCTGGGTTCTTGGTTTGCTTGTGTTGTGACTGACACAAGAAATAGATAAGCTAATATTCCACAGAACGTCAAGACACACTGGGATCATTTTGAAGAGACACAATTATAATTCAGTTTACTATACCTCCTGAATTGCTGTTACACACTAATACTTTTGGAGGGCATTTTGACTGCTTTGATGTACAATCTTTACTGTCTCAATGGTCCCTTCTCAATTGTTCTAATGAAATGTTCTCTGTGAAGAAGAGATTTTTGGAAACTGTACCTTAACACCAGAAGATATAGTTGGACTCAGTACCTGTTCTGTCTTCAAATAAACTGACAAATAACCAATGCCATAAAGTAGATACAAGCTTACATATTGGCACCCATGCATAAATGTACAGGCGCTTTATGTTATCTACCTATGAAGTAATTGTTGGGCATTGACTGTGCCCACTTCCTCTCCCTTCCATCTAAGCAGCAGAACTGGTTAGGGACCTGCAATGCTATCCTCATTTAGCAACCACAGAGCAGTGTCAGCAGCTCTATTCTGTGCTCTTTTGTTCAGCTTCTCTTTATTTCAGTGGTGTCTGCACAGCTCACCTGATGTCACTGGGAGAGAAAAAAGAGACTAGCAAAACCCTTTGAATTGCTCTCATAGCTGGATTTATGTAATATAAAAACTCATGATCCTCAGAATGTGTCTTTTCATACATTACGATGGCAAAGCAAGCTTGGTAGACTGGAATATAAAGTGCTTCCAGTAGGAAGTGAGGAGACAGACAGAAGAATGTTTTCCTGCTTTCAAAAAAGCTTGTCAGATAGCTCAGTTTGAAAGGCAGCCTGTGTCAGTGTGAAATAATCCTGCCCTCTCTCTTCCTCCCTGGCTTCTCCAGGGAAATGAGTCACACCTGGTCGCTGCCCTTCATAGGGTGTTTGATGTTCTAAATTCCCATCAGCCCTGCACAGCTAGGATGATGTCAGCACAGTTGACATTGTTAGATCCCTGCTCTGCTTACATCAACTCCCTGTCGCTCGGGTGTCTGATGAGTGTGAAGAATGGAAGGGGGAATCATCTTCTTAGCAATGCATCCCACTGAATCCCACGTCTCTAGGATCCTGAAAAGACATCTGGCACTTTGCTTTGGGGATTTCCTGTGCTTGCCAGAATTTTAGTTAGATTAAAATACTGTCACTGTGAATCAAAAAGAAACCTCTCATCTTCTTCCACCAGGATGTGTATGCTTTTACAGTACTTCACATCCAAATGTTTATCACCAAAGTACATTATTTATCCATGTTCTCATGCCATAATTCCTGAATTCCTCTGGGATACACTTTCTTGGCTTGATAACCTGACTTCCGCTTAAAAACAGAATAGTCAAAAGGGGGCCATCTTATCATCCTTCAGTGGTCAAATATCAAAGACAGGTATAAGTACATAAAATATACAATCAACTTACAAAGAAAAGAAATATGGGTGTCCTAATAATAGAGGGATCCAGATAAAGTATATAAACATTTCCTGGATGCACTCAGAAGACTAGAAGCATTAAATACAAAGTATAACAACAGCACAATGAACTCAGACAGCTGCAGCCTTCAGATTCATTTATGTATTGATTATCCTGGGGAAGGCAGAGAAGACTTCAGGAAAAGGATCTAAAAGGTTACTTTGGAAAATGTTACAGTGCAACAGCCAATAGAACCCTGCCCCTCATGCCAATAGCTGTCAGAAACCCCAACAATGAAGATTTAACATCTACTCTCTGAGAACAATGGCTCCAAATTATTACATCTCAGCTCTTTATGCAAATGCTTTTCATTGCTTTCTAGCTCTCTTTGTGCTTACCCGCTTATTCATCTTAGGACCATTTCTGGCTACAGCATCTTCCTCTATTTTAGTGTCAAGTGACTGAGGTGGTAACTGGAGTAGGTTAGTGGACACCAAAATGCTGTGTGATGAGTACTTTCATTAGAAATAGCCCAGGGTTCAGGGACAATGAGAAACAAAGGGGAAGACAAACCCAGGTTCTAGAATGGAAAGAAGTCCTCAGAGTGTCGTGCTGAGTCTTCACTACTCAGTTTTGTTTTTATAATTGCAATTAAAATGATAATTTTAAATTCTGATATTTTACCCATAGAACACAAGCATTTATTTTTAGCAAGTAGTCCTATGTAGTCCAGAGGGTTCATTTGTCTGCCCACTTGCCCAAGTCACCCAGAGTAGGTATACCCCACACACAGGGACAAACAAATACTTCCTTAGATCTCCACGGTGGGAACAATCAAATGAATGCAGAGAGGTGCTCTGTCTTCAAATCCTAAAACTTGAGGCTGGTAGCTAGCTATATAAAACAACATGTTGCTTGTCTTCTTCCCAGCAGATTCTCTTTCATGTTGCATTCTGCTTGCTTACTGGTCTCTCACCAAGAAAAACCAGAGCTTAGATTGAGTAGTAGCTCAATGGTAGAGAGCTTGTCTCACTCTCGGGGACTCTTCATATGGTCCTCAGTACTACACACACACACACACACACACACACACACACCTCTAAAACTACACTTTAATATTTTTAGTTGTTGTTTGCCCTACAGAACATCCTAGATGTCCTTGTACTATGACCTAACGTCCAGGTGTTTACAACACACTTTCAGGTCAGCCATTGTGTGCAGGCCTTTACTATCAACACTCAAAAGACAGAGGCAGGTGAGTATTTGTAGTATTTGTGAATTAGAAGCAGCCAGGTCTACATAGTGAGCTCCAGGCCAGCCAGAGCTCCAGGTATTAAAAAAAAAAAAAAAAAAGCTAAGAAGAAAAACAGGTTTTTTTTGAATGAGTATTTTATTTGTTTATATCTCCTGCTTTTAATGCCTACTTTATCTCTGTAGTTTTAGAACATTGTTTCATAATCCTCTTCATATACATAAAAAAATAAGCACTTTGTAAAGCACACTGGGAAAACTGAGAAGGTCTATTCCAGTCTATGGGTGCCTCCCAGCTCCCAACACCCAGCATTCATACATCCAGAACTTAGGTCAGCAAAAACAAAGCCCTTGGAAGTTCTTGTTTCCATCAATTAAAAGGGAGGAGGAACTTTTTTCTACTCTGTGCTTTGTAGCTCATCTTTCCTGTTCAGCATGTCCTGCTGTTTTTCTTTTAACTTTTGGGTTTAAAAAAAAATCCTTTCTGGAACACTTGCAGGTTGCTTATGGGAATGTAAAGTGGAACAGATGCTATGGAAAGCAGCATAGGGCTCCTCCAAAAACTGAACACAGAGTTACATAATCTTGCAATCCCATTTCCGCTTATATATTCAGAAGAATTGGAAAGGAGGGACTCAAGCAGGTGTTATGCACCCATGTTCATTTCGGCATTGTGCGCAATAGCTAAAAGGTGGAAACAACCCAAATGGATAAATAAAACCTAACATATACATACAATAGATTTTTATTCAATCTTGCAAATGATTTTGAATACTACTACAATATAGGTAAAAACTAAAGGAAATGGTGCTAAGTGAAACAAGCTAGTTACAAAAAAAAGATGAGTATTGTATGAGTCTGCCTTATATGATATATCTAGATAGTCAAATATATACAGGGGAAAAGTAAATTGAGGGGTCCCCGGGGCTGGACGGAAGAAACAATGTGAAGGCTCTAAATGTCACATCTGTATTCTTAGAATTACCTAAAATTGTAGATCTTATGTTATGTATATATCACTATAATTTTAAGTGTATCCTTTTACATTGTATTCAAAACATTTAAAATTATAATTCTTTTTCCTATAACTGTTTTGGGGATGATTAATGAAAAGCTTGAACACATGCTGATTTGCCCAGACTTTTGAAAAGACAGAGTAGAGATCTGTCAATAAACACTCGTTAGTTCCATTCCAGTCACAGGTTATCATTGCCACCTGCAGTATCTGTTGTCTGAATGGGTACCCAACATTCCAACCATCCTGAAGCTTCCAAGTCATTTCAGAATGGATCCAGTTTGACTTCATTGTCATAAGCACAACAGTCTCATACCTTTTCCATTCTCACCCTCGCCTTAAATTTTTAATAAAATGTGATTGATTAGCATTTAAATCCAAACGCAAAACCTTCATCGACCTGCACTTATACTGATCAATGCTTCTAAGAAATGCAAAGCCCTTCTAGTCCCTTGAAAATAGAGCATCATTTTGGACTGGCAGGCTTTCAGGTGTGCCTAGCATTAGATTAACACATTTTGTAAGATGTGTCCCAACAGCATATGACAGCCCTAACATGACTCGATGACCTGTTCTTCTGCTGACTTCACACCTTGCATTTCTAAGGTAAAATTATACATTGTTTTTCTCTCACTCTGTTGTCTTTCTCACCTTCATTGTAGATGCTTAATTTAGAGTCCTGTATCTCATTCTTAGGCAGGAAAATCCAACTGAGGATAGGTTAAAGAGACAGCCTTTTGGAAAATGAACACCAGGCAGAAACTGCTACACACACACACACACACACACCACACAAATGGTCATTTTGCTTTCACTGAAAACTAGCTAATCAAGCTAAGAAAAAACAGTTAGAACCATAATTATTCCAAACCTGATAATAAGGTTTGTTTAGCATTTTGACCTTTGAAAATACAAGATATAATTACGATAAAGCAATTTTGAACTCTTAATTTTTTTCCTCACTGGAGATTAATCCATATCAACTTTCCTGATACATAGTAGGCCTTCAGTTCCATTCCACAGAACCATTGTATTCTAAATCAGTAAGTGATGCCAGTGGCTTGGCAGTAAGCTGCATAGTAGAGGGAAATGCAGGGGAAGAAAGCCTGATTATGTTGTTTTGCACATCACTGAGACATGGCCCTGAAGGGTTATGAAAAAGCCTCTAGAATAATCAATGTCTCCACTGAGTAATAACAACTTGAGCAGGAAAGAACAAATTTGGGTTTTGTCTTAAGGAAATAGGAAGCTATGAAAACGTCTGAGGCAAGGAATGGGTAACATGAAATTTGTGTCTAGAGACATCAACAGTTTGGGGATGAGATCAGAGTCACTGCATAATTTTTTTTCAAATATAAAATCTTGGGTTAAATCTTGAACAATAAAATTTTAGTCATGGGGCTGGGGAGACGGCATAGTCTGCAAAGTGCTTGCCACTCATGTAGAAGGACCAGAGTTGGATCCCTAGCACACACATAAAAATCCAGGCACAGTGATATATATCTGTAATTCTAGTCCTAAAGAGGCTGAGACATGAGCTTCCCTGGGATTTGGTGGCCAGTTAATCTAGCAGAACCTTTGATATGAAGTTGTACTCTATACCCTGTCAGTATTAACTTCCTTATTATGCTAGCTGCCCTCCAGGCTCTACTGTCCAGTATCCTTTTTAGTTATTCCCCTATACATTGTTGCTCCCTTGAACTCTCTCAAATGAAAATCTGACCATGTCCCTCACCACTTTGAAATCTTGTGACAATGGAAACAATTTTAACTTAACTCCTTCACATGAGTCCCTTTGGCTCTTGACCTCTTGGCCAAGCTGTCCTTTTAGCACCATCTCCCATCACACCCACTGTTGACATGGCAGCTCTGGTCAGCATCTTTGATTGGTTAACCCTTAATCAAAATGTCAAACTCCTTTCAACACCATTCTCCATAGAACAACAGGTCACCTTCTTGCCCTGTGTTCTGCTACCACTTGATGTCGGTCTGTCCATAACTTAGCAATTTGGATTCAATCATTCATTTACACACCATCTTCCTCCTCTCTAAGACCAGGACTTAATTCTGTTCCCGTGGACCTCAAGATGAGTCTTGCACATTTAAAAATTTAAATTACATTTAAAAAAACCCCATATGTTAGTATGGGCAATGTAGGAAAATTGAGTCTATAAAACATCAAAGGAGTTCATAACTCAATAAAGGTTAAAGGCCATTATCACCCTAGGCTGTGCATTCCCCCCCCAAGCATAGAACATATTTTGTTCATCATTGTATAACCAGTTTATTGAAGAGTCTGATCTCTGTGGGGCATAGACATGAAACAGTTTATTTTCCTCTAATCCTTACTTTGAACTGTTTTCTGTCAAATCTGCCTGCCCTGCTCTTTAATGACATCTCAGACAGAGCTCATAACTTTTCAGTCCCTTTGAGTTATTAAAATAGACCAGTTCATGTGTATGACTCCTGATTCAAACAAGCCAGTTCTAAAAAGCCACTTTTGAAACAATCAGGAATTTAAACATTCCTGATTAAGAACCAGGACTAGTTTTAAGGATATCATGAAGTCAGTGTTAGGATTATTTGATATGATAAAAGTGGTTATATCTTTTTTTTTCTTAGTGCTAAAGCATTACAGACACACATTGAATGATGTGTTTTTGAATAAAAACTATGTGATAACTGGAGCATGACTCATATATAATATTTTAAATAAAACATAGGATCAAGAGATTAAGGAAGGTTGGCAAAGTACTGATACTTATTATAGCTGGAACACGATTTATGGATAGTTGATAAAGTATTTTCTATTTGTATGTATATTTGAAATTTTCCCTGATGATTTTTTTTTTCAATTTGTTCCGGTCCTGTATCAAAGAGCCTTCTCACCCCTAGCCAGTATTATTCTATTGTTAACAACTGGGTCTGCAGAAAAGATAAACTTAGCTGGTCTAAAGTACCCCGCCTGTGGCTAATGTAAAGTAAGACAACGCCACCGCTGCATGGCTGGAGAGAAATGTTCAATATCACACTGTAGTGTGGCTTTCCTACAGGCATGATAGAAATGGCAGCATAGAGTAAAATAATTAGCAAATGATGACCTTTTTAATGGCTTGCTGCCTGTGGTTCAAGATAACCTTCTTCTGTCTTCTCTTCATATCAAACCAATGTTTTCAACATAATACATTCATGCAGCGGCAGCTTAGGAGATGGCTGTATAACAATGGACATATAAGATTCCTGAACATTTCACAACCATCGGCCATGGGATACTACTGCAACTCCCCAGCAAACCAATTCAGCACGTGATGAAGACCAAGGTTCTGACATGAATGGCACTTCATGGTCCTTATTCTCTGCTCTGAACAGGTCCTCTTACTCAGGCATAAGAAGCCACACCCCTATCTGCCCCCCCCCCCCAAATAAAGAGACAAAGTAATAACCGCTTCCTTTTATGCCACTCTCTTTGCATATACGCTGAATCTTCCCATTAGTTTTGCTCCTTGATTGACATTCCAGCTTGCCTATGTGTTTGCCTCAAAAGAGTTAGGCACACTACTCTACAGTATTTAATAAGAGCATCCATCTCTCATATAGGAATCAATTTTTCATGGGTTATATTTTGAAGCAAGAGGATGAGAGACACATTTTTTTCCCTCTTAATAAACACTGCTGGGATATTGATGCTTTAAATTACTGACCGAGCACCCTCTTGGCTTATGCTTAGGTATAATGTATCTATCCATTATGTGTAGCCATTTGAAAAATTTAAGTAGTCTAATCCAGGCTGTTAGTTACATATGTCTGTCCTGTAGTATAAATCATACGACATCAACTTAACAATTAGAAGCTACAATGTACATTTTCATATTCCTATTAAGAAGACTAAGTCTATTTGTTTTGGTTCCAGTAGATGAAACAGACACTGTGAGACAGCTGAAAAACAGTTTTATCACAATGAAAAGGTTTTAAAAATAGCCAGGGCATGGTCCACTTATCATCATTACTCAACTGAAAGAGCACAGGTTTGCATGGATTTCCAAAGTACAAATCAATTCTAGGATTGAATTCTAAGCCATTTGATTTTTATGATAGATGACTCCTTTATATAAGATATAGGTTGTATTGCCAAGGTTATAAACTGCTGTGCTGAAAAGATATAGAGTATTCAGCCGACTTCTTTTTTTTAAATTTTTTTATATATTTTATTTACATTTCCGATGCCATCCCCTTTCCCCATTTCCCCTCCCTAGAAAATCCCTATCCCGTGCCCCCTTTTCCTTTTTGTTTTTATACAATTTTTTAAAATGTTAATCAAAGGCTTTATAAGTTTGGTAATGCTCAATCAGAAGTGTAACCCAATACCCAACCTAGATATATAAACCATCTTTGACTGGTGGAGACACGTGAACATCTGCCTCCATGCCCCCCATCTCTTTCTCTCTCTTTTTCTCTATCATCACCTTGCTTCTCCTCTCCTTCATCTTCTCCTCTCCTTACTCCATCTCTTCCTCTTGGTGCTCCTTCCCCCTTACCTCCTCCTACATATCATGCTTCTTGTTAAAATAACACTTTTCTCTCAAAATACAATTAGAGCATAATTATTCCTATTTGTACCAGTGAGGTACAAGATAATCCTAATTTTTGTCCATCATTTTGTCAACTAACCAGAACCTCTGTCGTCTCTCCTAACTAAAACACTTAGTTTTGAACCTGACTGTTTTTCTTGGCTTTAGAATGAATGTCAGCTGAAAACCATCCACTCAGATCTTTTCTCTCAAAGTAAATAGCCATGATTGGCTATGAGACTATAGGTCTTCAACCTCATCAGAAATCCAGAATGACTGAGTTAACTGAAATTATGGGAAGCACAAAGCATAGACAGCCACAAGGCAAGAACTGCCTCTTTCCATCTGCAGACAAATTACTGTCCAGAAAAGGACACACTTGCAGAATAGTTGACTGATTATATCTGCCTAGACAGAGTAATCAGCCCTCAATAACTCTGCAGCACTAAGGTCTGTCAGATGATTCTAGGCCAGAAGGCTGAAGATTTGATGCTCCAACATTCGGTAGTATAGGGGGTGTCCAGGTGTTCAGCGGTCTCTATAAATTGGCTAAGTTTCAGCCGACTTCTTAATGCCCTGAGAATTTGAAATTTCTCACACACGTGTACACACAAATCGTCCAACTAGGCAAGAGCAAAAAGGGAAAAGAAATATTGTACATTACTAAGTAGTAGATACATCTGCATATCTATTTAACATTTATATGTCCAGTATTCTGCTGACGAGAAAAGCAGATGAAGCATGTTGAAGTAATGTGATCACCCAGATAGGAAGTCAGAAAGCATGAATGTGAAGAGAAATTTTCTGTTCCAAATCCTATGGTCTTTACTCAAAACTCCCAGTCTTTTCAACATGAATACCTTTCTCAGTTGACGCTGTCTTTTCATTACAGTCCACTACCACCTACAAAGCTGCATTCAAAGTTTCACCAGTGCAAATTCAGAAGGAGGAAGAAACAAATGCTGGTATGTAGAACACAATATTCAGCACAACTTCAAACTCCTCCCCTCTGCCAGGTTCTCCTTAATGAACACATAGAAACAAGAAGGCAATGTATCCATGGATATTTTTGTAATTATTACAGCATGTCTGAAGGTATATGCACATTAATTAATGCACACAAGGGAGGGAGAAGACATGACTGTCTCCCCGTCCCCACTCATCTATGTTAGTGGCTGAAGTCCTTAACAAAAAAGGGAGGAGGAGGAGGAAGGAGGAGGAGGAAGAAGAAGGAGAAGAAGGAGGAAGAGGAGGAGGAGGAGGAGGAGGAGGAGGAGGAAGGAGGAGGAGGAGGAGGAGGAGGAGAGGAAGAGGAAGAGGAAGAGGAAGAAGAAGAAGAAGAAGAAGAAGAAGAAGAAGAAGAAGAAGAAGAGGAAGTGGTTTATCTGTGAATTTTTATATGGTTGGCAAAATGTCATTGGGCAAAGAAGGGAAGACAGCCGTTAACTGAAGTTGTGTGTATGAGGGAGGGGGAAGAAAGAAATTTGTTCCCATTCTTCATTGTCTTCAGTTTTTTTCTCTCCAGGCATGGAGACATGTATATCACATTAGTTTTGAGATCCTATTTCAGAGAGTAATTCTGGGGTTTCATAATTTTGGAAGAAGGGTAAGGTGAAAAATGAGTGTGAAATTCCTAATTCTATGATGTTCTCAAATGCAAACATGCATTATCTTCATGTAATATATCCTGGGTCAGGTCAAGGGAGACTGACTACTTTTCCAGCCTCAGCTGTTTCTCCAGCTCACTGATGAAGGTCCATCTATCTATCTGCCTATCATCTGTCTATTATCTGTCCTTCTATCTAAAAATCTATTTATGTCTCTATCATCTATCAGTCATCTATTATTTATATATCATCAATAATATATCAATCATTTATCTATCATCTATAATCCATCAATCATCTATCTATTATCTCCATCTACCTATCATCTATCTATCATCTATGTATGTATGTACGTATGTATGTGTGTGTGTGTATGTATGTATGTATGTATGTATGTATCTATCTATCTATCTATCTATCTATCTATCTTATTTTTTAATTCTTACCAAGGCTTATATGTTATATCTGATAAGAATTCAAGGATGGATAGATGATAGATATGGTAGATAGATGATGATGATGATGATAGATAGATAGATAGATAGATAGATAGATAGATAGATCCATTTTAGGAGAGTAGCATTTTTTAAATGCACTGAGCTATCTAGTGTTTCATGTGC